>JAOQMQ010000003.1:14421747-14434005 GCA_027563845.1 Erythroxylum subrotundum
ACATTAAACAACACTAATTTCCTCATTAAATTTCATTTTCTATTTTCTAATTTCCAAAGAAAGTTTGGGGTCCAACAGTTTTATTAGTTGCAGTTCTACATGATGGAAACAATCAATTATACCCTATATGTTGGGTTGTGGATGAGGAGAGAATTACCAATCTTTCAATTCTTCTTACTAATAATCTGAACATTAGTAGGAATTTATGGATGTTTGTAAGTGACCTATAAAAGGTCAAAATTCGAATATAGGTACAGTTTATTAATAAATATGTTTTGAATTATTATACTTACATTATAATGTTTTCTTTTTCTTTTTTTTTGTTCATGGTTTAGTAGATGCAATAAAGAATCTCTACCCATAAGTATAGCATAGAAAATGTGCCCGACATATGGACACCAATTAATCTAAATTTCATGAAGGCAACATACGAATGTGTTTATTTTAGCAAGTGATTAATTGCAAAATAGAAGTGGGGTTTGATGAAATAATGGAGCAATTGAATAATGTATTAAAAAGGCTTATGATGACTTCAAAAGCAAGTAATCATAAGAATTTTGTGAAAGCGTTTGTTAACACAAGGCTAAAGTGTAAAATTGTTCACAATAATATATCTGATACATTTAATGTATTCATTTGTGAAGCATGATAAAAAAAGCTTGATTAATATATTAGAGGATACTCAAGTTTCTTAATGACTCTAATTCATTAAAAAAGAGATATGATGATTAAATCCACTAATGATGTATGTCCAAGAGTGAGAAAGAAGATAAAGACTACACATTGGAAGCAAGACACTATATCATAAGGATAAACGAAAGTTTGAAGTAACACATTTTGCAGATAAGTTCATTGTTGATTTACAAGAAATAACACGTTAGTTTAGACTTTGGGATTTAATAGGAATTCCACGTAAACCTGTATTTTCTTGTATATCAAATCATAAGGAGGATATCGATGAGTATGTGAGCTAATACTACGAACATGAATTCTATTTGAAGAGTTATCAATACCTATTAATGGTCCAAAATTTTGGATGAAGATTGAAATTTTTCAACCCATATAACCTCCTTTGATTAAGAAGATGCCTAAAATATCTAAGAAATCTAAAAGAAGGGATAAAGATGAAGAACCATGGAATCCAAACAAGTTGAGCAAAGTTAGAGGACTCATAAGATGTCAACATTGTTTTGAAGTTGGTCCTAATAAAAGAGAATGTAAAAATAAGGACTAACCTTTGAAACAACCTAAAATTGTCAAGGTAATTGTATACTGATTTATAATTATGTTTGTGATAAATATTCTTTAAATATCCGATCATTCACTTCAAAATTATAATTACTAGTACATACGGTTCCTTTTCTCTAGCAACAAAGCAAAATACTATCACTATCTACACCATTACCATTACCATTACTATCAACACAATCAATCACTACATCATAATTATCATCTTACATTGGATAAATATAGCTATCTCTGATATTATTGGTTTTTTTATTTTTATTTTTTTGTTTAATATCACAGTTTTACCTTTAAAAGATAAGACTATATTTTGTGTTATCATTGTCTGTACTTTTTTGCTCTTTCAAGGAGGTGGTGTTGCTTCATTTTTTGCACAAAATTTTTCATGTTTTTTCCGATGGGTCGTGATGACTTATTACTAACACATTGATATAATTGAATATTAGGTTCGACCTCTTCTTTAAATAAAAAAAAGAAAAGAAAAGAAATATGTACTCAGTGTGTGTCGTTTCATTTTGGTCATTTAGGTGGATAAATAATGCAACTTTTCTTGATGGAATGAGAAATTCTTTGTTGTCTACAAAAAGGACGCGAAGATATCCACCTCTTTTTAAGTATTACAAGTGATATTCCTAATGAAAAGAAGTGAATTGGATGAGTATTTTTGGTAGGATCTCATATTTATTGAAGAGGCTAATAACATAATACTCAAAAATCAAATTGTCTCCGCTGTAGTCATCTATGAAAAAACAACAGCGGCGGAAATGACTTTGATTACTAAGTGTTAGCTGACTTGATCGGTAACTGAAATTGAATCTCTCTCGATTCTAAAGGAGGAAAGGACCATCAACTCAAGCCACAAGTTCTTTGTTAATTTCTATGTGTCTCACCTCATATGCGCCAAGAAGAATGGGAAAAGGAATCAAATCACATGTGGAAAGATAATAATTAGAGATCTAACCTTGATTACACCGAAAGCTTTTGATATTTTAAGTGAAAGGTTCCCATACCTTCTCTGCTATATCACCATAAACTTAATCTATAGTTGTTGGAAACTCGAATGAGAAACAACTTGGAAAATAATAATAAACTGGGAACCATAAAAATAGCCCACAAGGACCACGTGCACATACACATTTTGTCTAGAGAGGACTAGCGCTACAAAAGAGCAGTAAGTGGGATGCACCAATTAGCAGCACTAGGACTAGGAGGAGGAGCCACCTGGTCCAATATTCAAATATAAAGTCATTTTTCTGTTGCTGACCTCACTTTGTATGTCCCAATTCTGACACTGTCTCTTCTCCATGGCTCTTTCTCTAACACAGGGATTCCGTCCACCTACCCTCTCCCTCTCTCACCGAGAATTTTACCCTCCGATCACTCTTCCTCGGAACCCACAATTGCCCACTAGCCCACGACACAAAATGAACCCAAAAGTTTCAACATTTTTTAAGTTAGGGAGACCCCGAATCCTTTCTGTTTCTGCCAAGTTAGAGAAGAAGATAGAAGCAGTGAGTGATGAGTTGAATAGGATTGCCTCTCAGAACTTAGACCATGCGCCTGCCCGCAGACGAGTTCGATCGGCTTTCTCTGAGGTGCAACGTCAGCTTGATCATCCACTCTTCAAGGTTTAATTTGGTATTCGTTTGGACCGATTATGATCAGTGTAGTTGTTTGATCTGTTGAGTCATGTTTTATGTCAATTTCGTTTCTTTATGAAGTTGGTAGGGATATGTTTGAAATTCTTTTGCCATTTTTGTTTTTGTTGGTGGACAGATGGCTCCTCCAGGGATTAGGACAAAAGAGGTAAGCTCTGCTGCTTTGACACTAGAGTAGCTAGGTGCAATGAAAGAGTATCGTGAAACGTTTTTATGTCATTTGATTCTAACAATTTATTATATTGTGTTTATTTCCTACATGAATATCTAGGCCCTGCTTGTTATGTTTATTTGGAATCAACTCCGGCCTCACTTAACCTTATTTTATTTTTAAGAAGAAAATGTTTAGTTAATTGTGATTAATACAGTTAAAGGGCATATAGTCCAACACTCTTTATAGATAAAAACGTAACATACACTGAATCACTACGCAAAGGAGATGTGCGTTTGAGCTAAAATCTCGTTACCCGTCTAGCTCTTTATTCTTTCGAATGATACGCATGTTTTCTTTTAGAAATACTATGACGTTCTTTCACTTTTACCAACGGGAAAATTCTGAGTTTATTAATAAATATATTAAGCAAAGTAGTTAAAACGTATTTATTTTCTTCTTTGATAATAAAGACTATCTTGATTTCCTTGTAGTGATTATGGTGGATAGAACATGTAGTGTTTCTGGCTAGATTGCCGGTGATTTACATTATTTGAAGCGATCAATATAATCATTTGTTTCATTTTTTAATTATGTTGCCAACTGAAGGGTGATTACATTCAGTTGCCGGTGGAATTTTGAACTTGGTAACAATTGGTGTGATGTTATCCTTTTTCTGCAGTGGTATGAATGGAACTCATTAGGTTCGGAAATATTTTGCAAAAGTTGGTTGCCTGAACCTGGAGTTCGTATTAAAGGTGCTTTGTGTTTTTGTCATGGATATGGTGATACTTGCACTTTCTTCTTTGAAGGTTGGTCTCTTTTTCTCTTCTTATCGTTTTTCAAAAAACTTCACAGGTATGGCTTCATGTTTGCAATTTTCCAGGAATTGCAAAAAGAATTGCTTCATCTGGATTTGGCGTTTATGCCTTAGATCATCCTGGTTTTGGTCTTTCTGAAGGACTACACGGTTATGTCCCAAGCTTTAATGGATTAGTAGACAATGTTATTGAACATTGTAGAAAAATTAAAGGTTCAATATATACCTTCCTTGAAATGACAGTCATCAATTTTCTGGTGATCCTTTTTTATTGAACATGTTTTTCTGATTTGAGTTACTATCTTGAATGGCAGAAAGACCTGAAGTGAAAGGATTACCATTCTTTATGCTGGGCCAGTCTATGGGTGGAGCTGTTTCTTTAAAAGTTCTTTTAAGGGAACCGAATGCATGGGATGGCATAATCCTCGTAGCTCCTATGTGTAAAGTAAGCTCATCCTTGCTTATGTTATAGACATTATTTAACTTAATTAGCTTATCAGTTATTATTTTCATTCCTGCATGCTAAGCTTTGAGTATGTGCACCATCCCCAAGCTGTGCATTTCTCAGTATTATTTCCCATCTCAGGATGCATTCCCAACTAACTTCCATACCAATAAAGACTGCATATTTAGATAATTTGGTAGCTAGCTTGTTCATATGTCCATGCTTTCTCTCATTCCCAACTAACTTACATACCAATGAAGACCTGCATATATAATAATTTGGTGGCTAGCTTGTTTGTATGTCCATGCTTTCTTTCGAAGTGTTGGAGATTCATGACCTTGTTTCCACCATGCATAGATGAAAATGTCTTATTATGTTTTTATCATGTATGAAAATTATGTATCCATTGAGTCCGTAGTGTAGATTTTATGTCATTATATTAACTTGAGTTAATGACATTGAGAACCTTTCATATCTGCTACTAACTAAATTTCAAGAATGAGTAATTTCTTGGAACTTTTGCTTTTAAGCAAGCTTTTCACGCAAATTGACAATAAATGTAATCTTTCTCTCTAAGTAGATGTTGGAACATGTGGCATTCTTTGAAATACATTTTCTAAGAGGACTTCTGATGTGATCTCTCACTTCAAACAAAGTAAGATCTCTTCCATGTAGCTCAATTGAAGTGAAAGTCATTGACATCTGACTTCCCCCCCTTTGCTGGAAGAAATTTGATCATTTTGATATTGTTTGGAAATTGAATTCTGGAGTAAAATATTGGCATAGAATCTAATTTTGTAATATAATTCTAGTTATCTACATTAGAATGTGGTTCAATTGAACCCTTTAGGCGGTTGCAGCCAACATTTATGAAAGTGAGTTACGCAGTCAGCTGTTTAGTGCAGTGTAGATATTGGTAGTGTTTGTTGATTTGGGGAATGAAAGCTGTAATCTCTTTGGTTTTTTGTTTTATGCCATTGGGAGGCTACATGCATCTGCTAAGATCTCTAACCTTGAGTTATTGCCAAGATTTCAGACGATGTGTTGCCTCCACCAGCAGCTTTGAAGGTCTTAACTTTTTTGTCTAGGGTCATGCCAAAAGCAAAGCTCGTCCCACAGAAAGATTTGGCAGAGCTAGCCTTTAGGGACTTAAAGAAAAGAGAAACGGTTTGTCCTCTGCCAGCTCTCTCTACTGCTACTTTATACGGAACTCGTTGTACTACAAAAACTTAAAATCTTCTTCTCCTTGCACAATTAACCCCCTAACTTTTTTCATATAGCATATTTGATGGTGCTTATGCCATTATGGTACTTGATACTGGCCAGTGACTCAATGTAACCATGGAAGCGATTTCTTCTCACAAACTCTTTTTTGGTTTGAGGCGTAATTTTATGGCACAATCTCAATTTATAAGATTAGGCTGCTCCTTAAATTTGTGTTGATTTATAGTGATTACTGTTTTAAATAAAGAAACTGTGAAACTACATCAATGCATAGGAGACTTGTCTACTATTAAGCAGCAGAGCAGCCAATTAGCTTATAATCCCACATAACTTCCACTCTTTGACCTAAAAATCTTATACTTTTCTTATTCATTAACAATTTGTCACGAAGACAACACAGCTTCTAGTGCTGACGGTAAATTGTTGTCTTGGGTTTGGAATCATCTTAAATTCCAGGTTGTGCTGCCAAAGTTATGATGTGCTGCATCCCTTAAACGTGAACTTATGACATTCTTTGGTGAAATTGATATGAAGACTAATGCTATTTTTTTATTAAAAAAAAAACTCTTCTGTTAGGCTCTGTACAATGTGATATGCTACAATGACAAAGTGAGAGTTAGGACTGCTGTTGAACTGATTCAGGCTACAAAAGATATTGAGGCACGAGTGGATGAGGTCAGACAAAAATCTGTTTATGCATTTCTCATTTCTCACAGAAGTTAACTGATTGAAGAGGTTCTGCAGGTGTCTTCCCCATTACTTATTATTCACGGGGCTGCTGATAAAGTGACTGATCCGCAGGTGAGTAAGTTTCTGTACGAGAAAGCCTCCAGCAAAGACAAAACACTTAAGCTGTATGAAGATTGTTATCACTGCATTCTTGAAGGAGAACCTGGAGACATGGGCTTCACTGTCCTTGATGATATCGTTGCGTGGCTTGATTATCGATGCTGCTCGAAGAACTGAACCTTCCAGATTCTTTTTAATTTCTCATGCTAGAGAAGGTAATCTTGCATCCAATCAATGAATACTGATCCGGTAGTTCTATTACGAAATATGCTTCCTTTCTGACTTGACGACTGTATTAGCACCTGTGGACAGGTCTTGCGTGAAAAAGCAGTGAGCATCTCACCAAAAACAAGATAATAAGATTTTCTGTTTTTCGGTATTTTCTTAATGTAGCTAATATGTTGCTTAATTTTTATTTATTTATTTATTTATTTTTTATTATTATTATTATTATTATTATTATTATTATTATAAGATAATTTATTTTTATAATTAATTTAAAATTAAAAATAAATTTTGATTATTATTTAATAAATATATTTAGATTTAAAATGTCTTAATATATAAACGATTAAAATCAAGAAATTGAAAATATAAAAACACAAAGAACAGATTTTAACTTGAGAATTCACTTATTTTCATAGTTTAAATATATTCTGATAGGTTTGTAGGCTTTATGTCGTTTAAGAAACAATTGAATTAGGTGTTTTAAAAAATTGATTGAAGCCCAAATTTCAGCAACAATAGTCAAGTATAGAATTTTACAAAGTAATATGATTTTTATTCTTCAAGGGTCAATGATGTTGATTTAAGTAATTTGATTTGGTCTATGCATCTTTAAAGAATTGTTCTTTATATTTTTGGAAGGTAAAAGAAGGACTAAGAAAAGTGGTTAGATTAGATCTACAGAATTTTTGTATTAACAAATTTATACCATATGTGAATAATATTTTGTATAAAGAAAACGATTTCAAACTAAATGGGAAGGTTCTTAACCCTATTAACATATTACTTTATGGAGAGCTTTCTATTGAATTTTAACCCAACATAGTTATTCACTATAACCTTTAATACCCATACTTAAAAAGTATACACAAACTGATCAATTCGGGATCGTTTGATTTCATTTCTATTTTTTATGATTTTTAGTTTTTGTTTTCTATTTTAAGTTTCTAGTTTTTAATTAAAAAACAAAAACCTATTTACTTGATTTTCTAATATAAAAACTGAAAACAAAAACCTGTTTGGTTAATATTTGTAACAAAAAAATTAAAAACAAAAACATATTTAGTTTTATTATCATGTTTCTATTTTTAATTATAATTTATGTTAATTATTTTTTATTAATTATTTCTCATTATGTTTAGAAATAAAATATGTGCATATTTATGTAATTAGAGAAATTTGAACATGAATTGCATATAATATAATTCTATAAAATAAAAAATTACATTAAATCATTATAAGCAATAAAAGATGTTCATCATATTATATTTCTTCAAAACATAATAATACTATCATTAAAAAAAACATAAATCAATTAAAAATAATATAATCATTATACATTTTTCAAGCAATTTCATCTTATTCAAAGTTGTGCCGGAGTGATATTGTATTCTACTTGAGAACTTACATCTTCATTTTCACTTTCCCTTAATTTATTATTCATTTTCAATACAATTGTTAAATAATTCATCGCTTTATCCATACATTCTAATATAATTGTGGATAACACAATAAGTAATAACGATGTATTTTGTTTCTTTATATCATAACTTAACATATTTGAAAGTATAGGGAATCTTGTTTTTAAAATGTCAAAACATTATTCGATAACATTTCTTAATGAAGAATACTTGTAGTTAAACAATTTATGTAGATCGTGAGGTATTCCTCTTTCTCTATAATCTTGCAAATTATATCCCTCGCCTCAGTATGATGAAAGAAATTTGAGCATATTGGTGTAACCTGAAACTATTAAATAGAACTTACGTAACATATAAAGAACATAATATTAACAAAAAATTATTAAAATTAATCATAATTACTATATTTATAATAATATAATACCTTGTGGAGGCATAAGAAATTGATTCGCTAGATTTGTTACTATTTCTAAAAGAACTTGAGAGTTATTTACAGTCTTCTCATCTAGTCATTACATATGTGAAACGCATGTCAAACGAGCAACAACACATAATATTTTGGATTGAATCAGTTTTTTTTACCCTGTATGATATTTATAGAGAGAAACTGAAAATAATGAAATGAAGGAGAAAATGCTTGTCGTATTCATTCTTGTCACAGAGTATTATATACAAAGAATTATGTTCAGTAGCTAAACTATCAATACATAACAGGGTTTGTTATAGGTTAACCGTAAGTTGTTACAGACCAACAGAATCATTACAGAGAAAATGACGTATACTGATATCATCCCTTAATATGCCCCGCCCCCACAAGAGCATGTCTCCATCGAGAACATGCATCTTGCGTCGTAATTCAACGTGGTGACGTGAAGACAAAGGTTTGGTAAGGGCATCCGCTAGCTGATCATGAGTAGAGATATGGGCAACATGTAAATTGCCAACTTGAGCAAGTTGACGGACATAATGATAATCCAGAGCAATATGTTTCATGCGAGTATGAAACACTGGATTCTTACATAAGTAAGTAGCACCAAGATTGTCACAATATAAAATAGGAGAGCCTTTAAAAGGGAGATGAAGTTCTGATAATAAGTTTTGTAACCACTGAAGTTTAGCCACGGTTGTTGCCAAAGATCGATATTCAACTTCGGTGGAGGAACGGGCAACGATGCGTTGACATTAGGATTGCCACAAGACTGGATTACCACCAAAGTAGACAAGGTAAGCTGAAGTAGATGTTTTGTTGTCACTATTACGTGCCCAATCGACATCACTGTAGGCTTTGAGGGGTGACTGCAAAACACTAAAGAGTTGAAGAGAAAGCTTTTCCAGTTTACGAAGCTGTAACCCAAAATGAATGGTCCCTTTGAGATAACGATAAACTCTTTTAACTTGCTGAAAATGGGTAACAGTGGGAGCATGCATGAATTGAGCAAGCTTATTGACCGCAAACACTACGTCCGGTCTAGTATGAGCCAAGTATTGAAGACAACCGACTATCTGTTTATAGATAGAAACATCAGTCGAGGTCGTACCAACATCAAGGGATAATGGGGTGGAGAGACATAAGGGTGTAGACACTGGTTTGTCATCAGACAAACCAAACCAATCCAAAATATCTCTGATATACTTGTGTTGAGAGAGGAATAAGCCATCAGCAGTGGGAATAATTTCAATGCCCATGAAATAAGTCGGGAAACCCAATTGCTTTAGTGAGAAGGTTGTGGACAAAGCAGTAGTAAATGTTAGAGAAGAACATTGATGAGTTTCCTATCAAAAGTAAGTCATCAACGTAGACTAGGAAGTACACTACAACCCTATTGCAATTATAAATGAAAAGAGAGGGATCACTGACGCTATTCCGAAAACCATAGGAGGGTATGAAGCATTTCAGTGATTCATACCAAGCTCTGGGTGCCTATCGAAGGCCATAGATGGCCTTGCATAACTTATAAACGTAGTCTGGATGATCTAGATGTATAAAGCCCGTAGGCTGTTTCATATAGACAACTTCGGTTAATGCACCTTGTAAAAAGGCATTGTTAACATCCATTTGATGGATGGACCAATTATGAGCAATGACAATTGTAAATATAATCTTAAGTGTTTGAGGTTTAAGAACTGGCGCAAATGTTTCATGGAAGTCCAAACCTGGAGTTTGCGTAAATCCCTTAGCAACCAATCGAGATTTGTACCGAGCAACAGAACCATCAGGGTGGCATTTGATCCTATACAGCCATTTGTTGCCAACAATATTATAGCATTGAGGTGCAAGAACGAGATCCCAAGTGTGGTTATTGATTAGAGCATCGAATTCTATATTCATCGAAGCATGCCATAATAGATCCTGCATGGCCTGTGAGATACACGTAGGTTCAAGAGTAGCTAGTAATGGATATTTATTGACCTGATATAGCTTTTTAGGTTTGTAAATGTGGTTTTTGGAATGGATCTGCATCGGATGAGTATTGGTAAGGGCTGGCGGTGCAGGCAAAGAGTCCGTAGGCAATGGCGGCACTGAGACAACGTCCTCTGGTATAGAATGACAAATATTACCTTCCCTGTGCACATTGTCCGAGGGTAGGTGATCAAGGGTGTTTGAAAATGAGGTAACTGGGATAAGATTGTGAGGGGGTGAGCTAGACCGAACAGGATTGGACGGATTCGGTTGGGGAGGTAAAGACTTGTCTATACAGGAATCAGAAGTGGGCACAAAGAGACTATCATCAAGGAAAGATACTACGTGAGATGATGAGGAAATAGACAGGAAGGGGTTCAGAGAGTTGGAGTAGCGAAGAGAATCATATGGAAATATGTTATCATGGAAGATAACGTGTCTAGAGATGTAGGTCTTATTAGTGAGAGGATTGTGACATAGATATGCATATTAAGGGGTGGAATATCCGAGAAAGATGCAAGGAGTAGATTGGTTTTGTAGTTTTTTATCGGTGTAAGGTCGAAGCCATGGAAAGCAGAGGCAACCAAAGAAATGCAAATGGAAATAGTTAGGAGGAGATTTGTGGAGCACCTCATAAGGAGAGGTCATGGAAAGGACTGGTGTGGGCAACCTATTGATAAGATACACCGTAGTCTGAAAAGCATATGTCCAGAAGTTAGAAGGTAAGGGGATTGATGAAGGAGAGCTCTACCAATCTCAACAATGTGACAATAACGTCTCTCAGCTGTGCCGTTTAGCTCAAGCGTATGAGGAGGAGTAGTGAAATGAGTAATCCCATATTGTCCCAAGAAGGTTTTAAGCGCAACAAATTCACCATCATTGTCACTATACAGAGATATAATTTTGGTGTTAAAGAAAGCTTCAACAAGAGATTTAAAACGTATAAAGATGGATAATACGTCAGATTTCTTACGAATGGGATACAACCAAGTATATTTAGAAAAATGATCAACAAGCACAACATAGTAACGAAACCCATCGACAGATGTAATGGGTGCTGGTCCCTAAACATCACTAAACAATAGTTGAAGGGGTCGACTACTAGTAAGATGGGTATTAGAAAAAGATAACCTATGGCATTTAGAGCATGCATAGGACAAACAAGGACTCTGAGAGGTATTGCTACTACGAAGAAGATAACGTTTAGTAAGATTCTAAAGGATAGGTTTAGCTGGATGACCCAAAATATGATGCCAATCTCGAGTGCAGACAAGAGTAGCAACATGGGCAGTATGGAGCTTCGTCGGATAGGTAAGGTAATATAAGTCATCAGCACAGGGACCTTGCGTCAGTACTTCCTTGGTCCGGACATCCTTGACCTGAAAATGAGTGGAGAATGTTAAGTCAAAATGACTCTAATAATGATTTTGATGATGAACCAAAAGCAGACGAATGAAAAGCAGACGAATAATAAGCAGACGAATGAAAAAAATAGAAGAATAGAAAAGAAGACGGATGATAAACAAAAGAAAGAAAAGCAGACGGAAGCTTAGAACAAAAGCAGACGGAAGCTATTCACAAAAAGTAGACGGAAGCTATTGAAGAAAAAGCAGACGGAAGCTTAGAACAAAAGCAGACGGAAGCTATTCACAAAAGCAGACGGAAGCTATTGAAGAAAAAGCAGACGGAAGCTTAGAACAAAAGCAGACGGAAGCTTAGAATAAAAGCAGACGGAAGCTATTCACAAAAACAGACGGAAGCTACGCGAAGCAAAAAGCAGACGAAAGAAAAAAAAAACAGACGAAGTATCAGTTTGAGTTAGTTACAGAGCTCAACTGATTAACCGATTCTTTCAAGAATCAAGAAGCAGTTATTCAAG
>JAOQMQ010000003.1:14434105-14444543 GCA_027563845.1 Erythroxylum subrotundum
ACGTAGCCCACGGTTTGGGGTGAACCAGTATAAAAATTACTGTGTCAAACTCTCTCAACTCTCTCTATTACATTACTTCAACTTTAATTTCCTAGATAAACAAGTTTTCAAAGAATCTTTTACAAATGAAAATTTTAATAAATCTGATCTGAACAAGTTTTGTTCATAAGAAGGGTCTAACGAAAAAGATAACACAATTCAACCCCCTTCTTGTATGTTGATTATCATTGTACTAACGTGTGATTCAACTTCAGAGAAAAATTCAACTGAAACTCTGTTAGTATCGCAGAGCTTAGATACAGAAAGTAAATTATGGGTGAGGTTGGGAACATGTAAAACATTAGGCAAGGATAACGAGGTAGTGGGAGTGGGGTATTGGCCCCTGAAATTTTTTTCATGATAAATAAGCATGATTAGATTAATTTTGGGATATTGCTAGATTAATTTATGTTGGAATTAATTAGCATACTATTGTAAGGAAGATAATATGATGTAGGTAAATTGAATTAAGTGTTAGGGTGGTAAGTATGTATAAAGGGCATTGTTGGAAGATCACTTAAGTTATAAAGTCTTAAGGCATTGAAGGAAGGGCAAGTTGGACATTTTAGCTTCATTAAGACTATAAAAGGGAGAAAAGAAGACTTGTCTTGTAATTGAAGAGGGAAAAAAAGAAAATTAGAAAGAGAAGGGGGAGAGAGTGTCGTTGGAGAGAAAAGAGAGGAGAGAAAGAAGGCTAAGTTAGGTTTTGATTTTTCATAGTCTTAAGGAGTGATTTTGAAGTTTGTTCAAGAAGGAAAGAGGAAGAGGAGGATTAGAGCTTCCATTAGAGCCAATAAACAAATTGTTTGGTGAAGATTCAAGGTAAGTTTGTGTTTAATCTTTGGATTTTTTAGAAGGGATTTTGATTCAAAGAGCTTAAGAAATGCATGGGTATGAGTATTCTAGGATCAATTTCATGCATTTGGTTCTTTGGGTTTTTCAATTTGAATGTCTACTGATTTGGAGATTTTTGTAAATGTTGAAGAAAATCAAAAGAGGCAAGAGGAGCAAGAGAAGAGGCACATTTGAGCAACTTTTCAAGCAAGGAAACTAAGGTGGGTTACATTTTTGTAATTGAGTTAATGAGCCATAAATGATTTTCAAATAAATGAAATTTAATGATTTTTCCAACTACCTTATAAATGTGTATTTACTGTTCTCTAAATGCTTGAGAATGTGCCATATGTTGTTGTGTGTGAATTTTGAGAATAAATTCTAATTGCTTCATAATTGTTGTAATTGTTTTTTTTAGATTTATAATTGTTGTAATTGTTGCTTTTAAATGTGTTGAAAAATGGCTTTTATGCTTGATATAGGAATGTGGTTGGTGAATTACGAAATGTTGATGGTTTATGCTTGATATAGGAAGGTGCTTGGTGAATTGTGAAATGTTGATGGTTTATACTTGATATAGGAATGTGGTTGGTGAATTGTGAAATGCTGATGGGAATGCATATGAAGTATGCCATGTGCATGACAAACAAGTTTTAGAAATCTTCCATTTGGGCAATTGGTTTTCAAGTCCTAAATTACATGTTATGTGGGTTTTGTGGTGGTCCTCTAAGTTAAGTCAAGTGCACTTGACAAAAAGCTTCTCCCGCCTGCCCGCTAGTGGCATGGAGCTCCTTCATGGACTCTCCTAAGTTCACAGCTACACAAGACCGTTATGCAAAAATGTGTAGTACGTTTTGTTTTTGGATCCACCCAAAACATTCCGATGTGTTTATATGTATTTGTGACAAACTTGATTAATTCATTATGTTTGATGTTATGAATTGCTTAATAAGTTGTGAATTTGGGAAATGTATATTGCATGGATTTCAATGTGAATTTCTATGGAAATGAATAATTCAAGGGTTTTTGCTGGTTTCTCGTTATAAAACTTTTATCCACGAGCGTTAAGTTCACTCCTATTGCTTCCCATCCGCAGGCAATGAGCAACATTTCAAGTGATCGAGTCGATTGTCAAGGCATCACTCCAACTTGCATATTTTGTTCTTTTGAAGCTAGATTTTGTAAAACAATGCTTTAGTTGCATTTTGAGAAATTGTATTTCTTGTCACTTTTGTATTTTGGATTATGTTGTAAGGTGGCTCGAAATGCCCACTAAAGCGTTGTAAAACTCCTATATTTGATGTGAATGAAATATATATACATTATGGTTGCTTATGGCATTTCAAGTTTTTGCATTGCAAATCTTAAGTTTCATAGGGGTAGGAATTGTGTTCTGGCTTTGAGAGAAATACTGCACTAATCTAGGGTGAATTTGACCAAGTTGTCTTCATAAAAGTTGTAGCTTGTCCTTGTAGCTTTCCAACGCTATAAAGTATGTAATTTTTGAATGTCAGAGTTAAGAGATATGATCGTTTGAGTGGGTGAGGTTGCATAGGATGTGTATCCCGAACAATTAGAGTATATGAAGTGATATCGCACTAAAAAGAGTTGAATTTGGCAAGATTATGAGTAAAAGGGATGATAGGAAGGGTTTGGGATCCATTGGAGGGGTCTTGGAAAGTGAAAATTTAGTTTCACCCGAAGGTTATACGGCCTGGCCGTGTGTTTCTAGGGTAGGAGCACAATTTCACCAGAAAGTTACACGGTCTGCCCGTGTTGGTTTACACGGCCCATGTTTTGACCCTCCAAATGACATAATTTTATTTTGGAGTCTTCACAAAAGTTGTAGATCTAGAAGTCTTCTTTCAAACCGTCCAAAAACGAAGTCAATCGACACCTGTATTGAGAGTTATGGCAATTACGCCAAGGCATGTACAATATGAGCAAGGACATGAACATGTTGGATTCGTTTGGCCATAACTTCTTCGCCCGACCTCCAAATGAAGTGATTCTTGAAGCATTGGATTCCCAACACATTTTTCTATCTTTTCACAAAAATTGATAGCCATTGATGTTGAATTAAAAATTTTTGATTGAGAGAAAGTGAGGAGTCGGTTGGAAGATCATGATTGGGCCATGAACATACTTTGGTTGCTTAAGCATATCGTCATCTATAGAACTTCGATTTAGTTGGTTCTTGCTCTAAAATAAACTAGAGACTAAGAGCTACAATTTTGAAGAAGTCAATTGTGATTACTGTGATTTCGTTGTGTGGGCTTGCCTTTGAGGCTTGAGATGTTATATGAACGATGAGGAGCCGATAATGTCTAATGACAGTACTTGTACCCTACAAGAAAACCCGCTCTATGATTTCGGATAGTTGGGCTCCAAAAACGGGGCCCAACATGGGGAGAGTGGTGATACCAGTATGTGTAATCGGTAATTCAAACTACCAATTGATCGGAACAATCGCATGGTGAGGCAAGAGAAAGATTATTAAGGTCATTAGTGATGTGATGGGATGCACCAGAATCAACGATCCATTTATCAGAAAGAAGCGTTGCCGTCTTATGGGTGTGATGGGCTGTAGGTTTGCGGGTGCAAGGATGACCATGAAGTTTAAAACAGCGACGTGCCGTGTGGCCCGGTTTCTCACAGTATTGACAAACAACAGAATAATGTGAATCATGACTAACTAAAGCCTGTACCGAAGGCTCAAAGACATCAAAACCAGAGGACGTGCTGGAAGGTCGATGTCGACGCTGCTGGTGGTATGGTGAATCATGTGTTTAGTTGCAATGACGTTGTGGTAGCCAGTTGGTGTGATACCCAAGTAACGTCGTAGTAGGTGTAGAATCAGACCTAACTGTCCGTGTGAGATAGGCCTTATGATCAAGAAGCTTCTCATGAAGTTCCTCAAAAGAAATGGAAGATTCTCTTGCCCGAATAGCAACAGCAATCTCCTTGAAGTCGGAGCCAATGCCATTGAGCACATGTATAAGGAGTTCAGTATCATCTAAAGGACTGCCAATAATGGCTAATTCATTAGCAATAGTTTTAATCTGACATAAGAAAGCAGCTAGTGATTGATCACCTTTCTCCATGCAAGTGAGTTTCTCCATTAAGGAAAAAAAATGCGAGAGCGAGAGCTACTTGCATAGGTCTTACTAAAGATGTCCCACGCCTGTTTAGAAGTGGTAACTGAGCCGAGTAATGTGACAATATTCTCAGCAACAAAGGAAAGAATGGCTACAATAAAGAGTTGATCCTATCGAAGCCAGTGAGTATAACCAGGATCAGTCACTGGTGGACACAGGAAAGAACCATCCGTGTAACCCTGAAGTCTGTAGCCAACAAGGAGCGCAGTCATCTGCATCTGCCAGGCTGGATAGTTGGTATGGTTAAGTTTAATGGAGGTAGTATTCAAAACAATGAGGGAAGAGTTGTTGAAGGAAATCAAATTTGCAGCACTGGTGGTGCCAGAGGCATCGTTTGGAGTAGTCATGATGTATAATAGAGGAAACCTTGGAAATCAGATAGAAAGGCAGAAGATACACTCAATCAGGGTGACGAAAAAAACTTGCTGTTAGGCTTCAAGCAGCTCTGATACCATATAGAGAGAAACTAAAGATAATGAGATGAAGGAGAAAATGCTTGTCGTATTCATTCTTGTCATAGAGTATTATATATAGAGAATTATGTTCAGCAGCTAAACTATCAATACATAACATCGTTTGTTATAGGTTAACCGTAAGTTGTTATAGACCAACATAATCGTTACAGAGAAAATGACATATACTGATATCATCCCTTAATAGTATTTGTTCATCGTTCGAAACATATGCATCAATATGTATACTATCTGTTGCTCCTATACAATAAAATTATACTATTAAAATAATTATTAATCATAAGAAAATAATTAAAATAGTAATTAAATATATGAATGTACCTGAAAATATGGAAAGAATTTTGAATTATGTTGAATCTCAAGAGGTGTTTGGTAAAGGATGGTAGAATAATGACTATTTTTGCAAGATGATTAACTACATATAATACTTTATGAAACTACTTCAAAATTGTCCAGGTTGAATGTTAAAAGTGTTTTACATTGACTTTAATTGTCTCATTATACCCTATAGTCATCAAGAAAATTGTTAATTGTTTCTTCACAATTAAATGACTTATTATCTTTAAGCCTCCTAAAAGATTATCTTACTCATTCTTAAGTTTTCATAAATCCTTGTAAGATTTCCATTCAAAAGTTCTAATATCCAATCATAACCTAATAAAGTATAAGTTTTACATGGCTACGTTTGTAAATGAAAATATTTGTTATATCCCCCAGCTAATGAAATAATGATTACCTTCATCAGTTTATCATCAAAATCTGATTTGAAATCTGATAAGGAATCCATGTATCTACAATACCAATAATAAATAATTAATAAAACATTTAGTTAAAAGTTTAATCAAATATAGACAAAATATTCATACAACACTTAAACTTAAAATATTCATACAAAAGATAGACTTAACATTCAGTCAAACATTCATACAAAATACAAACTTAAAATGTTCAAACTATGAAATAGTTCTTAATATAGCAGTGTCAAATTAGTAAGAATTTGGTATGCAATAATATGAAAATATAACTAAAGTGACATAATCAAATCCAACTTCCTTGCATCTGCAATCTTTGTAAAAAATATCCCTATAAATCGGAGAATAATGTAAAGCCTTCATGACTTACATATTGCACACTCTCAACGCCCAATTCATCTAAGGAATTCAAACATTTCATCATTATATTAGACTCTTGATTAATTAATGAGGCTCCAGATTTATTGTCTGTAGTGGATAATGTTGCAGTTAGTTTTTTCTCAAGTAAATCATTCTTCCTTTTTGATTGTTCACCAAGTATAACCAAGACCTCTTTTACAATGTTAGAATGTGTCTTTTTTGCCTTCTTATTTTTAGGAGATTTCTTTTTTGCCTTCTTATTCTTAGGAGATTTCTTTCTCTTAGATGGAGAACTTATAACTTGATCTACTTTTCATTACACAAACAATTTTCATCAATCATCGATTATATGTTCCTCTTCTATACTATTTGATGGAGATTTAGTTGATAGATGTGAATATAATCCAGATATATTAGTATCTCCAAAAATATGACACAAGTTTGAAAACTCCTTACTTTTTTTTCTTGAATTTGTGAGTCATTTTATGCACCTATAATGATGAAAAGGAAACACGAGAATAAATATTATATAATATGATATATTGATAAAACAAAGATATATTTTACCTAAAATAGGTTTTCCCAGCATTCATTTGTAGCATTAACTTCACCGATAAAGGAGTTGTAACCGATTCTTGTTTCTTTGAATAAGTTTTTGCAATTTTTCAATCTAGCTCTTAATATATCAATCTTATTCGTCAATTGAATACTAGTATACACTTTATTGAATTTGTTTAAAGACTGCCCTAATATTCTTTCAACCAGATTTGGAAAAGGTAGTAGTTGTTTTGATTTCTCTTCTTCCTTTCTTTAACCATCAATGAGAGTATATACATCTCTATGGTATCATTCTTTACCCCATCCCTTTCATTTATTTCCACGCAATCATTAAAATTGTTCATATTGTTCAAAGCTTCGATTACTAAATGTAATTACATATAAGTGACATCAATTACAACAATTCCCATAAAGAATTAAATGGCAAACATGGTTCAAAAATAATAACGAGACAACTATAGACAATAGTAAAAAAAATGTCAAAAGTATGGATTCTAATATAATGTCCTTCCTGAAAAAAAAAACACCAACCTTTGTTATGGAATTAATATATTTAACTTAAGTTTTATGCTTTTCAAATTTCCCTAACGAGAACTTTGGCTTGCCATATTTTAATAACATCTGTTAATGTTTTTGTAGGTTCATGTGTTGCCTAGAGAAATTTATCAACCTTTGAATTAGCTGATGAACCCAAATACATTTGAATAAAAAATCATATTGTTATAAAGCAGAATTCATACTTTCATTCATTAAATGAAAGTGGATAATTAAAGTCTAATCCAAATCAATAATTGTATAATGTAAAAAGCTTAACTTATTATTAATTGGAAAGAACATAATGAACTTTCATTAACCTGGTTTTCATTGGTCAACATCTACTAAACTAGAATATTTGATACGATCAATACGAGTATACAACACTACCTAATAAAGTTATGGTGTTTGTGAGCCATGTTTCACCTTCAAATTTTCTTATAAAGATGAATGGATGAGAGAACATTAATCTAACTTTCAAATATAACCACTTAAGACTTGAATCATAAGCAAACTTATATACATATGTACTTATTATGACATTTAAGTGCCATTGAATTAATTCAATTAGTAATTATTCCAAGTGTTGAAATACACACAAAAGTTGCATAACCCATACCTCATAAGCCAAGTTAACTAGAGTCTAATCCCAACTCAGAATTGTCAAATCAATTTAAGTACAAACAGAATGAGATAAAATAAACTAGCCCCTCATGACAACCCTTAACAATCTCAAAAGCCTATACACTTTTACTACATATAGAGGACTTTCTCCAAAAAAAAAAAAAACAACATAAGAATCAGTTATCTAGTAGCATTGTACAAAACATAAGAGTCACAAATCTCCACGCATATTAGAAATACTGATGACAACTGCAAACTAGAACTTGTGCATAAAACATAGTAAGAGAACTTAACGTACATAATTGTGTAAGAAATAAAGCAAGAGATACAACCCCTAATTTGGGACACAACCTATACTACGAAAGAACCAACCAATTTGGTAAGAAGTTATTTCTAATGGTGAACTCATAATTGGAAGGACTGACACTTATGTTTATTGAAGTAGATAATTATCTAATGAAAAAGGTTACATCAAATAATCACTTATCAAAAGAGGAAAACCACGTGCCTGTTCTAAGCAACGAACGTGTGAAGACAAATCGACTAAAACAATGAAATATTATAAGAGTTTGTTCAACCAAAATTTATAAAGGAGTTTAAGGAGAAAGTGAACAAGTTCAGATTCCTTAAAGGGACACATGATTTTCTTGTTGTCTGCTTATAGTGTTTGCATGTTCAAGTTGTGTCTGAAATACACAAGGGCGGCTAGAAGGTATAATACTAATACTAGCTTACAAACCCACTGATGCCAATGAAATGTTAGACTTAAACCGAACAAAACATTTTTATACCCATTCTCTGTACAATGTTGTGGAATGATTAACCCCATGCCACAAAATTGGTTTTTTTCCTCAACGTGGCAGTCTTGTATGCTCTCACAGTTTACACCTGTACACTTATAAATAGTATGAACCACTACACACCTCCATGTCAAGTTTAAACAAATGAAGAAAAGTTTATAAGTGTTTCAGAAACCAACCTTTTTATATATCAATATTATTATCATAACCAACTATTACAAACGTCTTCCAAGTACTGAACTTATACCGTAAGTTGTGCCTACTTCTTTGCACAACAATCTCACTTAGATCATTTTAAGCAAAATTCATCCTTCTTATGTGATCATCGACCAACAACCTTATTCTTGAATGCCTCACAACCCTTGTGGTTTTGGACTCCCACACCCTTACAAGAAAACTACATAAGTACTAAATATTAATGGCAACAATAAGAACGAAAGAGATACAACAAAATGCCAACCTTTATTACTTCCCTCAAAGTATACAAAGGAAGTTCTCTCAATCTCAATGTCTCGCACTCTCTGACATTAAGAGGAGCAAGATGTAAATGAGTTATTTATAGGCATCTCTAGATGACAAAGTTAGAATCCTAACTAAACTCAACTAACTAAGATCATATCTTATCCTTATTATATTACATCACACTAATAAATAGGATGACATCCCCATCTAACTAGGACTCTATTTGATAAGATCTACTCACATCACACGAACAAGATAAAAGATTACATCTATCTAAGGATGATCTATCCATATCTACAAAGATCTCCACTATCTTCAGATGATCCTCCCACATGGTCTTTGTCCCATAGAGTTGATGTTTATCCTTTGTGATCTTATCTGTTACATCATCTAAGATCTCCTCATCTATATCTGTTAATGATGAGTTATCCAAACCAAAGCCTGTCATAGCACACTGGTCCATCCCATGTTTCCCAGTATCAAATGTAGTAGGCATGATTTGTTCATTTAAGCATACACTAAGCCCTTAATCTATCAAGAACTCATCTTTAGCTAAGTCAACTCGTGCAAGGTTCGAAACTTTACCAAAACTCGCACCATACTTGATCTACTTGGTAAGTCACCTTGGAACTCTTACATGCCACCGTCATGCGTGTGATCTAGCTAACCTTTCACTCTATGTCCATCTTAAACCTTCTTTTGGTCTCACATCCAAATCTTCCATCTAGTAGAAGATTTCTACCAATGTGCACCAATGCATGCCAGCGTTTGACATTGTCCCTTTTCCTTACCTACTCGCATGTCTTTGCCTTGTTTCGTCGTCCCTAGAGTCAAACATTAGTTAAGGCTCGTTATGCCCGAACGATTTTGCTACTAGGACTTGGGGGTCTAACACCAACATACAACCTACTAAACCAAGTTTCTGAGAATGATAGCTATTTGCTCAGCGGTTCAAAAATTTTAGGATGAAACAATCTATACTTGTAGTAATAACATATATCCCACGTACTCACATTTGTTGGGTTCCAGTACTTTCCCACATATCTACTTCTTTAGCTCATTTATCATGTAGTAACACAAAAAACTGAAAATCCAAAATCGTATAAACACAAAAAACAATAAATTAAAAATGTAGAAAAATGATAAACTAGGAAAACAAAAAACGTAGAAAAATCAGACATTGATGGAAAATGAGAATCGGTAAAACAACAAACTAGGAAAGCCAGAAAAATAACACAATTCGATGAAAACTACTTTTAATATAAGTAGAAAAATATCTAATTAGTTTTGAAAACTCACTTACTGAAAAACTCAAGTTTAATTTTGCTTTTTACATAGATATAGAAAGTGGGAAAATCAACAAAATTTTCAATTTTGGAGAAGAATAACAAACTTAAAAAAATATCTTACATTATGCGGCATAAATTCACGAGAACAATACAAGAAACAGAAGAGATGAGTTATCAACGTAAGAGAGAAGAGAAGAACAAAGAAGTATGAAGGAGAGAAGAAACGAGGGTTTCCAAAGAAGTTTACAAGAGGAGGAAATAAGGACGAAAACTTCTTGTGAAATATTAAAAAAAGCCTAACTTCTGTTTTAACTTCGGGGCGTTTCGTTCTATTTCTATTTTTCTATTGTAGTTTTCAGTTTTCATTTTCAGTTTTTTGTTTCTGTTTTTCTTTTAAATAAAAACAAAAACCTGTTTGGTTGTTAATGTTAATGTAGTTATATTTTTATCACTGATAATAATTACATATTAGATAAAGCTTAAAGATAAATTATTTTTAATTAAATAAATTTATTTAATCTCTTATATAATATTTATTAACAAATTATTAATAAA
>JAOQMQ010000003.1:14444643-14463735 GCA_027563845.1 Erythroxylum subrotundum
CTTTATAATTTTTGGTAATAAATAAATAATTAAATAATATATATTTAAATGATAGTAAATTAAATTATAAGAAATAAAAACAGGAAACAAAAATTATTTTTTATGATTTTCATAATTTTTAAAAACCTAAAAAACCAAAACTCAATTTTTTTTTACTGAATTAAAAAAAATAAAAAATAACAATAGAAACAAACGGTCCTACATTTTTCATTTCTTTTTTCTTTCCCAAATCAAGAGTTTACTTTACACAAATGATTGAGGGAAACTCTTCACTGCCATCCCTAGAAACCTAAAAGAAAATACCTGCAGACTGTGGCATTGACCACAATAGCTTCCGATCTATTCTTGTCTTAGAATTTGTACAACCTGCAAGTTTGTCTTTATGCATCAATGTCACTCCTAAACCAGCTCTTCAACAGAGGCGTTTTCGGCTCTAAATGGTTCGTGCCGCAGATTTTCTTTCGAAGTTTTCTGTCTTAATTTGGACTTATTGTTGATTCTAACGTGTACTCAAATTGCATTGTTGGTTTGTTGATTCAATTGTGACTGATTTACTTTATACACCTGTGGGTCAAATCATGTGCCTTTTCTACTTCTGAGATTTTAAACCTAGTAAGTCAAAATCCTTATGATCCGTCTCTGGATTTCGGTTGATTGATTTATGTAACTGCAGTATTTAGTTCGTTTGCCTTGATTTTAGATCATAGGTGTAGTGATTTGTTGCGAGTGGGATTTTCTCTTTGTATCTGCTTTTGGTTGTGATAGTTCCAGTCAAATGAAATTCTCTTCTGTGCCCTCAGAGCTTCATTTGTTTTGTTTCTCGTCAATATTTTTGGGCATTTGAATGTATTTTGTTGATTGGCTTTGTAGCAAAACATCCTTGACTTTAGCAATTTCACGAATCAAATTGCTTCAAAATAAGAGAGGTTTGCATCTCAAACACATGCGCAATGAGATTGCACAGTTTTTGCAGGCTGGCCAAGAAGCAATAGCTCGAATTCGGGTATCCTTTGTGTTTCGACTGCTTGTGAATTGCTGTCAGGATTTTCCTTCTTTTAATAATTGAGAAAATCACTCTTTCATTTGCTGCATTGCTTTCTTTTTTGTTAGGTTGAACATGTAATACGTGAGCAAAACATATGGGCTGCTTATGAGATATTGGAGCTTTTTTGTGAGTTTGTTCTTGCACGTATTCCCATTCTTGAAAGTCAGAAGTAAGTTCATTGACTACCGGTTGTTTATATTTGAGAATTTTCATATTACTTTCAATTATTGACCAATTTGTGAAAGATATTTATTTTGTGGGTGTGTGATTTGATTTTTCTTTCTTTATATCATTTTGTGATCATAAACCTATTTGGTGAACCATTTTGAATGCGTTTATATAGACATCAGTAACATGTGATCATTAGTTGTTCCCTAGTACTTTCCATGATCCATTGTTTCATCAGTAGTTCGTCTAACCTTGAGGCTGCTTTGGGGTTTAATGTGCAATGATTGGAATTGGAAGTTGAGCTTCATGTTAGATGTTCCATGAGATGCTGCAGCAAAGCTACAACTGAATTTTACTGTTCCTATTTATGCCTCTGCTTCTTTAGAAGAATGAAGTTTTAAATTAGGGGCGAAGCTAGAAGCAGGCCTAGTGGGGGGCAAATTTTCTCTTTGGTAGAATTAAAAATTTTCACCAACTTCAGACTAAATTTTCACAAAAATTATATCTTTTTTTGGGTGCAGTAGGAATATACACATTGTTTCACCCATGTCATTACTAATTATATATTTTACACTCTCTAACTCTACATGCTTGTGTTTGGACCACTTTTTGTAAATTTAACAAGACTCGCTATCTATATCTTAGGTAAAATTTCCTATAGTAATGCCTTTATTTCGCAATTGTTTTGCCTTTCGTCTTTGATCTAAGAACCTCTCGACTTGTTTGAACCCGATGTTAACTTAGGGCTTGAGTTGATGATTGTTGTTTGTGGTGATATTAACATTCTATTGTTCGTTGATTGGGAAGGGAAACTTTTACATACTAAATATTCATTGATGAGCCACTTTGGAGTAACATTACGTAACTAGTCATACATATTTGAGCACAAGGAATTATGATGTGTGTTCTCAGTTGTCTACCCTAGAAATAGATCTGATTTGTTTAGTTTTATAGGTATTGCCTAATGTATCTTTAGTAAGTATGATTCCTTGACCTTCGGAAGAAATCAAGTTGATGTAATTTTGAAGAAAGAAGACAAAGTGATTCTTCCTTAATTTTTTGTGAATAGTACAAGGATTATATAGGACAATACAACCATATTTACCTCCTTAAATTAATAAGAATCTATATATTCTCTAAGTAATAAAATCTCAACTAATTAATATAATATTGTTACATGTCTTATGGGAGAACTAACCCCAAAAGCTAGCTTAAAGGGTGAGAGAGCCCATAAGCCTATAAACCCCACATCAACCTCTCTTATTACCGATGTGGGACAATTAGACCGTAACATTCCACCACGCTTTGCAGTCTAGGCACCGGCGAGCTGGCTATGCGCTAGACCTTTTTCTAGCCCGGGGGAACACTGCTGGACCGGTGTCATCACCTACACACCCTCGGGCTGGCTGTGTGCTAGACCTTTTCTAGCCTCAGCCGAACACTACAATACTGGCATCACCACCCGTGGGTGTGGCACGAGGACTTGAAGGAGTGGTGTTAGCACTGATACCAATTGTTACAGGTCTTATGAGCAAAAATGATAGGATCAGAAATGTGATAGTTGATAAATGTTTGGAGTAATGGTTGATATTAGATTAATAAACCAGAAATAGAGAAAAGGAAGGTCTGTTGTATTGATGATGAAAGGAAAAAAAGATAACAGGTGACACTAGCAACATTCGAGAGGTTGCCTTCTCTCCCAAGACCCACTCAATAACAATAGATTCCCAATGATCATCACACCTTTCCACATCCCACTTTTAATAACAGACTCACTAACAATAGAAAATAGACAACTTAGTAGATAAGACAAAGCAGTGTAACAACCTGCCACACATGACCCACATACTCTACTAACATTCCCTATCCAAATAACCAACGTTCCCTGACCTCATACGAGCCCATTAATTCGAGCCAGCCCTTTTGTAGCCATGATACTTCTTCCTTGCGTAGACAAACTAAATTGGAGGCCTATTAGCAGTAGCAAACCTATCATTACTCGCCCCTCAACACCCGTCTTGCCCCCAAGGTGGAAATTAGGAAACAATTCTTGTATCAGCAACAGAAGTTCCCAAGTGGCTTCAAAAGGAGGAAGATCCTTCCATAACACCAACACTTCTAAACCCTCAAGTGTCTCACGCGTATCCAGAATTTCTTGCAATTCAACCAACCAGTCCATATCAGCAGTAGAGAATTGGAGGGAGAGGTTGCACTTGTGAAGTATTTCCCAATGCCTTTTTATGTTGTGAGATGTGGAAAACAGTGTGTATTGCTGCTGAATCCAAAAGTGCAAGTTTATAAACAACCTTCCCAATACATTGTACCACTTGATAGGGCCCTAAGTATATCGGAGAAAGTTTTTCATTTGGACACTTAGCTAAGAATTGTTGAAGATAAGGACGTAGAGTCAAGTACACCATCTCACCAATTGAAAACTCAACATCTCTGTGGTGTTTATTAGCTGCCGTCGTCATCTTATTTTGAGCAACTACCAATTGGTCCTTTAGCTCATTCAACATCAAGTCTCTTGCAAGCAGCATTTCATCCAACGTGGAATTAGTAGTATTGGAATAGGGATACTTGATCAGTGAGGGAGGATCTCTATCATATACAACCGTGAAGGGTGTGGTTTTGATAGAAGTATGGAAAGAGGTGTTGTAACAATAATTTGCCCAAGACAACCATCTAGACCACTGCTTAGGCTGCTGACTTGCAAAACAGCGTAGGTATGCCTCGAGACACCTCTTTACAAGTTCACTTTGACCATCGGTCTGCGGATGGTAAGCCTTACTTTAGTGCACTGCAACCTGAAAAGCTCAGTCTAGAAATTACTCAAGAAAATCCGGTCTCTATCAATCATAATACTCCGTGGAAATCCATGTAATTTCACCACTTGTGTCATAAATTCATCCGCAACCACTTTGGCAGTAAATGGATGCTTGAGAAGGATGAAATGAGCATACTTATTGAGTCGGTCCACCACCACCAAGATCGAATCAAATCCATAGGATTTCGACAAACCTTCCACAAAATCCATGCTTTTGTCCTCCCATATGGTTTGAGGAATTGGAAGGGGTTGAAGCAGACCAGCAAGGGAGAGGATCTCATATTTATGTTGCTGGCAGATAGGACATTTAGCCACAAAACGCTTTATATCAGCTCACATACCCTCCCAAAATATCCCTTTGCTCAAGCAAACACTGAAGAGATTTTTGATCAGTTCTAGCAATGAAATGATGGCCTAATAAATAGTGGCACCATTTTTGAATTGCCATAACGATCACCATAAGTTCGTGCTCATACAATGATTTGAAACGTGACCTTCCAACTAAAGCATGGCTGAAGAAAGCTATAGGTTGTCCTTTTTGGCTCAAAATAGCACCATACCCAATTTCCTATAATCACAAACAAATAGCTGATAATACCCTGTTAGCCTGAGGAATCCCCTCAATTCCTTTTGGTTTTTTTGGGCAACTCATCCATAAGTTTGACTTTTTCGAGGTCTGCGGACACTCCCTTCTCGAAAATCACGTGCCCCAAATATGCCAACTCTGTGCGCCCAAAGTAGCACCTTTTCAAGTTTGCAAATAATTGGTGCTTGTCAAAGCCGAGATAAATTAACATGCAAATGCTCAATATGGTCACTCACAGAAGCACTGTAAATTAGAATATCATCGAAGAAAACAAGCACATACCGCTGAAGTAAACCCTTTAAAATACTGTTCATCATTGCCTGAAATGTTGCTGGTGCGTTCATTAACCCGAACGGTATTACAAGGAACTTGAAGTGACCATCATGCATACAAACGCTATTTTATGCACATCCTCCGGCTGGACCTAGATTTGGTGGTATTCGGACTTCAAGTTTAGTAAAAATTCTTGCCCCATTCAACTCATCAAGCAATTCGTCAATATTTGGGGTTAGAAATCTATTATGAACTATTGCTCGATTCAAGGCCCTATAACCCACACAAAATTGCCAACTCCCATCCTTCTTTCGAACCAACAATATCGGGCTCGAAAATGGGCTGACACTTGGCCTAATTACTCCCTCCTCTTGCATCTTAGTCACTAACTTCTCAATTTCGTTTTTCTGAATATGGGGATACTGATAAGGCCGCACATTGACAGGTTCTGAACCCTCCTTAAGCACTATTGCTTGTTTGACCTCTGAATGGGGGTAACTCTTTAGGTTTGGCACTCACGTCATTAAATTCTTCCAACAACTCTCTCAACACAGGCTCAACATCCTCTAGTCTTTCCTTTTGTGGTTTCTAAGTGAAACAACTCCAAGCATCAACCCTTCTTTCTCCACTTGCAGTTCTTTCACCATAGTTTTTAGACAGACCATAGCTTTTGTCAAGCTAGGATCACCTTTCAAAGTAATTGACTAACCGCCCAATTCAAACGTCATCGTAAGCTTCTTCCAATCATCACGTGTCTCTCCCAATGTTGCTAACCACTTTAGGCCCAAAATGACATCAGTACTTCCTAAAGTTAATGGTAGGAAGTCCTCCACAATTGTTATGTTTTGAAGCTTCAAGACCACACCCTTACACCCATTCCTTTCAACTATTTCCTGGAACCAATGACCACTCCATATTGTGAAGTCTCCTGAATGGGTAATTGCAAAGCCTCCACAACACCAGTGGAAATGAAATTATAAGTGGCCCCGCAGTCAATGAAAACCACTTCATCAAACCCATGCACTTCTCCTTTCAATTTTAGAGTTTTTTGTTTGGACAATCCACAAAAGAATTCAAGGATAATCCTACTCCTCCTAGCACCTCTGTTTCAGCCGGACCCATCTACTCTATACCATCCCCTCCGTCTTCCTCACTCACTAACAACATATGCAATTCTTTCCTTTTACATCGATGTCCAATATGCCATTTTTCATCTCAACGATAACAAAGCCCCTGTTCTCTTCGGCTCTGAGCTTCATTGGGCGTAAGATTTTGAAATCGTGGGTACCCATAAGACGGGTTGGTGCTTGTGTTTTTGGTTTTGCGGATGACTTGGGGAGGTTTGGCATTTTGGGTGGGAGTGTTTGAGTTGCTGGTGAAAGGGTTGTAGGGTTTGTTTGGGGTCCATGTGACCATTTTAACGTCTGATTTGAATAGGATTGAATGGGGTTCTTTGGTGGGTTTGGTGTGTTGGGCAGTGGACAGGACTTGGTTCTTGTGTTAAACCCGACCCTCAGCTTCCATAGTCTCCTTCAGATTTCTTGGGTTTAAGACCAGCAGTTTAGCCCGAATTTTCTCATTAAGGCCATTAACAAATACTGCAGACATGATGTTGTCGTCAACCCTTCCAATCGATGCCGCTAAATAGTTGAACTGGGCTCTGTATTCAGCGACTGTTTCGTGTTGTTTGACGGCGAAGAAACGATGGAGTAAGGAACCAACTTGTAATCCAGCGAATCTATGCAATATCTAGGTTTTCAACTCCTCCCAACTCTCAAAAACCCTATCCCTCTCTTCAAACCTTAAGCTTGTGCCTCACCTTTAAAACAAACACCCACTATCTCAAGCTTCTCTGCCTCTAATAAATGGTTAATGGAAAAATACTTTTCAGCTCTAAACATCTAGGAATCAACGCCCTCCCATCAAACACTGGCAATTCCAACTTTCGAGGGTGTCGGTCTTTCTCCCAGATATGTTCAGCAATTGCTGTCACCTCCTCTAGTGTCGTCTCTTTCTCGACATTAATGGGTTCCACCACATTTCGTTGGGTGTTATTAGATTCCACACAGGGTTTCAAGTGAATGTTGATTCTCTTTCATTTGTTGAACCAACAAGGTTACTACAGCTGATAGTCTAGCCACCTCTTTTTTAAGTTAAGGAATTTCATTGACACGCTCTTTAAGTTTTTTGTTTTGGGAATCCATTCTGATTTTGTGCATGAACTGCTCCGGGATCGAAACAGCTCTGATACCAATTGTTACAGGTCTTATGGGAGAACTAACCCTAAAAATTAGCTTAAAAGGTGGGAGAGCCCATAAGCCTATAAACCTCACATCAATCTCTCTTGTTACCGATGTGGGACAATTAAACCTTAACAAATATCAACTAATTATCTATAGAAAATCAGCTAATTATCTCTATATTATGGAAATAATCAGCTAATTATCTCTAGTTGATTATTTCCATAATATCAACACTCTCCCTCAAGTTGTTGCATAGATATTGATTATGCCCAACTTGCTTACAAAGAACTCAAAATTCTGTTTTAGTAGTCCTTTGGGGAAGACATCGACAACTTGTATTGTAGGTACAAATGGTATGTGAATGAGTCCACTTTCAAGTTTTTCTTTTATAAGATGTCTGGCAATCTCCACATGCTTCGTCTGATCATGTTGAATTGGATTGTTGGCAATACTGATAGCTGCTTTGTTATCACAAAACAACTTCATTGGGTGCTCCATTGGTTTCTTAAGTTCTTCCATTACTCTTTTAATCCAAATTATTTCACAAATTCCTTAAGCCCCCTCTGCACTACTTCTGGTTACCACACTTTGCTTTTTCCTCTTCCAAGTTACTAGATTTCCCACAAATATATGCAATACACAAAAGTTGATCTTCTATTAGTAAGAGACCCTGCCCGGTCTGCATCAGTGTGGACTTCAACTCTCCTTCACTTTTCATGAAGAATAATCCTTCCCCTAGAGTCCCCTTTAAGTATCTTAAGATTCTATACACTACTTTCAAGTGTTCTTCATAGGGAGTATGCATAAACTGACTTACCACACTGACAATAAAGGAGATATCTAGTCTGGTGTGAGATAAATAGATTAGCTTTCCTACTAGTCGTTGATATCGACTTGTATCTATTGAAACTCCTTCTTTAACCTTACCCAACTTTGAGTTGATTTCCATAAGAGTATCTGATGGTTTACATCCATTCATCCCAATTTCTTCTAGAAGGGCTAGGATATACTTCTGCTGGGAGACTACTATGCCCTTCTTAGATTTAGCAATTTCCATCCCTTAGGAAATATCTAAGATACCCCATGTCTTTGATTTCAAACTCCTTTGAGAGATTCTTTTTAAGAATTTCAATTTCCTCAAAATCATTGCCAGTGAGGATAATGTTGTTTACGTGCACAATTAGAATCACATTCCTTCCTTCTGTAGAACTTTTTATGAATAGAGTATGATTAGACTGCCTCTGAAAGAAATCTCGAGACTTCGTATAAAGATTTTTTTAGTTTGCATATCCTTTTTTCGAAGCTTTCACTAAATCCTGGGGGAGGCTCCATATACACCTCTTCTTGTAAATCTCCATTTAGGAAGACATTTTTCACATCCAACTAATGTAGAGTCCAATCGAGATTAACTGCAAGCAACACTCTCACAATATTTAACTTAGCAACAGGTGAAAAATTTTCTGAATAATCTATGCCAGGGGTTTGTGTAAACCCATAGCCGAGTCTTATATCTTTCAAGTGATCCATTAGGATTGTAATTAATGGTGATTACCCATTTACATCCAACCAATTTTTTTCCTCTCGGAAGATCAAGTTCCTCTCACATTCTATTTTCCCCCAAAACTCTCATCTCCTTCAAGACTGCATCCCTCCACTCAGGAATATTTAGAGCCCCTTGTATATTCTTAGGAATGGAAACATTGGATAACTTAGAAGTAAATGCTTGAAATGATGGAGATAGACTTTGATATGATAAGTAGTTATACAAAGGATATTTGTTACAAATTCTAGAATAACTTATTTCATTCGTATCACTAAGGATCAGTATAAGCACTTGGGTAAAAGTTCATGTAGGGGAACAAGAAAAATTCATTTTCAATTGTTTCAAGGAGCCTTGCCCTCTTCATATGGATAACTATATTGTGAGATAACTTATTGTGCTTATTTATTAATACTAAAAGTGTTGTAGGAAAAATAGAAGAATTATTAACTAGTAGCTAAAACTCACAAATTTAGAAATCTAGTTGATATTAAGCTGCTGGAATATCAGATTCCAAGGTTGAATTTAGGCTAAGAATGTAGAATTTTCAGATTTTGTATGGCTGACAATTTAAGGTTTGATTGCTGGAAATTTAGGTTTAGGATTTCAGGTTTAATATGTTTGGAATATAGGTTTGAGATGGCTAAAATATAGGTTTAAGAGGACTGGAATTTGGGTTAGGGTTGCTGGAATTTCATGAAGAACACAAAGAATAGATAGTAGGAAACTAGGAATCACTAATGGGTCTAAGAATCACTCTTAGGAGAAAGCATCACACTTTCTAGTTGAAAATTCAAAGTTGTAGAAAAATTTCAGATTGTTTCTAATAAGTACTACTAGGATAGCATAACATAATACCACTACTTCATATCTAATAAGGAATCCTAATACAATCTTTGATATCAATTCAATTCCCAATCCTCATCCCACTAAATTAAAAGCTTGTGTTTGATTAATCTTTCCTCTTTTATTTCTCTTAATAAACTTTAAGTTCTTTTGCTTCAAGCTGGTTTGGTAGGATGTAAGCCAGTGGATTCTTCAATGGATTCCAACATCAAACTTGATGCAGACCAGGGAGAACTCTTGAAAGATCTAGGAAATTATAGGAGACTGATTGAGGAATTAAACTATTTTACAATTACAAGGCCGGACATTTCATTCAGTACTAGTGTGGTGAGTCAATTTATGCAATCCCCTGGGACCAACCATTAGAATGCGGCTATTTGAATCTTGAAATACCTCAAGCCCAATCCTGACAAAGGGCTCTTATATAAGAACCATGGGCACTGTTCAATTCAAGCCTATAGTGATGTTGAGTTCTAGGACTGATTGACGATCTATTACAAGGTATTGCGTGTTTGTTGGTGGCATTTTGATTTCATGAAAAAGCAAGTAGCAAACAGTAGTTTCTTGTTCAAGTGTAGAATCAGAATATAGAACCATAACATATACAACACGAGAATTTGTCTGAGTAAAACATATGTTGCGGGAACTTGGATTTCAACAAACTCAACCTGTAGAGCTAATGTGTGATAATCGACCAGCCATTTACATTGCTTCTAATCCAATTTTTCATGAAAGGATAAAACATATTGAGATAGGCTGTTACTTTGTCAGAGAGGTGCAACAAAAGTGGTAAAAACAACTCATGTGAAGTCTTGAGGACCAGTTGGCTGATCTATTCACCAAGTCTTTGGTTGGAAGTCATGTAACACAACCGCATAACAAGCTTGGAGCTTATGATATGCTCTAGCTTGAGGGGGAGTGTTAGCTATTTTGATTTGATTAAGAGAACTTTTTAGGGTTATGATTGTGATTTGATTGAGAGGTTTTAGTGATTATAATTGTAACTTACCTTATATGGATAACATAATCTAGTATATAAAGGAAGGGGGAGCTGCTTATTTCTACAAGCTCATTCAATCCTTCTTTTCAATTCATATCAATTTACTTTCTCAAAAAAGAAATAGGTTGACTATTCTCTGTGCATTTTTCCAGTTCAGTAAGTTTTGGCCTTCTGCAACAATGTTGAACTGTATAATTTATTAAGGAGTTATTCCTGAAAGAATAGCCATACGGAAAATGTCTTAATTCCATTATCCATGGTAGCTTCAATCATCCTGTTTATAATAACAGGGAATGTCCTGCTGAACTGCGAGAGGCTATTGCAAGCATAATTTTTTCTGCTCCAAGATGTTCAGAAATTCCAGATTTGTTGCAGATCAAGAATTTGCTTACTACCAAATATGGCAAGGAATTTGTCATGACTGCCTCTGAGCTCCGCCCTGACTCTGGTGTCAACCGAACAGTTAATAGGCTGTGATTTGTTTGCTTTTCTTCTGGTGCATTTTTAGCATGGGGATTACATTACTGATTTATTGAGCCGTATTATTTATTCTTAAATGTGCAGATAATTGAAAAACTTTCAGTTAGTGCTCCATCTGCAGCATTGAGGCTCAAGGTATTGAAAGAAATTGCTCAAGAACACAATTTGGAGTGGGACTCCTCGGGCACAGAAGCAGAACTAGCAAAAAAACATGAAGATCTCCTGGTATGCTTGAAAATAATTTTTTATTTTAGTCTGGTACTGGGAAGACCTAATTTTTTTTTTTTCACAAATTGCACTATTGGTACACCTAATAACTCACTCTGGCTTAATTTTAACTTCTTGATCTCCATTGGGTATCAGCAGTATCCTCCAAAACCATAATTCATCAAAAGTGCAAAGCATTGTTTCTAACCTACCAAATTATGTGGGCTGTAACCACGGATCCAACCCTAGTGCTTGCGTGGTGCAACACAGTAGCTTGTGTATATCATGATGTATTTTTGGCAATAATATTTTGAAATGGCTACAAAATTTCAATGATACTTACCATGTGAGCCGTTTTGAGGATTCTGGGGCGTGGTGAACTTGTGCACTTCCTTCTTCGCCCTCAATCCACCGCTAGAGTCTAATCTCCCTTCTGGTTGCGATCCTTCATTTTACCCAATAACTCGTCTTTCTTTTTCAAGTTGAAATGTTTAGCATTGTTTGGTGCTGTTATGCAAAAAGGTTCCCTCTCAGACAAGCAGTTGGAAACTTTAAGCTTTAATCTGCCATTTTAGACCATCATTGTTTTGTCCATTTTGTTACTGATGAAAGGGTTTTTTTTATGTCAAACTCCAGAGTGGATCAAAGCAAATTGTCACTGAAGCTGTAGTTTCCCAAGCGCCTATCCAACAGAGTTCTCACAAGTCTTTGGGTTTTGATCGAGAAGGTCACATAGTAGATTTAGATCGTGGACAGGGAACTCAAAATCTTCAAACCCATAACCCTCCATGTTACAGGTCTTCTATTGATGTTAATGAAATCGAGCAATCAGTTGGACAGGATAATACAGGATCTGTTGTGGATGTGAAACAGGAAGAATCATGGCAATCCTCCGATGTGTTGGAGAGAGCACGAGCAGCCATTGCTTCTGCTGACCGTGCCACTGTTGCTGCCCGTGCAGCTGCTGAGCTTGTAAATGCTAAATTTGGATCACTGAAATTAGAAGTAAGGTCTTCTTAGCGATATGTTAATTAACCAAAGATGAGGTCTTGTAATTGTGAGTTTATTACTTGACAGATGTCTTGCATTCACAGAAAATAGCATGTTATACGGAGGCATAGGACATGGAGGGTTGAGGAGAGATCGTGTGAGTTGATAAACCTAAAGGCACATGGTTAATACTGTTTCTTTTGTGTGAATGAAGATAAATCAAGAATAATGCAGAATCTTGTCGATTGGAAACAATAAATGGTCAAATGTCACAAAAAATAAGTAAATTGCAAGGAGTGAAGAACAATATCCAACATTTGTTCAGATTGGCTAAGCGCTTATGCACGTTCCTTTTCTGTTCACTGACTACTTAATTTTGAGGAGCACATTTATATGCTTAACTAACAATGCATGTCAGTTCATTGTTACCTCGACTTGCTAACAAGAAACTCAGAAGATTACACAGAGACCCTAGTCTTACTATTTCTTAAAATGATTTAATTTAATTCCTTAATATGAAGAAGGGATTTTGTAAACTTGGTTAATTTTATCATAAAACTTAGTATTTGTTATAGCAACTAGTTGATGTTTGAATGAATTTACTGAACCTATAGAAAAGAAAGAATTTGAACTGGGATTATAAAACAACGATCTTTATTAGATGTGTTGTATTTTTACTGAAAATTATATCGAGTGATGTGCTGTGTTTTGAGCTTATACGGAAACAAGGATAAATCCTATACATGCATCTCAGCAGACAACCCCATCTTACTAGTGAGATTTTTTGTTGGGAAATTAGGACAGAATCAGATCCTGAACATAATGAAATAATTACGATTTTTTTTTCATAGTTTGATTTCTCAAAAATTAAGATCATTTTAATTTTATAAAATGATTAACACATGAATATAACAAAACATGAATTATAATTCGTATCGTATTTTAAAGGTTGATAATTTTCTTGTCGTATATCTCAAACTGTTTCCGAAATTGGTTTATCTCAACCATTATAGTCTCATAAATGTCCGGCCTTTCACGGTATCTATAGAATAGGATGAGAGAATTCTGCAACTTTTACAGAGAGGGTTAATTAAGAAGTGTTAGCTTCATTAGAGCTTAAGCATATTTATAATAAGTTTTAAGTAAGAAGTGATACCTTCATTAGGACTTAAGTTTATTTATAATAAGTTTTGGGCATTTTAGTAATTGAATTGAAATTAAATTCTAATTTTAATTAAATTTTAATTAGAATTACAAATAATTTTAATAAATATCAATTATGCCCAAATAAGATCCAATACCTCATATGAATTCTTATTTATTAAATATATCATATTTAATTATAAAATTTTTCAAACTTTACAATTAAGTCCAACTTGATAAAATATTTTTGCTTTCTTTAACTCATTCTTTATGTGAGACTCATTAGATTCCCAAATATATTTGGAATAACTATAAGTTATAATTCTAATTATCCTTTTAGTTTATCTTTAATACTCCAATTAAACAATTTATATCATAAATCAAGATTGATGTTTAGCAATACATCATGACCACCTGAATATTTACGAATGATAAAGTGATTTTGACTAAATTTTTCGTATATGATTTTTTTTCCGTATAATTCCATCATTTCATCATACAATGTTACGATTAGACAACATGAAATTAATGTATACTCTTTTTAAGTCTAATCATATTAGCTTATTGCTATTATCTATTGATTCAATTAATGATATTTGTAAACTATTTATAAAGTTTTCATTTTATCTTAACCAAAGATTTCTTGAACCAATATTAATCGAGAATAACGGAACATTCTCCCTAATTACTTTAAAATGATAAATCTTATCTTGATCATACAACCACTTTCATATAGTTCATGCTATATTCAATGATTTTCGATCAAACGACCCATGGTGAAATAGGTCATAAGTAGTATCGAAACATAGCAATCTTTATACAAGATAACTTTGAAGACCTCAAATCAAAGGATCACTCATATAATCATTACAATGAGAATTTACATAGACATATAAGTAATGTTCCAAATGGATTTTTTATGTCGGGTTAGTTCTGTGAACTTGTTCTCTAATAAGCACCAATACATTTGTTTAAATATCTCCATACTTTAGTTTATGAGATCTATTACTTCCTTCATAAGGAAACCTTTTTATGTTCTATTAATGTCCAGTCTTAATAGAACGATGCCTAGGAACAATTTAGAGATAACACATAAATACAATATAAATCTTATTATTATAATCTTATTATAATTTCATTTGTAGTGCATAATTATCCTGTAAACTTTATCATATATATCTAAACATATACAAGATGAAAAATGTCTTTAAATTATTTTATCACTAAACTACAACCAATCGATTGGCTATAGGACATAAACTAACAAATTTGTAGTTTTCAATTAGGTACCTTCTTATTACCAAGACATTATATACCCTTCGTTATTCAACATGTTCATGAGCCAGTAGAAACCTAAACGACTAAATTACTTTCTTATACTGACAGGTTTACACTCATCAAATCTATTCTTAATTCACTCCATGTCTTAAGGGCAAGTCATCTTCTTATATCTTAAGATTGATTGAAATTGGATGAGAAACTCACTTATGGACTCGGGATAAAGACAATTAGCTGGAAAAACTTCTTCCAACACCAAAGCTTAATTAATTATAAGGAATAACACTTGGTGCTGCCTATCTAGTTCTCCTAGGTGCTTTCATATCAGGGGTCCTATTTGTAGCCCCGATCAGTTTTTGAATAATGAAATGATCTGGATTGTAAACAACTCGTCATTTCTTGGTAACAAAGAACTATCTCAGAACATCTTCCTCGTAAGTTCAGTTTTGAATCAGACGCTTAGGAAAAGGGACGTTCTCTCCTACTTGAACCTCACTTCAAATGGTTGTTTGTCCTGTTTTGAACCATTAGAATCCTTTAGCTATATATTCTTTGCTTGCAATCTGGCATCTTCTTTAAGGGATCAACTTTTTAGCATATGCAACTGTTTCAATATTCTGGCCTGACTTCACTTTGTAACTGTTTACATGGTACGAGAAAAGCAATGAAATCATTTCTTAGTAACTCTTTTCATGTAAGACAGAGAAAGCGAAAGCCAAGAAAGAAATTAGATAAGGTAATACACTCTGAATAAAGAAAATGGTAGTTCAGTTAAACCATACGTCACACCTTTTAGTCCATTACGAGGAATGAAGGCTATATCTAAAATATTACCAAAACCTGGAGCTTCCCTAAGACATCTGTTGTTTAATTAAGCTTAACTTCTACTGTAAATATACAATTGTTTATGGATATTTTTGTGAGGGACCAAACATTTTTATTGCCAGTATAGAAATCAAAACTTGGAGTCAACTTATGTGCAACTAACAAATGTCAATCAAGTTGAAGCTTGAACATTAAGCGCCAACAGATTTGACCAGTCTTAAACTTGGTCACCCTTAAACATTGTCTCTTTCATTGATAAGAAAGCTTATATCTCAACACAGGGTTTGCAGAATTTATATTACCCATCGATTTGTTTTAGTAGTTTTGTCTTCTATTAAACAATGAACCGGGGACTCTTTTAGAAAGCAAATATTTTTTCTGAAGCATAAAATAAAATGTTAACGCTGCAAGGCTAGACTTCTTTCTTAGCGCAAACTGCTGGTTATTTCCATCAAAAACAAACTATAAACTGTGGATGACAATGGACCAAACCAATTTTTGGTCTAAGCTTTATCGCTCAAGTCTAGTTTGATCAGGTTTTGATGATTTAATCGAATTTTGAACAAAAACAATGTTATTTTAATTATTAAAAAGTTTTCTTGACCTAAATCAGCTCGAGCCAAGTTGACTTAGTCTAAAATCAGGTTTCAATGATTTAATCGAATTTTGAACAAAAACAATGTTATTTTAATTATTGAAAAGTTTTCTTGACCTAAATCAGCTCGAGCCAAGTTGACTTAGTCTAAAATAAGGTTTTGATGATTTAATCGAATTTTGAACAAAAACAATGTTGTTTTAATTATTGAAAAGTTTTCTTGACCTAAATCAGCTTGAACCAAGTTGACCTAGTTTAAAATTCGATCAATTTAGATTTCACGCGTTGACCTAGATCAGGAGCCAAATTGCCATCCCTACTCTGAATTGTGCCAACAATCCCATTAATTCTCAAGTCTCTGCAACCCCACCAATCAAAATTTGATAGATCTTACATTGGTTCTCTTGCAAGTTGCTAACTGAAAACTCCTACCATGACAAGTGACATTACAACAATCACGTGAGTGCCTAAATAAGTTGTATCATCTTCTTAGCTACTTGCCTTTTCCTTCCAAGAATTGCGGCTATCTGTAATCTAGGCCCATACATCCGTCATTTCTTAAAAGTCATCATTCTTATATTGAGCTGCCTCGTAATATTATAGGTGTCACTCCAGAAACTTGGGATAAATATAATCTTTTTCTCTTTCTACGAGACTTATGCTTCAACAAGTAGAGAAGTCTCAAATTTGATTTCTTCTTTTGTTAAACGACTTAAGAATTCAGACGCAGCTGCGAATGCTACACTAGTGTGTGACTAGGACTTCTTTGTACCGCAATATGAATGCACATGCAAGTAAAACTCCAATGGTTTTGTCACACCTTTTCATTGTCATAGAAATGGAATGGAAATCATGAAGCAGCAGTAGGAACAAAATGGGGAAGGATAAACAAACTATGGAAACCCAGCTAAGGACATGTAAAGGATGGTGCAATCTAGTTCAACTTATTTTGTTGATCCATTACACATTAGTAGAAGTCCGGGCTAAAGCTAATAACTTGGGCTAAAGCTAAAAGGATGAATGAAGCTCTTAATGGACTGACTGATGAAGTTTGGGCTAAACAAACAACAATAGAAGTTGATTTGGGCTTAGAAAGATCAATCAACCCTATCACCTTAATTCATGCCTTAAATATGCCTAATTAGTTGTTTATTTGGCCTAATTAGAAGACTATGTTATTTTGATGATTTCAGGAGATCTCTCACTGATTTGGGATGCCTAAAAGTCCACTTTCTATATTTGGCTTTTAGAATCAGTTTTGAAAAAGCTTCCTAAATCTTAGAGATTTCCTTAGATTATGGATTTCTTTAGCCTATATAACCGTCATCTTTGTACAAGAATTCATATTGGAATTTGTTTTACAAAATTGTTGAGGTTATTCACTTTATTGGTTCTTCGTTGAACGTGAAACTTATCGAGGTTATTCCTTGTGGCATTCATTTGACTTATCACTCTCAATCTGTTCTTTTACTAGAGTGTGGCATCAATGCCCTTCTTTATAACTTTGGTTTGTATTTCTTTAAACATTGGTCAAGGTTTTTATTGAAAACAGAACTGAATTAGCTTTTCTGGAAATTCCTTTCAACAACTTTTTTTGTGGGTTCCAAGATCTCGATTTTTGGGGTTCAAATGATAGACAATTTACGTTGATTGGTTTATTGATACTTGAGTATTACTATTGATTCATTGTTATTTCACCATCAAGAAAATGGGAAAATATCTTTTAGCTCTATTGGATTAAATAAGATACCACAAATGACTTCATATCAAATCTGGTCAAAGAGGAAAAACGATAATTGGGCATAATAGCTAATATAAACAAAAAAAACTATTCAATAAAAGAATACTCTTTCCAAAAATTGCTCCTTCGTTTCGTTACACATTGTAATGTTGGTGGATGGTAGGTAATATAGCCAATCTTGGTCATTATTCTTCAAAGAGAATGAGAAAGACCTCAATTTGATTTGATCTTTAGTAATGCCATTAGGTTTCATTCCCATGTGCACGACTTGGAATTCTTAGAGAATGTTTGTATGGATCCTCACCTATAGTACCATGAAAAGTTGGTAACAAATGAATTAAACTAGATTTAATTCATAAATATCATTTGCATCAAAATTAGGAAAAGTTATGCAATGAGGTTGTTGGTTTAATTTTGGTTCAGCTTGTTCTTGTAGAGTTCGGTTGTTCACCATAGTTTTTGTCATTTAACCAATTAAAGCACTGCCTTGTTTTCAAATCTTTGTTTCTTTCCTAAGCTTTTTCAAATTATTTTACGATTTCTAGATTATATTGTAAATTTACTTCCTTTGAAGATCCTTTAATGAGCATGCAATCTTATAATTTTCTAGTAACGATACCAAAATTTGGTCGAATTGTCGTATGTTCCCCAAATTAATTCCTAAATTCTTGCAATTACAGATAAAAATGCTCTTTAGATAAGGTAGGTTTATACAGTCTACGTCAAAAGACGTTTCCTTTTTTGTAGATTGTATAAACCTACCTTACCTAAAGAACATTGTTATTTGTAATCAGTCTCAAAGTCTTTTTTTGTTAGCAACACTTAATTAGTTAAATTAAGTTGAATTATGCCAAGAACTCCTTGTTTCTTTGGTTGACGTACATTAGTCCACTAAATCTTTGCCTTTGATTCATTCTCCTTGCATCCAGACCATATAAACCTTCTTATCATTTTGGCTATAACTTTAATGATTCCTCTTAGAAAGACTAACTAAGAAGCCCAATAAACACTAATGGATTTGAGTATTAAATACTATTTGAGCTTTGCAAGCTAAAGATAAAGCCCTATGACTAACTATTTGTTGGACCCCGAACTTTTGATGAAAATTAGAATGATTTTAAATGAGAAAGAAATTGGTAAGAAAATTATGACTTTAAGAAAATTTGATGGCATTAATAAAAGTTTGACTCTTGGGCATAGAGAAGTTTGACTTTTGGTTGACTTTTGGGTTGACTTTTGTCTGAGGCAGAATTTGCAAAAATGATATTTTTGGAAACTTGTAGCATTTGTCAGGAGCTTTATGTT
>JAOQMQ010000003.1:14473956-14490782 GCA_027563845.1 Erythroxylum subrotundum
AACAATCCACTCCAGTTCAATTTTCAAGCCCAAAATCATATTTTCCACAACAAAATCACAGTTAGGCACATATACCGAAAAATATCATGAATGCATGTACAGTCATTTTCATGTGCAAATTTCACTATTCACGTGTGAGAATATGCATCAATATTTCAAAACCATACTAAACACCCTCAGCCCCTTTCCAAATTACTATTCTACCCTTCTCATCGGAGGTGGGATGTTACACTATATGTTGAGGGGAATTAGTATAGATTGATGCTCTTTGTCTTAGCTATCTACATCTTTAACAACTGTATAAACTTTCTTTTCATTTGTTAATGACATTCTCTACATATAAAAAAAGAGTTCCAAAATTAAGAATTAAACATTATTAATTAGTTCCCATAAATTTTAAAGGTAACAACTTAGAGGTATATCTTTTTAAATTTCTTTTTTATATTAGTGTCAAAACTTTTAATTATTTTATGGACTAGCAATATAAGAATCCCATATATTTTAATTCTTTTTTAAGAAAATTTCCTAAATTGTAAAATTATCATAAAACTCCTTTTACTTTCGAATTCTTTTATAAAAATCTCCTTTGAAACTTCCATCAAAATTGTTAACATTGAGGCACACTTTTCTCATAGGAGCACACGTAGATCAATAAAAAGTTGTCGATGTGATTGGTTCATCTTGATATGATTCAAATTACTTTATCGAAGATCCCTCTAAAACGAAATCCAAACTATTTTGTCTTTTATACACGAATTTTTACTCAATACCAATAGTCATTTTATCTTATACATGGCTTTTTACTCAATAATTGTAGTCATTTTCTTTTATAAACGAGATGAACCATTCACAATAATTATTCATTTATTCATATGTTCTTCTGCTAGTAATGCGTATCTCATCATTAACTCTTGCAATGAAAATCTCATAGAATAAGGTTTTATGGAAAATTCAAAACTAAAAAGAAGTTTTTGATAATTTTAAATTCTAAAGATTATTTTTAGAAAAGCGTTGAAGGGGACTTCGTATATTTATCCTAAATTTATTTAGGATTTAGAAATATTTAAAATACTCAAAATTGTAAAACAAATTTTTATTAAGAAAAAAGAATAACATATTCTAAAGTGCCCAATCTTTTGGGATTTTTTCAATTTAGTGCTCAAGCTTTTAAAATTTTCAATTAAATGACCAACATTTTATTATAACCTTAAAAACTCAGTTCAAAGTCTTAGATCTATTAGTATTTGCTAATTTGGCTAACATAATCTTTTTTGTTTATGATATATAGGCATCCATTTGGAAACTTATTTGCAAACTAACCATCCATATGAACTAAAACGCCCAACACAACACATTGAAATGGTTGTTTTGGCCCATGTGGATGATAAGTTGGTGATAGATGTATATTTGACTATATTTATACACCTATATTTGATATATTTTGATTGGTATTTTGTAGCTTTCCTGTATATTTGATACTTAATTTACTCCAAATGCGTTCATAGGTGATAACTGCCTTCATGGACCAAATTGAGAGAACTTCAGGTGAAATCGTGGCACAATTGAAGATTTGAAGCAATTAGGAGATACATGGTTGTGTATATGGCTGTGCACATATCTCAAAACGTGTAAAATCATGATTTTAAGTATTTGTAGAGATACATGAATTGATACACGACCGTGTATGTCCCAAAACCCCTAGAATTCACTATATAAGGACGTGAATAGAGGCAAACAAGAGGAGTAGACATCATGAGGCATTTTGAAATTCCCAAAGGTGACTCAAGGGGCAATTTTGGTTCAAAGAAGTGGGAAAAACAAAAAAAAATCCTCGAAAGATCCATCGGAATACAATATGAAACCTTTACCTTGTAAGAATATTCGATAGAAGACAAACATGGTGACTTAGAATTATGAACTCATTTTTTTATATTTATTTTTCTTTATGTTTATGTTTATTTCATTTCCAATCATGTGTTACTTACTTCCTTTGGTTTCTAAGTTAGATGAACCATAGTTTTGTACAATAACATGTTTTAATTTTTTATTTAATGCAATTGGTTTGATTGATCTATTGTGATTTGATTACTTGTGTAATATCCAGAATATTAGATCATAATCTGCTTTCATATATAGAGAATGAGAAATCTTCTGTATGAATAGATCAACCATAATTGAAAGGAGTTGATTGCAACCCTAGAGATAGGATGACATAAATCCTTTAGATTAGGGTCAACCTAACAACGAGATTCGTAAATCAGTAAAACAATCCTATAAACTTTAACCTTAGTAGTTTTGTTAAAAACCTTAGGATTGGTTGTTATTAGACTCGAGAGAGCTATTAGCATACTATAGGAATCTCCACTATCTAATAAATGCATAAAAAAGATCAACTAGTTAAGGGTTTTTAGGGGGATTTGAGACTTTGACACTAAGTTTTGATATCGATAGTTTTCTAAGTAATTTCTCAATTCTCTAATCAATCTTGCTACCTATTTCTTTATTTGTTAATTTTTTTCTTTAAACTAAAAAACACAATCAACTTCTCTAACTAGATAATAGGATAACAATAACTACTAGTAATCACTATCCTCATAGGATCGACCCATACTTGCTGGTACTAGCTACAACTATATCATACACTTGTAATTGTTCCATAATTGACTAACTCGGAAAATTTCAATTAGTTGGCAATTGATTTTTCATATAGATGCCTACATGTCATAGACAACAAAGATTATGTTAGTCAAATTAGCAAATATTTTTTTAAAGAAAATGATTAATTTTATTGAACAAAAATGTCACATTTAAGTGTAGTACAATGGGAAAAGCAATTACATTGAAAGAATAATGAATACACACCCAACAGAAGAGGTCACATATTGTTATTTGCTTCAGTTCCTCTTAACTAGATGATTCCTCAAAAGGTTTTGAGTTCAGGGCTGATTTTATGCTTATGGTTATATATGTTGAGATGTAGTCTAATTTTATCCTATGTGATCTTGATGAACTCTTGTACTTTATAGTTTTTGATTGTGTGGATTTTATTTTATTTTTTTCATTCCATACACCATTGACAAAGTAGGATAGTGCAATTTGTATGAACCATTTGTCCCCTTTTAAGATATTTGTGATCTTATGACTTTATTGCATCATATCAGAACATTTAGATGGAGGATTTGTCACTCCACATGAAGCTATAATATTTCTCCATACTTTGTTAAATTATGTGCATTGGAAAAGGAGGTGATTGTGCAATTATAGGCTTTTGTTGCATAAATTGCACCAGTTTGGAATGCACATATATTTTCCACGCCTATCAAGAGTAAGGAATTTGAGCTTAAAAGCAATCCGCAGCGTGTGAGCTGTTTTGGGATAATGACCTTTACACCAAATTGTTTTGTGCCATCCAATATAAGGAGATATTTCTTTTTAGAATGTTCTGTATGATTGATTTGTGTGCTTCTCGAATGGCTCCAATCTTCACATGGCTTGATCCTCTTACTGATTTAATCTAAAGTTTTTAACGAAAGTGAGCATGATGGAAAGTCGCTTGAGGTGTGAGTGAGGGTTAAGATTGCATCTGCTACATTAGCATTTAGTTTGACGATTCCTTTTATAATAGCTAGCTCACTTATTTGGGTAAAAGGACCTTAAAAAGTCCATGAATCTTGCCAAAGCTAGTGTTCATTCTATCTCCTACATGTATTTCACAAACATTCCTTACTATATTTCAGTGGTAAGGGGAGAATGGATAAACCTAGCTAATGCCTTTTATTGTCAACAATCGATCAGAGGGTGCTCCACTAACTAACACATTAACTGAGACTGTAGAAATGCACTGGTGAATCCAAGGTGATGAAGTTGTTTGGAAACTCTAAAGCTATCAGAATATTGATGATGAAAGTCCAATAAACTGTGTCATAGGCCTTTTGCAAATCAACATTGATTGCACAATTCTTTTGACCTCTTTTCCTAGTTTAGTGTTTGAATAATTCTTGTGCAATAGTGATGTTATCTCTAATGCTTCTGTTAGGGATGTATGTTCCTTTTGTCTAATTAATATGGTTAGGAAAATTTTGTTTCAACCTTCCAACAAGAACCTTTGCAATGATCTTATAAACCATTTTGTAACATAATATAGGCCTATAATCATTAAAAGTTATGAAGGTTATATTTATTTCCTTCAACTTACTTTTGGTGAAGAATGACATGATAGCATCAATAACTAGTTGGGTTGTAATCGACCAAGTTTTGTGTAAAAATGTGCATTAAGGCCATCAAGACCTGGAACCTTATGGGATTTAGGAATTTTAGAGATATTTTTATTTCAATAATGAAGACTAACTCTGCTAAACTGAGAATTTGATAAAGATGGAGCTTATCTTGTAAAATCTCCTATAAGAGTCTTGTTTTGGAGTGACTATTAGAAGAGAAACTCAGTAATTTGGAAAAGTGACTCGAAAAAGCCTCAAGGAGTTTATTTTTGAAGTAAGCATATTTCCTTTAAAGTTGATGGACACAATATGGTTGACAACTTTCTTTGAAGTAGTGGATCTATAGAAAAATGCGGAGTTCTTGTCACCATGATTCAACCAGATTACTATGGATCTTTACTTCAATAGAATGTGCCCAAAAATAAATACTTAGGAGAAGTAGTGTAGAGCCAGTTGTTTTTTAATTTGAAGATCCTTGGAGAGGGGATTTGCATAAAGTTTTGTTTGAGCAATGTTTAGAATATTCTTAGCAGTATTTACTAAATGTGCATTGCCTATATTCTACTTGTAGATGAGCTTTACTACTCCTTAACACTGGCCAGGTTCTTGAGAAAAAGTGAATTGCTTTGTGCCTTGAGCTAGAATGCTCATCCTTTTATCCATAACTTCAAAGAAAAATTCAACATGTTTTAGAAAGTCAATGAATATAAAGGGGATTTTGCTAGGATTTGCATATGAGGATAAATGTACCAAAATAGGTGTGTGATAAGAGAAGCTTGTATTAAGGAAAAAAAAAGAATTTGAGTGGGGAAATTGTTAAAGCCAATTTAAAAGCTTATAAAAATATATTAGTCACTTAATTGAAAATTTAAAAGCTTAGATACTGAATTAAAAAGATTTCAAAATGTTAGTCATTTTAAAATTTGTTATCCTTAAAATAATGATGTAGAAGACAAAAATAAAATTGATCATTCATCTCTTTGACATGTATGTTTTTTTGTGTGGAAGATATATTTTAAAATGATTTAAAACTTGATTAAAAAATTTAAAAATTGGTATTAGTGTGAAAAATTAAAAAAGTATTGATGAATCATCATTCTCAAATGTCATTATATTACTAGGGACATAAGGACAAAGTAATTCAGTGTTTAATTAATGTGTAACATACAAAAATCAAAACAATGAATCAGATCGTTAAAAAGAGAAGAAGTGTTAGTTTCCTTAGACAACAATCTGTCTTCAAAATCTCTTGATGACAAGTTTTCAATCTAAGAAAGAATAATCCGCTTGTTATGTATAGATGAATAGTCTTATTGAACAACTGAGTCTTATGAATCCTCAAATTTTGGGTCCAATAATCAGTGCCATGCGTTCTTGTTGCATAAGGTGGAACTCAATTTGGGGCTCCCAATTGATACCAGTAGAATTTAAGTCTTTCTTGGGTTCCACAGTTCTAGCAAACAATAACAAATTTGTTTTCTCCGAACTGTAGCTAAAAGCAATTCAGATACCTGGCAGAGGAGGCTGCAGGTTTCTTCTTGTTTTCTCCTTTAAATCCATTTCACATCAAATTTTTGCAAAATAGTGCAAGAATAGAGAATTGGCTCCCTTGTATCATGTAAATGTTTTTTCTTGATAAAAGCAACATGCAAATTAAACATACATGTCATATTATATAATATGTACCTACTGTTGCAAGTTGTATTAGGTTGGACCGTAGATTTTTACTCAATCCCACATTTATTGAGCTTCATTAAGCTTATACAATTTTAACATCTAAAAGACTTATATAGGTTGAATTGAATTGAGTTTAAAACCAAGTGGAATTCATGGAGTAAAATAATGTGTTAAAGCTTTTACTCATTGTAACCAAGATAACAATTTTAAATAAACGTCTAAATCTTTAACAACAATAGCAACATTTCAATAGAAATTTCACTGAGCGTGAGGTCTGAGGAGGTCCATAAGTATACACCCTTGGCTTGACTAATTATATTCATTTTTTAAATTTAAATATGATTATATTAAAATAAGACTTTAAAAGGCATGAGTGTGGAAGTAGAAGAGCGTAGTAAAGGAAAAAGAAAGTAGGATCTGAGATGAAGTCTTAGTAGGACCCATGACCAAAAGATATAGATGACAAATTGTATGAATTATGCTTGTTATGTTGACATTGCAATGTCTATGCGGTTGAGGGTCGCGAGGGGTTTTATGATGCAGACGAAGAATCTTGATAGGTTAGGATGTTAAGCAACAATAACGTAATAACAAGTCTACAAAGCAATCGCAGGTGGTGAACAAGAACAATTTTATTCTTCTTAAACTAACGTCTGTGCTGCTTGTTGATATGAGGAGCTTTTAGAGTACATGTCCCGTCTTGAAAAATTGGATTTCAACTTCTAAAGCAACATGTCGACATGAATGTATAAGATGATCTGTAACCCAACAAGAAGGATATTGGAGAAGCGAATCCAATCTGCTCCAAAGAATACCTATATAGAACGGCATCTAGGCAAATTTAGTACGACGATCACGCTAATTGGATAGTCAATACAAGTTAGGCTCGTCAGTTGAATATCTGAAGATAAACTCCGAGACTTCAATCACCCAAAATGACTGCTTAAAACATGATTCAAATGAGAGGTATTGACGTGAGACCAAGGGCACCACATGGATATCTTCCTCACTCACTATGTCGATCCTTGTCTTTTTTCCGCTATTTTCTTTTTCCAAAACCTTTAAACAAATTACATCATGGATTAAACAAATTCTGGTTGGTGAAGTTTCTATAAAACGTTTAATTTTGCATTATTGGTGTTTAAAATAAAGTTGTGTTCATATACGTATATGTGTGGTGGAATGGATGACCTACTAAGAGTCCAAGTAACTGCAAAGAAATATTTCAGATGTTTGGCCACACATGGTCTTAAGCTACCTGCTTGGCCTAGCCATACAATATGTTACAGCAATCATAACGGACACACAGAAGTCAAATGAAGGATCTATACAGTGGTCCATGTGAACTGATACGTTATAAATTTGCCTCTTCATTAACCAATGGGGATGTAGTCATTGAAAACCGTAGGAAGAACCAATGATATACGTGCTACGAGTATCAGACTTATTAATATGCGTCCAACATAGACATATTAGGCCACGAACAGCATATTTTTAGACTATATTACACTCACTCGTACGAGTTTAATAGTTTTATATTAATGAAACAACTTTTAGCTAAATAATAGCTAAAGTCAAATAACTATTAATTAGAGAGGTAACTACATCTGTAGTTTTCACAAATAAAATGGTATATATATAATTTCTAAAACTCTTCCTTTGGCTTCAAGTTAGTGTTAAAATGACAAACTGATCAGGAGCGTTGTTCCACCAACTTATATTTACAACGCCCAATATTAGCACCTTTTACCAATTTAAAAAACATGATAAGCAGGATATAGGACAACAATAATGTTCATCTCGAACTTTTAAATTTTTAAATGTTCCACAAGAAGATTATGTATCCACCAAGTTCTTCCCATTAGTTGCCCAAAAATAATAATGTTTCACGTTCTCGTATACTTGAGGGAAAAAAACATGTTGGAACTTTTGGCGTCAAGCCATCACTACATTACTCGATTAAGCTAAGGTTATTACTTAATCCTAACTGTCAGGCAGAGATGGTTAAAAGGAAGTATATATTCAAGGCCAGCTCTAATTTTCACAAATGTTATATGAAGGCAAATAATTAAGTTTGTCAGATACAGACGGTATATGTGTGTCATATATAGATCGGTTTCACGACTTCCCGCTTCCCATATCGAACAACATATTAGAGAGGGAAAAGATAATCCAGATTGATTGAAAAGGACTGTGACTAAGCAACTAGGAAGTTCCAAAGAATAGAACAATACTTTTGTGGCGTTGGGACTTTATCCCAACTTAGATCACAAAACCCTACTGGTTGGATACTGAGAGTAACACTTCCATGATCCACGGTAGGTCCAGGGTAAATGATGCTCAGGAAAGCCCTAAGCTACACATGGGGACCATGAACTTGTATATTTCTTGCCCTTCACACAACATAATCAGCAGAAGCGGCATATTTGTAGGGTAAGCCCCTGTCTTGATTGCTCTCAAGGTACAGATGTCTTCTAGCGTAGGTTTAATTAATGCTTCATGATATAAAGGACATTGGTGGGTTTGGTTGCTCCAAATCCTTGCCCTTGATTACAATGCTAAAGACACTCAGGAAAAATGTGCACAAAAGCCTAACTAAAACTCTATAATATATATTTAGGTAGCAGCACATTGAGAGCATTCGTACCCTAAACTATCAGCCAGTGATAAGTTATAAAGTCTCTTCCATGTGGAAGTCTGCAGCTTTTTGGTCAGAAATAGTAAGTGATCAATAGTATAATTGTCTTTCGCTTCAAAGTTATAAAAAAACAAAAACAAAAATAGTAAATGTTGGGGCAAACCCTATAGATTGAATTCCATCCTTTTCTAAATGGAGTTAGACTATTCATTGGTAACTGTTTTGATCTTTGCTACAAAGAAGCATAAATATGAATATGAAGTTTTCACCTTATCTACTAATTTATCAATACCTGGACATTGAAATATATTAGAAGTGCCTAACTCACCCCCAAAAGTTAGCTCAAGAGGAGAAGGTTTGCGCATTATTATAAATTCTTGAATGTCTTTGTAATTGTTTGATGTGAGATTCCTGATATACCCCCCTCAATCCAGAGCAGAACTGGACATCTGATGAATATATTGGACAAAGGGACATAACCGGGCACCGCCCCAAATCATCGAGACAACCTAGCTCCGATATCATGTTAAAAAGTACCTAACTCACCTCCAAAAGCTAGCTCAAGAAGAGGAGGTTTGCGCATTATTATAAATTCTTGAATGCCTTTATAATTGTTCGATGTGGAATTCCTGACATACCCCCCTCAGTCCAGAACAGAACTGGATATCTGATTGATATATTGGACAAAGTGACATAACCGGACACCGCCCCAAATCATCAAGACAACCTAGTTCTGATATCATGTTATATTATGTCCTCTTCTGCCATTACCAGATAAAAAGCTTAATTTCTTTTTCAGGAACACGATATATGTAATTTGATTAATTTATATTGAAAGTCTTTTTCAACTTTAATTTAAACACATTTTAAATAAATAATCCTTCATAAATATGCAAAATTGGGAGGCATAATATAATTTCTTTATCTGTTTAACTCATCTGAGAACATAATATATTCAAGATAACATACTAAAGGCGGTCCGAGAGCAATACATGATGATATAGCTCCCTCGTTTGGAGCAAGGGCATAAAGCAACAACCCTCTCAATTCTTTTCCTCTCACTCAAACCCAACTAAATGACGCAACCACCTGCTTTGTCCTCTCCCTATACTGCCCTTAGTTGTTGTTGTTTCGATGTTTTATGTGTGTATGTGCGTGTTTGAGTGAAAGAGAGAGAGAGAGATGAGTCCACGGGAGTTGGCAGAAATGATGAACTTTCAAAGCCCTTTTCCTCCACCTTTACTCACTAGCCTCTATGTTGCAGTCTCAAACTGAAGTTTTATAATTTTTTAAAGCTTTTGCATTACTTACAATCTGAAAGATTGTTTACTGCAAAATTTTCTCTTTTCTGTCTTTCTCTGTCGGTACCATGTAGGTCTCCCCCAACAAGGCTCTCCCTTCCTTTACTGTTTTGCTTATTATCTTCTCATTAGTCTCTCGGTGTTCTCACTTAACCTTTTCGACTCCTTTTTCTAACTATTCTTTCTTCCATTTGTTTGTTGTCCAGGAGACCTGAGAGTAACCCGTTAGACCTTAACAACTTGCCGGAGGATTACAGTAGTAGAGACGGTATACAACTAGTTTTCGAGGAAGGCTCTTCTTCTGGTATGCAAACTAAGATTTTTGGTTGTGGTAACTTTGTATGTATCATTTGTCAATATTCCTAACAATTCAAGAAGATACAACAGAACTAAGATGGAAGAGAAATATTATCCTTTATCTGGATTTTTTAGGGTGCAATTTCCACATGTCAATAAGTTGTGTATATTAATGGGCTGCAATTTCTTCTTTCCTTGCTTGACTTGTTCCCTTCCTTCCCTATTTATATTTTTGTACTTAACTAGCATGAAATCTTTTAACCCTTAATTAAAGAGGGAAGCAGATATACTCCGATTACAGAGGTGCAATTGCAAGAAACATAGTAAATCACGGTTAACAGCTCATACCGCAAATTCGAAACCTCGGAGGAAACAAATAAACAGATAGAAAAGGAGCTGAGAAAAGGAAATTTATCTGGATTCTTATTCATGATTTGAGTAACTAGGGTTCGGCTTTTGGTCCCGAGAAAGGTCTCATCGGAGTGGCTCTAATTGGTTACTTTTGCTCCAGGACTAAAGAAAAATAAAAGCGGCGCTAAGGACGGGAAAGATGACTGTGGTAAGGTCTATGAGTGTAGGTTTTGTTCGCTCAAGTTTTGTAAATCTCAAGCTCTTGGAGGGCACATGAACCGACATAGACAAGGCAAGTCATTAACTACGGTTTCTTTATGTATTTACTTATCTGTTTACATAAAAAAGGACAGTGAAGCTTCAACTTTTATTCAGTTTCTCATATGCATAGCATGGACAGAGGCTGCAACTAAACAAAGATATGTCTGTGCCATAAGTTAGCGACGTGGTCATGTCAATCTTCAGGCAGACCAACTTGAAGTCGGGGTTTTTATATCTGTTTTGCTGGGGTTGTGGACGCTTTCTTTGTTTACCATGATTTTGATTTTGGTTTACTTTGTTTGCTACTCAGAGAGAGAGACAGAAACATTAAACCAAGCTCGCCAACTGGTCTACACAAAAGATAATAACCTAGCTCAAGGTGGTCATCTAGGGTACGTAACCATACATTCCATTCCTAGCCAACTGCTTTTCTCTATTTTAATCATTTTCATCTTTATTTAGTGCATTTTAGATTCAGATCATAGCTAGTTTACCTAAATATAGTCGATTGTACCCAGTGCAATTCTTGTTTGATGTTGTTCACTTCTAGTCACTAATTTTATATCATATTCTTGTTGTTTAGCAGTTGCAATTCACTAGCACCAGGACTCTATCATCCAGGAGGTAACATTAATGGAGATCCACATAGATCAGTCTACCCATCAGCAAGATTGTTTTCTGGTTCTCCGACAACCCTTTTACCACCACCACACCAACAGAATCTCTACACATCTCCTTCTCGCATGCCTCCATATTCATCACAGTATACACAACAACCCTTCAACGATTACTACGTTGGTAATGTCTTTAACAACAGCTCCCAAAATAGTTACTCGTCTTCTCAACAAGTTATAAGCTGTAACAATATGAGCAGCACAGATTCTATGTATACTTGCATTGGTGCGCCGGTAGGGCATAATGCATTAGGGCCTACTTCAAGCCGTGGGTCTGAGGTGAATACTAGAGACGGGTCACTGAGCCATCAGGAAGAAGGATTTAATTGGGGAAGGAGCTATGCAGCAACAACAGGAGTTGGATTTCGGCAGCATCGTTTGGATCCTACTACATCGATCAATCGATTTCAAGATTGGTTCTAATTGAAGATTTTTTTGTTTTCTGCTTTGTTTCTTTCTAATTCTATCACTCACTTTTGTTTCTCCCTTGTAATGTGTTTGGGTGGGCTGCATAGTGGTGAAATGAAAGTATTGATATGGTTTGACACGGCATCCACAGAGAGAGAGAGAGAGGAGAAGGAGAGGGACTTAACAAACTGACAGATGGGGTCATGCAAGGTAGGAGTGAAGTGTTTTGGTTTATGTACAGGGATAGGGGCAGCTTTTTGAGCTCATCGACACTCTCAGCTAGTTTGGCTTCAAGTTGAGGGTGGGGGGCTAGGGGGATTGGAGGAGGGTTTGGCTTTGGGACTTTGGAAGTTTGGGTGTGTCTGCAATATAAGTGTACTATCCAACAACTGTTAAACAATGTAAACTATAACTTGTATGTAGGATAATGTAGAGTTCCATTTGAACTGGAAGCTCCCAACCCCTCCTGTCGGCATTTAGAGTCCATTTTGCTCCTTTGCATTGTTACCTATTCTCTCATACTTTCTCTTTTCTACCTTTTACTTTTCCTTGTGTTTATATAACATAATATATTATAAACAGTACCTTCTAATCAACTGGATTTTATATCTTAGTAGTTTCTCACTGTAGAATCTTGTATTTTATTTCAATTTCTTCTGTTTTAATAAGTTATGAAAATTATAAACAATAGTTTTAATTTTTCGTCATAAAATAATTTTATTATTAATTAAATAAACTTTATTTAATATTAAGTACTATAAAAAATTATGGGACTGGGTGTTATCCCAATAAAATTATTGGATTTTGTTGCTCGTCCCAACTAGGGTCCTTTGTGTTAAGAGTATTTTATCAGTTGACCTTTATTAATTATAAAATTTTTAATATTTTTATATTTAATCAATATAAAATATTCTAATACTTTGGACCTTTTGCCTGGTTTAGTCAAAAGAATTATGCAATTATAAAAAAATGAATACTTTTGAAAATTGACTGAAAAGTGCCACATATTTCCCTTCTTTAGCTATAAATTAAAGTTATGGAAAAAAAAAACATGCAAAAAGTCAAATGCCGTCGGGAGCCTTAAAAGCAGAGATTTAGCCTAATTTAGTACAAGAATATTAATTAAATTTAATGAGAGAAGTAAACATTGTAAGTCTTTCTTATAAAAAAACAAAAGTAAGAGTAGGATTTGTACTTGACTTTGCCTGCATCAGCGAACCTAATGGACAGACCATGCAGCATCACAGAACCTATGGAAGAGTTTGAGTGCTTAGCTATGGAGAGGAGATGAAAGTAAACACCAATGCAGCATCACAGAACCTATGGAAGAGTTTGAGTGCTTAGCTATGGAGAGGAGATGAAAGTAAACACCAATCCTATCTTAGCTAAAACCCTAACAACATGGGGTCGAATAGACCGCTACTGCCCACCACTTCAACTTGCTTGCAATTCAGATGTCAATGCGTATGTCTTAAAATATATTACGAAAATATTTTTAAAAATTCTTCATAGCACACGGAAAGATAAGATAAATTAGATATAACAAAAAAAAAGATAAGATAAATTAATGTTCTCTATACAGGGAAAATGAAATCTCATTCCATTCTTTATTGCAAGCAGGTTTTATTATTCGTAGAGATTTCTTCCAATGAATCTTTTATTTAATATAGCATGTCTTTTAAATACAATTATATATCAATTCCTTTTTTCAACAAAAAATATTAACAAATTAAAGAGACGTAAAATGACTAATTAAAATTTTCAAGAGGCCTATAACAAGAAGCATCAATGAGTCAGACTTTTTTTTTTAAATATGAAAAATGAATTAAACCTATAAGACTGCCAAGACAATTGATACAAAGTTCTACGAAAGACTAGCAAGACCTAGGAAGGAAAAGCAAGGCAAATCTTTCAACATATTAAGCTACCGTAAACTGTGCCACACACAATGCGAGTGCTTCATTTTTGTGAGACATATCAGAACTCCGTGTAACAACTTGATGCCAATCTACAAGATCTTCATACAACATTTTTCTAATATCATTTTTCAGGACACACTTAGTGAATAGGGTTGTCAATGGGTGGAGTCGGGTTGGGCTCGACAACTCTATTCACTAATGTGTCCTGAAAAATGATATTTTTTAGGCCCAACCCAGCCCGACCTTTGGTTGAAGGGCTCGCCGGTCAACTTATGGCCTGACTGGCTGGAGCTAGCTGGGTCGTCCCTCGACCTGTTCTTATGTTTTATCTAGAAAATTACAAAATGACGTTATTTTTGTTATTTCGGTCCGACCACAGGCCAACCCGTGCTCGGCCCGATCTCGATCTGTGACCTGTTGGGCTGAATCATTTTAGCCCATGGCTTGGCCAACCCGATTGTCAAAATTGACATCCCTATTAGTAAATTGGTATTTGAAGAATAAATGTGCTACACTTTCCTAGACGTCTTTACACATAACACACCAATTTGGGATAGCCAAGTACATGCTGAGTCTATCAATGGTAGGAAGCTTATCTTTAATAGCCCTCCATAATATGACTGAAGCTTGAGGTAACCTGTTCTTACACCATACGACTTTATACCAAGGAACTTTGGTGAGGGACCCTTGATAGAATTTCCTATAGGGTAGGAATTTTCCTTTGGTGGGTGGTCCCCAGAAGTTCACATGCTCTTTTTTCATATACAAATTGACGTTATTGATCTCATTATGCAGGAGAGGATATGTAATCATATTTAGTATATCAGTTTTTCTCTTAACAATAAGTTGATTGATAGCATAAAATAAAAATTATCCTAATTGGTAATATATAATAAAAAATTATAATGTACAACAATAAGAATCTTGAAAATAACTTTAAATTAAGAATTCATACAAAATTACTTAAGAGTAGCAAAACATCTACATTCACTTATCCATCTGAGTTATGCAATTGGTGAAGGTGGATGCTCTGATTACTGCAATGAGATGCTGCCTCTCCCTTTCAACTCATCCATCTCATTACAGAGCTGGGCTATATACTCCATCAACTGTTGCAACTGAGTTGCCAGCCTCTCTACCATGCTCTCAAGTTGACGGACTCTCATTTGATGCGGACTACCTATTGTTGATTGCAAAACAAACTACTAGTTTTACACTAAAAATTACAAGTATACGAGTCGTAACTTATAGTAAAAAGCATATATCGATCCCATAAGGATTGTGCTTAGGTACCATTTAATTCAGATTGCTCTTTGTTTAAGAACCAATTTTAATGAATATAAATTGAAAAATTAAACTAAATCAAACAACTACCAATGAACAAATGATAAAGCAAAAGTGTAGAAAGTTGGAATTCAAGATTTAAAAATTAGAGATCACTTTTTCCCTATCTTATCTACCTCCTACTTTGTTAATTGAATTGTGCCTCACCTAAGATGTCCTAATGTGATAACTACCCTCTCTCATGGTGTAATTAATTGTCCCTAGCCAAATTAAATGGAGATGATTAAGCAATCTCTCAATCTACAAAACCAGTCTACCAAGTCAACTAGTTATGGAGTTATCTAATGGGTAATCAACTAATTAGCCAAGATCTCTTTCTAACTAATTAATTAACTTGATGAATGTAGGCCTATAGAGTGTCAATTCTCATTGTACAGCCCTACACAATTTACTCAACTCAATTTCTTAATATATTTCAAGGTATAAGCTCAACATTCATCAAAAACATCATTCATTCAAATTAACAAAATAGGAGTTCAACAAGTAGTTCAACAAGTAATCTCTACAAATAACTCAAACACTTATAATGTCATTAACATCCCTAACAACCAAACAATCCATAACAAAGATGCTAGGAGAAAAAACGAAATAAGAACTAGATGAAGCAAGCTCCTCCTCTTCTTTGCCCAAATTTGGAAAATTTGGAGTTGGTGTGCTCTTTGCCAAATTTGGAATGGAAATCTTGATTCTCTACCTCTCTCTGGGCTTTAAATATGTTTTTTAGCTCAAGAAGGCAAGTTCTCCCGACCCTATTTCGGCCCTAGGGATTTGTGCCCTTATATATCACAAGACAAGTCATAAAACCATAAAAAAAGTGAAACTCGCGTGTTCTTTCTGCCTCTGGTTCCCAAGATCATGGGAATTATCCTTGTGCTTCCCATGATCGTGGGTTAATATGGCAGAAACTCTCTGATGAGATTTCCCATGGTCGTGGGAAACAGGTCCTTTCCCACAATCGTGGGTTCTTGTAATATCCCGTTTTTCTGTGCTAAGGGTTAGAACTCTATAATACTATACATGAGAGATATCAATTAGAAAATTAAGAAATGCACTTCATGCTCATGCATAATATAGCATACATACACGTGAATTTAATCATTGCACACATTACAATGATGTGTTCATGCACTCATTTGACATTTTTCGGGTATAAATGATTTTTTAAATATGATTATGATATGGATAGTGAATATTTTTCCTTAAAAATTGATCTGGTGAATTAAATTATTGATTTAGAATTTTTGGTGAAATTTGAGAATTTTCTAAAATATGAGTATTTTTGGACTAGAAAAAATACCAAGTGGCAAGACAATTGATTTATAGCAGTAGAAATAAATGTCAAATGGTACTAGAAATTAGTGATAAGTGATATTAAGATTTAATGACGAATATTATAGAAAATTGGGATACAATTGGATTAGAAATAGGAGACAAATGGACTAGTTGAGAAAGAAGACCCATTAGAAACTATAAGGTGGCGACATGTGGCAAGTGACAAGTGTCACTTGCCATGCCACACACCCATCCACGATATTTCCTTCATTTGAAAGACTATCTTTTTTCTTTCATTTTCATTTGGTACTTTCTTCTTCTCTCTTTATTTACGGTCTTCATCTTCTACATTTCTTCTTCTTCATTTCCAGGATGCTTTCAACTCTCACCATTGAAGTGAATCACACGTTAATACAATGTTTAATAACGATATACAAATACACAAGAAGGGGGGGTTGAATTGTGAT
>JAOQMQ010000003.1:14506448-14524620 GCA_027563845.1 Erythroxylum subrotundum
ACAAAAGCTTGTGCATAAATCTGAAATTGTGCCTTGAGCTTTTTGGAGCGTGACCTTGTAATTGGACCCATTGGCATTCTCAAGTCTCCATTGTCTTGGTGAGTTGCATCATAGGGTACGAAATTTATACTCCTAGTATTAAACGTTTTTGACAAATTCATTAATGTGAAAGGATGCATCCACAAATTATAAGTGAATGAGTTATTTCTTCAAATATCACAAAGAAAGTGACTTATGAATATGATTAGCAGAATAAAAGATGCTAATCTCTATTGAAACTTTGTTCTTTGTTAAAATTATTATTTTCAATTGGAGATAGCATTAAATCTAGTGGATTTAAACATTTTGTCAATCTAGCCCTAATTGACCTAATTTTTAAGACCGCAACTTAAGTTTAACTTAAAATTTGATTAAGCTTGAATCTCATAACTTGAATCCATCCGAGCTATTTAAAATGATCATTCATTAAACTTAAGATTAAAGTATTTTCATTTTATGGTTATTTATTGGTAAGGCCGCGAGTTATCCCTTGTGCTTGAACTTAGCTTGAAACTCGAACTAATTAGACCTAACTTATTGACTTAACACCGAAGTGGACTGAATTTTAAGCCAACTGCCATCTCTATTGTTATTATTGTGATATTGTGAATTACTGGCAAAAATATCAACTGACCCCATGAAGAGTACTGCTAGCCGTAGCCCTCTTAAAACTATTACATAAATTATTATTGCACTCGTGAACATAATCGTATAGTCGTTCCAACTTATTCATATTATAATTCCAACATTATTTTAAATTATCCATTTTACATTTAAAAAAATTCCTAAAAAGTAATTTGACAAAAAAATTGGTTATAAATTACAATTAGCTGAGACCCAAGTTGAGTTTTTATGTAATGTGCTGGGACAGCTGCATACACCATTACCATTACATAATCTCTCTTAAAATAATATGATAAATATTTAATGATTTTAATAGAAATTTTAATACTATGATTATTTTGTAAATAAGTTAAATAATAAAATAATAATAAGTTAAACCGAATAAGGTAGCGTCTTACCCATTCTAATAAATAGTTGAAACAAGTTTAAGGCATAAGCAAATCCTTAATGAGACTTCCCACATGCAGGTTTCGATCTCACTGTCTAATTATTTCAATTCGGACCCGATATCGAAAACAAATTTTCCTTGGTCTGCATACGATTCTAACATCAGATCACAACTTGCTTGACCTGTTTTAGGTTTGGACTGTGTCATTGCACTTGACAGAAAATGATATTAATATAGAGAAATATAATCGGCAGATTGTCTTGCTCTTGCAAACTAGTTTGCACCAGGGAACTTTCCGTTCCGTCTCCATTAATGGCACTGTGATGTATCTTCTGACACTAGGTAACTCGTCTACTCGATCCCGTAAAAAATGGCATTCTTAATATGGCTAAATATCTCCCAAGGATCTTGCTCAACTCAAACTCAATAGGTGCCTACAGTGGGGTTCCATCTATTTCTTTTTGCATCGTGTATGGAGCATCGTCATCAGTACATGTTATTACTAGTCTACCACATGCATGCCACAGCTCCGACCAAAAAGCAGTTATCTTCTCATCGTTTTCAATAATTAAACCAGACATTGTATTTCTCGTAAGTTTCTTGGAAGCTCCTTGATCGGTCAAGTGCTTAGGCAAGCTTGAACCTGAACACTGATCTTGGGTTCAGTTTTAGTGATAGCCAAGTCGTATTGCATCTAAAGCCAACGGCAGATTGGATTCAGAATAGTTTCTTTTATTTTATTTTTCTTAGTTTTTATTGTAGTCTTATACAAGTGATGGAATGTGTTGTAAATAATTTGATATAATCTTTAGTGCGTGTACTTCCACACTTGAATTAAATGTAACATGTAAGATCAGAAGGCTGATAAAAGATTTGAGCAAATGGAATTATACAAGTGTAGAGTCTTTTCAAAACAGTTTGTTTCTTTCTTGTTTCGTACCTAGATATTGAGAAAGTCGTGGTCACATGTGTTAATGTTAACTACTTTCAGATATGTATCAGTTAATTAGATCATCCTGAATTTAATGTATAGCTTCTAATTCGATTAATGCAGTTCTTTTTGGAAGTAAATTCGATTAATGCAGTTGAAAGGCCATTTACTTTAAGGATATTTAGGTTAATTTGGTTTTATTTTTATTTCTATTTCTTTTCAAATAAAAATTACTAGTTTGTTAACGTAAATGTATCTATCCTTTTATTACTTATAGTAATTAAATATTAAATAAAATTTAGGGATGAAATATTTTATAAATTAATTAAGTAAATAATTTTATTTAAATTTCTTATATATTATTCATTAATAAATATTATAAAAATATACTTTATTTATAAGCCAATATTTTATTTTAATATATTTTAAATTATTATTTGATTTATTACTTTAAAATAAAATCTAAACTAACTATAAAATCAAATTAAATTGTTTATAATCATTATTAGTAACTAATATCAAGTAATCACATAATATATTTAATTAATGATAAATCATATTACAATAGAAAATGATAACACAAAATAAATTTTCTTTTTAAATTTTCACAAGTTATGTAACTGGAAGAAGTTAAAATGAAAACAGACATTTAAAATTAAAAAAATTAAAAATCATAGTAAAAATTAAAGGCCATTAGAATTTCTTAATATAGGGTTAATTCATATGTCTTGGTTTATACGTATAGATCAGAAACATTGACCAATAGAAATCATGTGCTACGAGGAACCTAATGCTGATTTTTTGTCTTTAATAACAATAGATAACTGATGTAATAAAGCTTTGTCATTAACAGGTAGAGTACAATTGATCAATGTCGTATTAAATTCATGGCACATATATAGATTGGGCAGCTTATATTACTCTTATTACATCTCTAATTATGACTGTATATAAACTGTTTAGGAATTTCTTATGGGTGGGCTCCCCTGACTCTCCTTACGTGGCTAAACTCTCGTGGAAAGTTCCAGGTAAGAGGGAGTCTTGGGATTTTATTCCATTGAAGCTTAGCAGCGCAACACTTCTTATAGAATACGGAGAAATAAAGTGATAAAAAATTCTCGTGGGTCCGGTGGATCCATGTGAACCTATATATGATGTCTCTATTGGTTTATGCCAAGTTAGTTTGGTACTGGTTTAGTGAAAAAATAATTTAAAGGTATTCTTTATCTCGTACATATTCAAATATATATGATAAAATTTATGGGATAATTATACATTGCAAATAAAATTATAATAACATTATAATTATGATATTTATATTGCATTTATGTATTATCCCTAAATCATACCTAATCATTATTATATTAAGATTGGACATTAATAAAGCGTAAAAAAATTATCACAAATTATGATTTTTTTTAATAAATTAAGCAGTCAATCTTATAAACTAAAGTATGGAGATGTTTACACAAACGTATGATTGCTTGTTAGAGAACAAGTTCAATGAACTGACTCGATATGAGAAGTCTATTTGGAACATTACTTATATATCTGTAGAAATTCTCATTTTGATGATTATATGAGTGATCCTTTGGCTTGAAGTCTCCAAAGTTATCTTGTATAGTGATTGTTATGTTTTAATACTATTTATGATATATTCTAATCATAGGTCGTTCAGTTGATATTCATTGAATATAGCATTAATTATATAGAGGTCGTTATGTGATCAATATGAAATTCATCACTCTAAAGTAATTAGGGATAATGTTTCATTATTCTCAGTTAGAATTAATTCGGGAAATCTTTGACTAAGGTAGAATGACATTTTCTAAATAGTTTACAAATGTCATTAATTGAATCAATAGCTAATAGCAAAGAACTAATATGATTGGACTCAAAATAGAGTAGACATTAATTTCATGCTATATGTCTAATTGGAACATCATATGATGAAATGATTAAATCATACAGAAAAATTATGCACGGAAAGTTAGTCAAAACTACTTTGACATTCTTAAATATTTGGGTAATAATGACGTATTGCTAGAATGATTATAAATTGTTTAACTAGAGAATTAACGATAGATTAAAAGAAGTTTTGATTTTTCTAATTCTAATTATAATTTATAATCATTGCCAACATATTTGAAAACGTAAAAGATCTCACATAAAGAATAGGCTGAAGAAAGCAAAAATATTTTAATCAAGTTAGACTTGATTATAAAGTTTGATAAATTTTTATGATTAAATATAAGATATTTAAAGAATAAGGATCAATATGAGATATTTGATCTTATTTGGACATAATTGGTATTTAATTACAATTATTTGTAATTTTAATTAAAGTTTAATTAACATTAGAAGTTAATTTCAATTAAATTACAAAAACGTCCAAAACTTATTATAAATATGCTTAAGCTTTAATGAAGCTAGTACTTTTTGCTTATCCCTTTGTATAAGAGTTTTAGAAATCTCTAAACTTGTTCTGTAAATATCGTTAGAGACCAGATACTTTTGTGGTTATGGTGGTTGAGATAGGTCAAATTTAGAAATGATTCGAAGGATACGAGAAGAATATGATCAAGCTTTGAAATAAGATTCAGGCTTTATTATAATTTATGCGTTAATCATTTTATAGAATAAAAGGGATCTGAACTTTCTGAAACTCAAAATACAAAAAAGTTACTTAATTATTCTGCTGCGATCGGGATCTAATCTCATCCCAATTTCCCAACAATGTCTTGGACAATGCTACATTTAATGAAGTTAAGGAGACTGGTGAGAAGCAAGTTCAAGATTAAATTAAAGGATTGGCTCGAATGCCCAATTTTGGATTGACAATTGGAGTGTCTTGGGCCCAATGGAGGACAATGACTTGTTGTTCCATCTAAGGACATATATACCATTAGATGCCACAATGAAACAAGTGATCTTGGATAATGATTTCAGTCATGATCAGTAAACTAAGGATGGTATGTCAATGTTGTTACAAGGAAGACTTAATGCACAAAGGTCGGGTGATTGTATTCAATGGGCAAATAACTCCACATGGACCTTTATAAACAGGTCATGTTAAGAACCCAAAAATCCTATAGTTCAAACGAGTTTGGTTTCCTCATTTTGTCCTAAAAACAAGCTTCATTATATGGCTAGCTATTCTTTGCCGGCTATCTATCAAGGACAGAATTACAGGACTTACAATCTCTACTATCTGTATTCTATGCAATACCGTACCTACAACACATGATCATCTATTCATTAGTAGTGAGTATATAGACTTTTATGAAAGAGGCTACTTAATCTATTTCTTGTAACCTGTACAGCAACAAATAGGCAAGGGATCGTAAATTGGATTTTAAAGAAGAGGTGGAATGAGAGCAAGGGCTTACTATTCAAGCTTCTATTTGCTAGACCGGTGCACGAAATAAGGAGGGAAAGAGTATCAAAGTAGAAAATAATGGAGCCTTTTAGAGGAGCTCATTTAGTCGAGGAAAATGCATAATGATTCTTAACCGATACAGACGATAGATTAGTTGATTTCATAGAAAAGTGTACTTAGCTTTACTATGAGAATGGACCAAGTGACTGATTTCAAGGCACTCTCGTACCCCTTGAATGTTTTGTAAATCATGTACTCTTTTTGAGTCCTTAATACATTTAATTAAAAACAGAAATCACGATACCGATTCTGTTTTTACGGCCCGCTTGAAAGGGCACGCAGGACCTCAGATGGCCTCATGCCCAAAAGCATACATGGTCGCGGAACCTCCTTTCCAATGGGTTCCTGCTTTTTCTACTTTTTCGTGTCTATAGATGCTGTTTCACCAAGTATAAATCTTTTCTCTGGACGATTCAAATGACAAAAGAATCCATCGGCTATTCTCCTTTCCTAGGGCCCATTACTCATTAGTGATTTGCATGCGAAGATCTATACAGCATCACACGATTTGTTTTCAACTTTTACAAGGTTCCAACTCACTAAAGCATATTATAGAGGAAAGGCTGGATACATGAAAAAGTGATACAAGAAGCACAACTCCAAAGATATATTCACATCGTAAATTACAACTTTCAGACTCAAATTTAAACTATAATTTGTACAAATTTCCGTTGATAAGCCTCTCCAATGGAATTCAAGGACCCAAAAATACATTAGATAAAGGAAAACTTTCATCTCGATGACCTCAAAAGTTTCATCTCGACGATCTCCAAAGACTTGTTTCGAACTTTCATCTCGATGACCTCAAAACACATCTTTACTTGCAACAATACAGACGTTGGTGCTACGAGTGGGTGACTCTTTTCTATTAATCAATCCAAGCCCACTTCAGGACCATCATAAACCATAAAATCCAACGACCTTTCCATTATTCTTAGTCAACAACTCAATTTTATTTACAGTGACATTCTTTTGATTAATCCTGAGAACCCTTTGGACATATTTACACTAGATCTCTCACCAGAACTTCAAAATTCATCTCCAACTACTAAGAAACGTGATTTTTTTGGATTTTGGCTCCCTCCTCACTATACACTTGGTGCTGTTTGTTTCAAAATGGGGTTCTACGCCAGAGTAGGGATGCTGCAATTCCTGCGATCCCTGTCGAGGCAATCGAACCCCTCAATTCTCACAGATGGTTTGTTCCCAAAATTTGACCTGATACAGCTTCCTTTCCTTGTAGACGATGTTGGGGATGACGATAAACCCGATGAACACTGATTCTGTGTGATCGGCGAGAATGGGGAGAGTTTCTCATCCCCAAATCTAGCATCATGAATTAATGGGTTAGCTACTCTGCTGGGCGGCGATCCGCAAAAAAAAGGGGGTGGCGACGAGGTTACTTGTGTATTCGATTGCCCCATACCACAACCACCCTGCACGTAATAAACTAACAAGAAGTCATCTACCATAAATCAAGCAAGTTTAATGAGATTAAAGTTTAAGAAAGAGTACGGCACCGACAAGCTTTTTCTCGCACACAAACAAGGAACCACAAATTAATCCATGTTCCACAACTTTGATGTACGTAATGTTTATTTAGCTGTTGACATATCACCTTTCATACAGGGACTACTTCCAGATTTAAAAGAAAACTTCCCACAAACGTTAACTGCTTTAAAAGCTTGATTAATTTCCCAATCACTAAGCAATTACCAAAAACTGTATCCAAAAGCACCCAAGTGTTGAATACAAAAATTAGAGAGATGACCAGAGAGAGAGAGAGAGAGAGAGAGAGAGAGAGATTACCTCTGTTAGGATGACGTCCAAAAGATCATTTCCTGCTTTAAAATCGCAGAACTCTGCCTGGTGGCTGAAAATAAAAGTCATTTTAATCAGCCGAAATTAAAAGATATCCAATTTTCCAGTAGGTATAAAAAACCGCAGGGATGATATAAAGAAGATTTAGAAAAGAACAAATAAATACCTAAGATGAAATCTGAAAAACCGAACAGGGTGGTTGTTATCAGCCGTGTGGAGGCCACCGAAGCGCCGTGGTTTAGGACAAACAATCGGGTCCATCCGCTCCGACAAGGGAATAGAAACGGATCCGTGCATCTCTTCACGGATCGAGACTGGGAACACACAGTGTTTCATTTTTTCCCCTTAAAAGTTCTATATATCAACAAAATTCCTGCTCAGCACCACCTGAAACAGTTAAGCTTCGTTGCTGAAATAACAGATCTAACCCGTACAGTGAACAGTTCGTAGGATAAACAATTTTTTGGTCTAACCATAGAAATAAAAGAGAAAGTAGAAGAAAAAGATTATACTAAGGAGAAGCTTCGTTTATTTCTCTTGTGTAGCCAGACAAAAACGAGATCTGTTCCATAATTTTCACAGATCTAATTACAGTTACAACAAAAAAGAACGAAACCTTAAATAGATAGAAATAATTTATTCTTCTTAACAAAAACAGAAAATTTGAGAAGAAGGAAGGGAAGAAAATGAAAAGAAAAAGGAAAAAAGAAAGTTACACATAAAATAAAAAATCGGAACAAGAAAAGCAGGAAAAATAGTGCATACCTGAGGTGCAAAACTGTACAGAGTTGCTCTGAGTATTTGTGAAAATTTGTAAAAACAACAAAGTACTGTGAATGAAACGCGAAAAATAACGAGGAAGGAAAAAGAAGTGAAAAAGGAGATAAGAGCCCCGAGATTTGAAGGTACAAGCGCAAATTGCGAAAGAAGGATAGAAGGGATGGGCCTCTTGATTTATAGACACACCCAAATAATAAGCAAAAGAAATTATATATATATATATATGTATATATATATATAGTGACGGAGAGAGAGAGAGAGGAATAAAAAAGAAATAATTATATTAAAAAAGGTTTGTCTATCAGGGAGAGAGAGAGAGAGAACAGCGAGGTCGTTTGGGGATTGGGCAACGGCACAGCTCATTCACAGTCACACAGAGAGAGCGTTGAACGAAAACAAATTGTTGCTGCTGCACTGCAATGCAACATTGCAACTGCTTTCTTCTATTTTGTTTTAATAATTACTCTTCACGCAGGCGGTGCCGGTGCCTCCCGCGAAAAATATCATCGCTTTACCAATTCCCATCCCAACTCCTTTTATTTTTTAAATATTATTTTAGAGAAAAAAATATCTAACCAAATGTGAACGTGTAACGTACCAAACCAAACGTGATCGGCATTACATTGCACGATCCCGATCCTTCTGTTGTTTCCGATCTTTAATTAATATCATACAGTACTTTCCAATTCAACCATACTTACAACTACTCTTGTACTATTCTTTAATCGAAAATCTCACGCTAACAACAATTGTTTTTCGGATTTAAGATTCAATTTCAGGAAATCTAACTTTCTGTCATAATGATATATATTATAACGATTCATCAAATCCTGAAACGAAAGCTTTCGTAAACTAATATTAAGATTCATCTACCCACCTTAACATAGAACTCCCAAAAGAATAAATGCCTTGATGGATTGAAGGAAATTTAACAATTTGTTAATATTATTATTAATATTTAAACTTAAAATTGTATTATTTATGTGGAATCAATTGAATTTTTAATTTGTTGATGGATATGCATACACGTATTCGTGGCATCTTATGTAAATATCGTAAATAAAAACAATTTGTCGAGTCCACCCGACTCATAATGCTCTTAAAATTTGACACGCCATTTTATTCGTTTACTTTAATTTGGACTAACATGTTCCTTTTCCTCAGATATTTTTCCATGTGGGAGACACGGGGAATTGATCCACTGGTTACAGAACGCATTTACTAAAATATAAGTTTAAAAAAGGAAATATAATAAGTAAATCACATAATTGTGGGAGGGCGGATGGCAACAGGCTATTGTATTGGTACCCCTCGCTCCCTCTCTAGCTAGGAATAGGATCATTGCCATCCTTGCATTTATTCAGACTTGGACTAATTTTTGAAAAAAAGCAGAAAGTGTATTTTTAATTTAATATTGTAATTAGTATATAAATCAAATCATAATATTTTATAACGTTTAAAAAATAAATTCTTTTTAACTTTTAGCACTTATTTTTTAGTAATTATATTATATATATTTCATTTAATACATTATAACCGCTCATAATATTTTAATATTAAATTAATTATTTATAAGAAATCTTAATATTTTTTATTTAATAAAATAATCCAACTCAACTTTGTATAATAATTATATGTAAAAAGTCCTAACATTAAATAATCAAATCAACCCATACGTAAGCTCGCAAAAGTGTACGGCGACTCCTCCTTGATCTTTTGGCCAGGCTATAAAAACTGCCTCATTCACCATTGGATTTTAGTTTTAACCCCACCTTCGTACTGACGTTCTCGCCTTGGTTGATTACATCTTTGATCTCCAAATATCAGATGTGCCTTCTGGATATTTGAAATAACCTATTAACTTAGATGTGCCTTCTGGATCTTTGAAATAACCTAACATATAATTGCTTGTTTAGGTTCATTGTTCTATTGTTAAGAAATCACAGCTAAATGTAATCCTGTATATAATTAAATAATAACAAAACTTTTTCATCAAATTTCTTAAAAGTTAAGATCACTTTAAATTTTATAATATGATTAATGTATGAAAATAATATAAAATAAATGTAAATTGTACCTTTTTGTGTTGATTGATCCTTTTTTCTAGATTTTTTTTTCTGAAAAATGAATAATTGCATCAACTATAAGTCAAGTTAATACAACTTTACAATGAGTTATAGGCTAATAACCTTCATTCAATTACAATATAACTGAAAATTCAATAATTGGTAAAGCGTTAAAATATAAGCAGTCCTAGACCAACATTATAAGTAGATTATAGTTTCCATCTATTCTTCATGTCAAATGAAAGAGCATTCTGTACATTCTTGGCAAAGATAGCTAATTTAATCCGGTTGACAATCTTGTTTGCTAGTTGGTACTTCCCTTCTTCCATGTTTGTAAACATTTTGTTGTTTCTTTCCTTCTAAAGTATATAAATGATAGTAGTGAAGGTTGCTTTAGGAAGTATTCAATTGGACATTCCATGTTTAGAGTGATTGATAACCCAACTTAATGTTTGCTCCCATTCATACAAGTAGCTGTCTCCTGCAATCAATTGTAAGATCCTGCCCCGAATTGCTTTAGAGAATTTACAAAGAAAAAAGAGATGATCTTTGTCTTCCATTGCTGCCTTACATAGTACGCAAGTAGAATCCATATTACCATGCCATTGACTTTTGGTTCTAAGCATATTTCTAAGCACTAACCAAGTCATTAAAGAGCCTTTGGGATTCAAAGTATTTCTCCATAAAAGATTATACCAAGGGGCTTCAAATGATCTATTGGTAAGAGACTGATGGCAGGATTTGTTTGACAATTTAACGCTCGAGTTGAGAGTCCAAGTGATTACATCTTCATTCTCAACATCATTCAGTTGAGGGATGTGTTCCACTAGAGAGTTAAAACCAGCCTCATTTCCACTCCATGATGTTGATGTTGAGAGTCCAAGTGATTGCATCTCAATTCTAAACATCATTCAGTTGAGGGTTGTTGTTGGATCTCGCTCCCGGAACCCAACCTTCTTGAACCATAAACGTGAATCATGGTCATCTTACCTTAATCTTGAACCATAAACGTGAATCATGGTCATCTTACCTTAAAGGGTTATTCCATTAAACCCTAATTAGCCGTTAATTTTTTTTTTGATCACTCATAACATCATGAAACCCTTATTAGACATCATCAATATATTTTCAATCTTATAACGTTTCGAAATTCACTTACATTTGTTCAATAGCGTGCCCATACGAAACAGTCACTATGTTTGAACTCATCGCTCCTGTTTGCATACAGAATTTGGAAATATTCCAATCGGGAGAGAGTATGCATTAGAACAATTGAGTGGTCGGTTTGAAGAACAGTATTAGGGTTTGCGCATGTGTTGGTATTTTGATGATATCTCGAGCTATAAAGTTTGTAATTTTTGGACATCGGAATCGAAAGATGTGATTGTTACAAATTATGATGTTGCATGGGATGTATGCATAGGACAACTATGGTTTATTGATGAGAAATTGTGGTTTTGATGAACCAAATGAATTGAGAATTGAGATTGTTGTGGGATAAATTTGGTGTTTGAGTTGTTATGAAGTGAATTTTCACTAGAAGAGTTGAATTTAGGAGGATATTGATTGAATATGATATTAGATTGGATGTAGGAAGCATTGGAGGGGTTTTGGAGGGGTTTGGGAAACCCCCATGTCCGTTTAACGAACTTTAGGTCTGTTTAGCAGACCTTTACGGGTCAAAAAGGACCCTTAGCATCGCCCATATCCGTTTAACAGATTTGATGTCTGTTTAACGGACCTTCTCGGGTGAGAAAGTGCACTTTGGCCCGACAATGTCCGTTAAACGGACATTCATGGGTTAGCTTCAGTAAATCGTGATGTTTGACAGAATCTGACTTTGTGTTCTTCATAAACGATATAAATCTAGAAGTCCACTTTCAAATGGTCTAAAAACAAAATCAATCTGATATTTGTGGTGAAAGTTATGACAATCGCGCCAAGACATGTTACTGCATGATTGAGGTTATGAACATGTTAGATTGTTTCGATCATAACTCCCTCGTCCGACCTCTAAATGAAGTGATTCTTGAAGAAATGGATTCCTAAGACATGTATCTATCTCTCCATGAAAATTTGTATCATTTGGAGTTGTTTTGAGAAATTTGTCTTTAGAGTAAGAGGTCGGTTAGGAGAGCATGATTAGTGTATAAACTCTCTTAGACTTTTTAAACATATCTTGAGTTGTAGAGCTCCGATTGAGGTGATTCTTGTTTCTAAACAAACTAGACACTTAGAGCTATGATTTCTATGAAGAATTCAAACTGAAATTCCGATTTGAAGATTTCGAAATTCTGTTCGCAAACAGGAGAAATGAGTTCAAGCATGGTGACTGTTTTGTATGGGCATGCCATTGAACAAATTGTGAGGAAATTTTTAGGATGTTATGAGAATAAAGATGAACCGTTGATGATTAAAGAGATTACAAGGAACCATACTCAAGTATTATGGTATTCACAAGAGTTGGATTCCGCGAAAACCAGCGGGATCCAACATAGATGGTATCAAAGCTGATGGTTAAGTTGATTTCATGGGAATACGCTCAGGTTTCATGTTTTCGCAAGTGGTTGGCATTCGGAATCAAGCGGGGTCCAACAAATGCAGATCTAGAATACTAGCTTGGCAAAACAGATTTCTATCTATGGCAGCTAAAGTTACTTTAATAATTTCAGTTCTAAACAACATGCATGTTCATTAGATTAATCGTCTGATTCTTCCTAAAAGGGTAATTAAGAAGTTCGATGTTGTGTTTAATTTCTTTTGATTTTTCTTGCATTCATATCTTGATTTTGGTTACAAATTCTGGTATTTTAATCCAAATTTGAAACGAAATGAGTGAAAATGGTATGGATGTTGCATGAATGTTGAATGGAGTGTCTTGTGAATGTTGCATGAAAACAAGAAAAATTATGCTTGAAAGAAGGAATGTTGGACGTGAATTATGCATGTATTTTAATGGTGTGACAAAGGAGTCACACCCGTGACTTCCATAGTCATGGGTGTGATAAGGGAGTCATAACTGTGATTGTGTCACACCCGTGACTTCCACAGTCACTGGTGTGACAAATATTTTCTGCAATAGGTTTAATATTACGTGTCAATGAATGCAGGATTTGACGGTTGATAAACCTAAACCTAAACCTAAATTCGCCCTATAAATAGAAAGGATAATAGAGGTTGGAGCGGCGAACAGATCGAGGCTAAAAAAAATAAAGAACAATGCTAGAGGCAGAGAATCGAAGAGTAGTCGATGGTAAGAAAGAAGAGAAACAACAGTTGGAGAGAAGGCAGAGCTAAAGCCAGTGGGAGCATCTGCTCTTCTAGGCGAGAGTGAACAGAGGTAGAAGGCTAGAGTAGACGCCAGGGAGTGAGCAAATTGGCAAGAGACCCACCACAACGTCACCAACGTCCTTATCTGACAGTCCATTTGTTTACTCTTTCTATTTTATCTCTATTGCATTACTAAACTTATTTCATTTGTTGCTTTGACAATCCATTTCAGTTTATATACTTTATTTATTGTTTTGATACTTCTCTGTTATTGTTAATGATGGGATTGAAGTATATGAAGATGATGAATTTTGTTTATTCCATGATGGCCTGATTACCTAATCTTGAGAATTAATGTAACTAATTTAGTCGATTATGCATGATGAAGGGATTGTGTTATTGTCTTAATATTTTCTATAGTTTTTGAGCTTATTGGATGTAATAATGTGGCCAACTTTTGCATCATTTTGGTATTAAACGAAGGATCAAGAGAAGAAGTTTAATATTAGAACGAGAAACTATAGACATTTAAGTTATAAATTAGAAATATATTAACTTAAGTGGGTAATTAGTAGTTGGGTATACATAATTAATTTGGATGATAAACTTGTCGAATACGAAAGTTAGATGTAGTTTATTATTTGAATTGATCGTAGAACCCAATTGTTAATTTGAACAAGACAATTATCCAATCAATTCCTCTTAGTCATGCATAGGAGATTAAATTAGTGAAGTTAATTTCTCAAGAGTTTTTCACACCGGTTGATCAAATCATTTTTGCTTCCAGTTAAATCAGTTTACTTTTTAGTCTAATTGCGTAATTTTCTTTAAAGCCTTTACTTAACAAATCGGGATAAAATGTTTAGGATTGCATTTGTTTTTATTTTTATTCAAGATTAATTTGAGTGAACCAATTTCACCTCCTTGAGAGACGACCCTGGGTAATCAACTACAACTGCCTCATATACTTGCGAGTAGGATAGCCTAGGTATTTTTAGAACTTATTTCGGCACATCAAGTTTTTCACGCTTTTGTCGGGGAGGTGCTTAATGTTTAGACTTAAATTAATTTTAATCATTTTATCTTTTCAAGCATACATTTTTGTCGTGTTATTTCATTTAATTGTTTTAGTAGCTTTTTTGTTTACCAATTCAGTGTTGTCTTTATTTTGTTTATGCGAGGAAGGAGGTCGCGGGAAAGTGAACTCATCTCTTTTATTGATAACATAAATTAGATAAGAGGACCTCAAAGGAACTTTGAAGACAATCTTAAGGAACCCAAGCCTGAAGATCAAAAGATAGGTGAAAGACAGTCGGTAATGAAGGAATATGCTAGACCAGTAATTGGTATTACCACTTCGTGCATATGTTTGGGAAAGGCAGCCAGAAACTATGAATTGAAGAGCATCCATTACATCATGCTGCCATCTTTCTATGGGGTTCCTAATGAAGACCTTTTAAACTTTATTCAGGAATTCTATACCACTCTCCAGACATTTCCTTTGGATGGCCTAAACGAAGATCAACCCAGGATGAGATGTTTCCCATACATATTGAAAGATCCAGCTAAGGCATGGTTGATGACCTTTCCATCCAATTCATTGACTACATAGGAGGAGGTATACAATAAATTCATGGGAAAATTTTATTCATGAAGCGAACTTGAGCTAAGAAATGGTTATGAAACTGGCTGAGCTAACAAAGCATGTGAAAATGCTAACCATAAGACGACCCCAAAATGTTCCAAATCAAGAGGTATTTGGTATATGTGGAACTTATGGTCTTGGAACTAATTTTTGTTCGTATTCTTTTGAATCTTTTTTAGGTGAGGAAGAGCAAGCGAACGCACTTAATGGTTTTCAACCAAAGGTACAAAATGATTGTAACATACCACTTCTATAGAACATATGCCTGAACATCCAGAGTGTTGGACTCCAAACTTTTCTTGGAAGTTAGAACTCTTATATGTGAAATGTTGGAAGTTAAAAGCTGAAAAATGTAGTTGAAACATGTTCACTGAGTATGCTTCAGTGTTTTAGCCATAACTTTTTCCCTAGTTTTCCAAATGAGGTGATTCTTGATTTGAATTAAACTAGAGAAATAGGGATACAAATTATTTGATGAAATCGAGTTCTAATTTAGTCCCTAAAAATTTCAATTTTTGGATGGAAATTGAGCACATAATATTGTTTCAATATAAGAATAGTTCGGAAATGTTTGGGTTATAACTTTCATATTTCCAAACTAAATTGAATGATTTTGGTGTCATTAGAAAATTAAGACAATGAGGAACATTTTTCTAGGAGGAAGTATTGTCAAATTCCTTCAATTTTCATGATCATTAGTCAAGGAGTTAGAAGTATAAGATGTTAGTTATAAAGACATAAGAAGGGTAAATATGGAAAGACCACTTAAATAAGGGGCAAAATGGGAAAAGACAATTAAAATGTGGTCTTGAAATAAGAAGAAGAAGGGGGAAAACATGGAGAGAAGAGAGAAGTTTCGTGAGAAGCCAAAGAGAGAAGAAAAAAACGTGAAAGAAGAGGAAAAGAGAGAGAGTTCGTGAGAGAGTGCAAAGGGAGAATGAAAGAAGAAGAAGAAGAAGATTTGTTCAAGGTAAGCTTCATTTTCTTCTTGCTTTGCTAGATAAGGAGTTAGAAAGAGAAAATTGAGTTTTTATGTTAGGAATGAATGGAGAAAGAAGATGGTTTAAAGAAACCTATTTGATTTCAGGGTTTCTAAGCTAGGTTTTGGGTTTTCTAACTTAGATGGACTATGGGTAGGTTAGATTTGAGCTTGATTTATGTTGATTTCATTTGTTGTTATTTTGAAGTTTTAGGGATTTTTATGGAATTGGAATTGAATGAAAAATTGGGTTGTTTTAGGAAATCAAGAACAACCTGCTCAAGAGCAAGAGGAAGGGCACAAATTGAGTTTGGATTTTCAAGAGATATAAGGTGGGTAATTTATTTATAGTTATTGTATAATGGGAAAAATTTCTTGTGTATGTATTGTGTGTTAAAATGACTTGCTTTGAAATGTTGTGATGTGGAACTTGCATATTGATGTATGACATTGTGATAAAGATTGAATTGTGAGCATGAATATGCTATGCCTTGTATCATGGCATTTTGATTAAATGGAAAGAAGAAAAAGCTTGAGAATATGAAATTGTGAATGATTAAATTAAGCATGCGATTTGATTGCGTTTGTACGAGAGAGGAACCGTTTCGTAGTCATGTGCACGTCGACATAAAGTCTTCTCCCACCTGCCCACTTGTGGCCCACGAGATCCGAAAAGTGGACTCGTTTCGTTTACAGAGTAAACTTCGGTTTCTCTGTTTTGTTCCACGGAACCCTCGAGCCAATTGTGTGTGCATTTGCAATTTGATGTGTTAAGATATGATGAAGTTGAGTATTATGCTTTGATGCAAAATGTCATCCAATATGTTTATGTGATGGTATGTTGAATTATGAGTTGTGAATTAGAATTGTGATTGTAGAACTTACAATGCTAGATTACAATGTTCGCGTATATGTTTGATTGTATGGCTCATCGCCAATGGCTATAAATATATTAGCCACTGAGCTGTGTAACTCAACCCATCATTTTCCCTCCTCAGGTGCAGAATGAGAAGATTAGCGATCCTTGCAAGGCAATTGGACACCCCGAGATACTTGCTTTTGTACTAAGCTAGTTCGAACACTTTTGTATAACTTATTAAGCATGCCAAACATTGAGCATCTATTTGTATTTGTTTTAAGTTTGTGATGTGTATATTGATATGTAAAAAAAGCTTGTTCAAACATTCATTGTGTTTAGAAATGAGAATGAGCACTTGAGAAATCTCTTTTTGTATGACTATGTTATTTTAAAGTTTGAGTTTGATGGATGTGCTTATCCTTTGGTTGAGATTTCCAATTGTTGCTAGTGTTAGAATAGCATGTTGGAGTGGGAAAGCTTGTATGTGATGAATTATTGGAGTTGAGATTTAAGAAATAATAAGATGTATTTAGTAGTTAAGTAGTTAAATGGATGTGAAGTGGTTTTGCACTAGAAGGGTGGAATTGGAGGAGATTATGAAGAAAGGGGATGCTAGAATGGATTTAGGATCCATTGGAGGGGTCTTGAAGGGTGAAAATTTTCGTTTCACTCGAAGGTTACACGGTCTGCCCGTGTAAAATCACACAGGCCGTGTAATTTCTGATGCTGAAAAACTGCCAGAGCCGAAATTCACACGGTCTGACCGTGTAAAATTCACACGGTCTGTGCTTTGTCCAAATGACAGAATTTCACTTTGGAGTCTTCTTTCAAACCATCCAAGAACGACATCAATCCGACTTCTGTAGCAAAAGTTATGGCAATTGCGCCGAGGCATATACAATTTGAGTAAGGTCATAAGCATGTTGGAATCTTTTGGCCATAACTTCTTCGTCCGACCTCCAAATTAAGTGATTCTTGAAGCGATAGATTCCTAATACGTTTTTCTACCTTTTCACAAAAATTTATAGCCTTTGGTGTTGAATTCAAAAAGATTGATGGAAAGGAAGTGAGGGTTCATTGGAATAACCCTATAAGGAAACCCGCTTACGCTTTTTGACTCCGGATCAATAGTTGGGCTTCAGAAACAGGGCCCAACACAAGGGATATTTGAGAACGTACCCTATGAGAATGACACGTTAGAACAGTCACATAACTTTGTTGGATCGGAAAACGATAACATGCTTTATTTGGAGAAACGGTAGATTTCAAAACTTTTTGAGAAATCATTTTGCAGCGGAAGCAATATATCCAAATCAACATGCCAATCCATA
>JAOQMQ010000003.1:14536592-14560767 GCA_027563845.1 Erythroxylum subrotundum
CATTCTTATTGTTGTGACTGAGTGCCAATCACTTAAACAAATACTGGCCCATAGGGCTCAGTCAGAACAGAGTTCACGGAGCATAGCTCAACGTGCAAAATCAGAGTTCACGGAGCAAAGCTCTATGTGGAAGCATTCCAAATTGGCTACTCAAGTCACAACACCTTTATCTGAGTATGCATTTTATGAAATGCATCACATACTGATTATGTCATATCGCATATGATGCTAAATCAGAAACTCACATTCATCGAACCTAAGTCCGGCATTCAACTTTCATGAGAATACACATAACATACAGAATTTCACAGCAGATCAAAGCACTTCTAATACATGCCCCACAATTAAACTCCTCGAACCTTAGGTCCGGAATCCAGAAACATCGCACAAACAATTCAAGAATAATGGAAGTGTAATAAATCAAGTTAAATTCAAATCAAATCAATACTAGGAAATCATCTAGGTTGACTTACTAGTCGCTCCCGAAGCTAATGCCTGGAAGATCCGGTAACGTCTGGAGGTTGACGTTCCAATTGCTCCTCTATAACAAATAATGTACACAGTATCACAAATTGCACAATCATAAGTATTCAATAATGCACATGCATGAAATGAAGTATGTACAATGCATGTTTATGTTAATCCCGGGTATTATTCGACACAAAAATTAATCTCATTTGGATCAGTAGAACTCCAGAAATTATCGAAATACTGAAGTAAGTTTAGTGGGTTAACACCAGTTCATATCCTTTAGGAACACGCTCACTGTACCCGTCCACTCTTTTCACTCAATGTTTCTCCATTTATTTTTGATGGCTGTGATTCTTAAAGGAGATGTAGATCAATGTCTTACGAATCTAATGGTTCAAGAACCAAGTCATTTGGAGGTCTAGAGAAAAAGTTATGGTCAAACGAAGCAACCATGTTTATGAACTCAATCATACTGAACCTGTTTCGGGGAAATAGCCATAACTTTCTGTAGAAATTTCTGATTGAGGTGTTCTTTAGATGGTTCAAAGGAAAACTTTAAGAGCTACAACTTTCATGAAGAACTCAAAGGCAACATCTTTCAACTGAGGGGTCAAAAACAGAACAGATGATATGCCATCATTTTGAGACGAAGATGACATCATCAAACGATACAAGGTTGGGAAAATTATCATAACTTTCACTACAGATATCGGATTAAGGTGTTCTTTATATGTTTGGAAAGTGAACTTCAAGATCTACAACGTTCATGAAGACCACAAAGACCAATTACATAATCTAAAGGGTAGAAAATGGATCAGACGATGCATGATGTCATTATGAGACGATGGTGATGTCATCAAACAATACAAGGTTGGAAAAATTGCCATAACTTTCCCTACAGATATCGGATTAAGGTGTTCTTTATGTGGTTGGAAAGAGGACTTCAAGATCTACAACTTTTATGAGATCACAAAGACCCATTCCATCGTTTAAAGGATCAAAAATGGAACAGAAGATAGAAGGTGAACAGTGACTTCGTCTTAGATGAACAGAGATAAGACGAAGTGGATGAACAGTAACTTCGTCTTAGATGAACAGTGATAAGACGAAGTGGATGAACAGTAACTTCGTCTTACTTTTTCTCCAGGATGTCTCCACTTAAAAATATCATAATGTTTGACTCCAATGTCCAAATTTTTCATGCTATATACCGTTAGAAAGATAAAAGAAAGATCTACAACTCTTAAGAAGGTAACTTTGCCAAAATCTATCTAGATTAAACCCAGATTCTCTTCCAAAGTCAGAATACGAATTTTGCGATCAGCTTTTAACGTCCTACACCTTATTCGCAACTTCATGACAACTTTTGAGACTCTTAGAGACAAAACTGAAACTCCATGTCTTCATATGAAATGTAGCCATATATCTCTAGTTTAATCCAAACTAAGAATCGTCTCATTTGGACAACTAGAGAAAAATTTGTGGCTGAAAGACTGAGGCATACTCAATGAACATTTTCCATATTTTCAACCTTTCAATATTTTACGACACCCCAAACACTCATAATCTTTCAAAACACTAAATTTACACATAACCAGATTTTTCATCCCCTAACAACACAGTATTTATGAACAAACACATAAATGACATTTTTCATACAGGTGACAGTAACTTAGCAATTTGTTGCGTGAATCCCCAATTCTAAAGGATTTATTCACTACTTACTTGCTGAAACTCCAAAATCTTCAAGCCCAAATCTCCACAAAATTTTTGTACTTCACTGAATGCAATGACCAGCTTCTAGTTTTTCTTAGGGTAGAGGACACAAATGGCAAAGTGAGTTTGGTGTAGGAAAGGGGAAACATAGAAATCTCTTAGGAAGTGTAAACTCTCCGTATGGGAGGAAAATTTTGAAGAAGATGATAAGGACAAAGGAACTTAGACAAGACTTAACTTGTTAACTCTCAAAGAATAGTAACCTACTTCTAGCAAAAGTACAAAAGTCTACATGACACTTGTCACTTTCTTAATGACTAAACTCTAACTTAGTTTCTTTTGAACTAAACTCATTAACCCTTATCCTTACAAACCAATTATCTCCAAAGCTGCTTTTGATTTCTTTTTCCTATTTTCTAGAATTTTCAGAATTTATTTCCTAAATTCACTAAGATTCGAAATATCACAATTCCACTAACCCGTAATATTTTCAATGTAAAAACATTCATAATTCTCAAAATTTCACAAATCAATCCAATTATACCCGGAATTATTCATGAATGCATGTACAATTATTTTCATGCGCAATTACATTCACTATTCATGTATAAGTGTATGGCATATTATGCATGAGCATAAAGAAGCATTTCTAAGCCTCTCATAGATCACTCACATTTACTATTCTAACCCTCTCACAAGTAATGGGATGTTACAAATAACCTTCCTTGCAGCTCCAGAACTGCCCACCTTAGTGACTGGCCTGGTTCTCACTGTTTCTGTTCACCTCAAGGCTTGAAACTGCGACCCCTCGTACCTTGTTACTTGGGGACAATCCCTGATCATATGTTCCTTCTCTCCACATCGAAAGCATGCTCCAAGCAACTTGAAGCACTCTCCCCTGTGCAGCTTCCCACAATGCTCACATTGGGGGTTCATGTTCCTGCTCCTCTCTACCCTGCTATTGCCTCCTGCTGTTGAGGCTTGAACTGACACTGCCCTTACTTGCTTGTTCCTACCAGAGGCACTACTCCCCACCTCACTCTGTGTGCGGGAGCTCTTCACACCCCTCTCAGACATTGGAGTACTCACCCCTTTCTTGGAAAACTACTCTCGGTTCTTCCTCTTTCTGTTCACTTCATACTTGACATTCTCCAGCTTCTCAGCCTAGAGTGCGGCACCTACTAACTGCTGATAGTCACAGAAATTGTGGATCAAGACTTTCTCCTTGATCCCAAAATGAAGACCTTCCTCAAACTTATGACATTTAAGCTCATAGTCACTCACACTCATGTCCCTCTGTGTGAGATTCAGAAATTTCCTGGCCTTCTCTTGTACATAAACCCTAGAGAGGTACTTCTTCCTGAACACTTCTACAAAATATCTCCATATCAGTACCACTGGAATGACCTGACTGTGAGGCACTGATTCCCACCAATGTAGTGTGCCCCTTGTAGCAAGCTAACTGCATAGTCCAGCTTCTCCTCATTTGAGCACTTCATATGAATCAGAACCCTCTCGGTCCTCTTCATCCAGACTTCAGCCTCTTCCGGATTTGTAGTTCCGTTGAAATCCACAGCCCCATACTTGCGGAGCTTGTCATACTGTCCACTCCTATCTACTAAAGCTTGCATCGGAACTTGAGACCCTTTACCTATGGCGTACGTGAAAGCTTGAGCAAAGGCTTGAAAGAAACGCGGATCCATGGGATTTGCTTGAGGCATAGGAGGAGGCGGTGGAGGCACCTCATGTTGCACAGTAGGTGCCTCAGAATTCGGAGCATAATGTGTCCCAACATCTTGTGGGACATAGAATTCATCCGTGCTCCCTTGGCGAGAGCAAGATCGAGTCACAACTCCTCGAGTGCTCTTTTGAGGCGGCATTATCAGTCCTTCAATATAAAACCTTTAGTTCATGCAAAACAATTTTCAAAGTATACAAAATAGTTCAAATCATATAAAACAAGTTCAAATCATGTTAAACAATTTAAAACAATGCAGTCATAACATGTTGGACCCTGTTTCCAGAGCCCAACATCGGACATGGGATCATGAAGCTTGAGCGTGGAGGGAGGCTTAGAAGTTGAAAAGTATAAGAAAAATCCTTTGGAAGCAAAGCGGGATCGCCGCGGCGAAATACATGAGCAGATAGGCAAATCCCCTTGGACCCTTCGGGAATTTTACGCCGCGGCGAGCGATTTAACTTTCATCGAGACGAACCTGCGATTTTATTTTCGCCGCAGCGATCAATTGTTCTAGCCGCGGCGAACTCACCACCTCAACAACAATAAAGAGCTTCGGTTAAAACCTCTTTAGCAGAACCCATAACTCAAAATTTCCTATCTTACTAAATGTTAACTTAAAAACCTTTCAACCACCCTCATCAATTTAACTAAAAGAACAAAACAAAATGGTTATGAACCTAACCATAAACGATTTCTCAAAATCTTAATCTCGTTTCCAATAATCGGATACTTTGCGAACACTTGAAGAAATCATAAACAAAATTTCCAAACACATATTTCATTAATATTGAAAGTAAGAGTTTTACAGAGCTTTAATGGCATTTCAAGCCACAATACATCAGTTGAGATCAAGAACCAAAAATACAAAATACACTTGAACTAATAAAACTTGAAATGCGGCTAAAGCCTTGAATTTCCAAAAATCTAACTTGAAAATACAAAAATATGCCAATTCAGAGTGATGCTGTAACACTTGACCTACTCGATCTCTTGCTCATCACTTGAATAGGGGGAGGAGAATGGGTGGTGAGCTATAAAGCTCGTGAATAACAATTTTATAACCGATAACAAGCAAAACCATTGAAAATATTCATTTTCTTTTTAGAATGCACATTGAATCATGAAGCACATATTTCTCAAAATTCTCTTTTATCAAACAAATCATAAGCAACATATATCATGCATTCATCAACTTTTTCACAAATCATAAACACATAGGCACATCGAAATGGTTTAGGTGGATCCAAAACAGAACGTACAACACATTTTTCCTAAGGGTCCTGTGTAGCAGTGAACAGAACGTACGATCACAATCCCACTTAATGGTCTTTCGTAGACGTAAACTTATGGGAGTCCATAAAGGAGCTTCATGCCATTAGCGGGCAGACGAGAGAAGCCTTTTGTCAAAGTGCACTTGACTTAACTTAGGGGACCACCACAAACCCACATAATATGTATTTCATATCTTGTAAACTTATTGCGCAAAATAGCAGATTTCTTTCGAAACTTATTTTCATAACCATCATATCGTTTCAAAAATCAATATTCTTTCAAAAAAATTTCCATCATTCATTCCATAAACCAATAATACAATTCATATACAAACATGTAGCACATTCTTAAAGCATTTAAAATGCAACAAGTGAACATGTATAAGTAGTTAAAAATCCTTTATTTCCATTCTTTCAAGAAAAAGCATTTTTGGCTTATTACTCAATTATAAAAGTGTAACCCACCTTGAAATCCTTGCTTGTTACTTGCTCAAATGTGTCCTTCCTCTTACTCCTCTTGCCTCACTTGCCTCACTTGATTTCCTTAAACAATAACCAAAATTCCATTCAATTTGGTTCAATAATCGGAAAGTTACTACCTAAACAATTTCGGACTATCCTTATGTATGAAACAAAATTCTATGCTCAACTTCACTCCCAAAATTGAAATTCTTTGAGATTGAATTTAGACTCAATTCCTTCACACAACTTGTAGCCCTGTGTCTCTAGTTTACACCAAATTGAAAATCACTCAATTTGTGCATTTACATCAAAAGTTATACCCAAAATACCAAAACATGTCTGCGCAGGAAAACTGGAGTTTACCGTGGCGAACTTTTCCAGAAACTCATTCTGAAGGCATTTTTTCGACATTCTTCAACTTTTTACTTCCCATCTTTCACATATAACCCATCTTAACCCTAAAAAACCTCTTTTACTTCATTTCCAAGCTCATTTCAACCCAATATCATTAACAAATACATCATAATCTACTTTCGATCATTAACCAAACAATAAAACCTTTACATAAACCATTCATCAACAACTTCCCACACATGTTAAGCTATATTTTCACTTCTAACTATCACTACTTATGGTTCATTCAACCAAACAAGATGGAATAAGGCTTATACTTACCTATTGATGCTTCAAATTCTTCAAAATCTTCAAGAATCTCCAAACCCTAGTTTTTTTTTCTTCTTCTCTTCTTCTTCCTTTGTCTCCAACGACACTCTCCCTCTTTCTCTTCTCACTCACAATTTTTCTTCTTCTAATTCATACTCTTAATAATCATAAAATGTCCCTTTTGCCCTCCAAAATAAACCTTATATCTTTTAACCTTAAGTGATCTTCCAAATTTGCCCTTATACATTCTTACTTCTTCAATTTAACTTACACCATACTATACTCTAACTTAATCTTAATTTCTCCATTTAATACTTCTAATTCCATCAATCTAAGCAATAATCCTCCAAACAAAAATAATTAATCAATCAAGACCTCAAAAATTAATTGAAATCATGCTTATTCAATAAGAAAAGAATTCAGGGGCCAACAATATCGATCAGCTTGTAAAGCTAGTGTTTGAAAGACAATAAGGGAGTTTGCCTAGTACCAACAAGACAAATCCTAAAGAACATATGATAGAAATCACCCTTAGGATTGGAAAAGAGCTCCAATAGGAGAATAAGACCCAAAATGAGAAAAAGAGTGACATCAAGAGTCAAAAAAATAAGATGAAGATGAAGAGCACCTTCCAAAAGTCAAGGAATTTTGACCTATCATCCTTTATCCTAGTAAAGTGAAGAAAGATCTTATGGATAAGCAGTTTGGTAAGTTTCTTAAACTATTTAAACAACTTCATATTAATTTACCTTTCATTAAGGCATTTATATAGATGCCGAAATATTCAAAATTCTTGAAGGAGTTACTAAAAATAAGAGTAGTCAAAGGAGTTGGTGATTGTGATGTTAAGTGGAAGATGCTCGCGATTCTTCAATGAAAGCTACTATAATAGCTTAAAATTCTAATTAGTTTTACTATCCCTTGTCAAATTGGTAGCTTAAAAATGAAAAAAGCTTTAATCGACCTAAGGGTTGGTATTAATATAATGCCTTATTCGTTGTTTAAGAAACTAGGAATAGGTGAACCAAAACCTGCTAGGATAAGTTTACAATTAACAGGTAAATCGGTAAAGTATCTTAGAGTTATTATTAAGGTATACTTGCAAGGTTGATAGGTTTATTTTTCCCAGTTAACTTTGTGATTCTTGATATAGTGGAGGATATAAAAGTACCTCTAGTTTTAGGTTGACCTTTTTTAGCCACTATTAGGTATATTATTGATGTTAGTGAGGGCAACTAATGCTTAGGGTTAGAGACAAAGAGTCACATTTAAAATATATGATGTTATGAATCATTCTCTTGAACATGTTAATGCTGGTTATTATAGCGATATATTTGATTATTCAGTTTTGAATGTTTATATAATAATAAAAATTCTTGGAAGAATAAAAAGATTTTGTAAATTAATGCTCAATTCTCTTCATATATATTGACCCTCCCATATTTCCTCTTAAAGAGCTTAACCAAATCATTGGAAAGAGTAATGAGAAGATTTCTACAGGGAGGAAGATATAATGGGAGATTCCAAGGTGTGTTGGAATGAAATATGTAAACCTATAGAAGAAGGAGGTTTAAAAATAATACTAATTAACTTAATCAACAAAGAGTTTATGGTAAAGTGATTATGGAGATTAATAGAGAACAAAACTCCCTGTGAATGAAATGGATGCACATATACTTTTAAGGGTAAAATCTTATGGGAGAAATCAACAAAGACTTCCTTTTCTTGGTTCCTCTCTCAATTACTGAAGTTAAAAGGAACTTTTGCAAGAAATATCAAATGTAAGGTAGGAAATAAAGAAAGGGCTTCGTTGTTCTTTGATAACTGAAGCAATATAAGACCTCTGATCTATATATAACTAGTGTCGCAAATGTTGAATACTATACCAAAGAAAGACAAGATATGTGCATAGATCGGTAGGAATCAATGATCTAACTTTTTGATAGAATTAGCTTAAGTAATACTAAGTTACAACCTAACTCTAAAAGGGAAGACTCATGCCAATAGTTAGGACACTCAACTAGTCTATTCACAAGAAAAACGTGTAAAGATTGGACAAAACCAAAAGGAGAAAAGATGTATTGGTACATAGTTGTATGAAGTAAATATCTTATGTTTAAAGTATCCTTTTCTAACGTGGTTAGATAGATTGACTTACCTTAATCTATCTACCATATGCCCCTATGCAATGTGGCTCTAGAGACTCGAATGCACCTCATCTTCGAATACAAACTTCTCAACTAGAATATAGAGTAACATTTAGGTGCTATGTCACCTCTAGAGATCAAACCTTAGTTATGTAAAGCTTATTTAATGACTGCAAGTTGACATGAATATATCAAAAGAAAACTTTGTTGTTTATGTAATTAGCCTTAGGATGAGCATGTATAATATATGGAATAAGAGAAACTCAAGGTATTTTAAAGGCATTGAATGCTATGAGAAGACTGTTAAAAATGGACCCATCCAAGTGATTAGAGAACAGTTCTTGTTAAATGAAAAGGTAAGAAGATGTCAAGTGGAGATTGCAACTTCTTAGATAATTAGTTTATGATAAAAACTATGATGTCAAGTGAAATATTTTGTAATTGTAACTTTATATTGAGTAAAATATAGTAAGCTAACTAATTTTTCTAAAGGAGCAATTAAGTGAGTTTGGATGCTATGACTTAATACTCTTTATATAGGTAAGAAGTCGACGGTTTTCTAATTACTTAAAAGACCATTGATTAATGTTGTATCCAAACGTTTTAATTGTTTTTTTTATTATTTATATAATTTAATTTACCTTCTAAAAAAAGCAATAAAAATGAAGAGGAGTAATACTGGTTTTTCAAGGGGCCATTTTGTTCTATTTTTAGTTTTATTATAATTTTTATTTTTTGTTTATAATTTTTTGTCTTTATTTTCTTAAAAAGTATATTAAAATAAAATTAAATAATAAACTTGAATTTTTGTTTTTTGTTTTGTCTTTTCTCCCACCTTCAGAAGAATACAAATAAAATTAGGCAATCTAGTAAACTAGACAAAGGCATGGCAACTAAAGTAGCTTATCTAATAGAAAAAAAATCCAAAGAGCCAGGTTAGAACGATCTCACAAAAGCAACAAAGAAAGCATCAAGGAAACTCAATGCATAAGAATCCTTATGCATATTCAGAGTTTCTAGATGAAGCTAATTTGAGAGCTACATATATATTTGAATGTTACTATTAATATAGTTACACTTACGTTAGTAAAAAAATTAATACTAATTAAATGCTGGAGATTAATTAATTTTATAAGTTAGTTAAATAATTTGTTTATTTATTTTAATCTCTTGTATAATATTTATTAATAAGTATTAATGGTACTAGTATCATACTTAGATATTAATTTTTAAATCAATTTTATCATATAAATAAGTAATATTTATTTAGTTGAAAACAAAATCTCATTATAAAAATGTAAATTAAAAAAGTAAAAAAATTACAATTTTCATAAATGATGAAATAGAAATAACGTTAAAATAAGAATATAGGACAGAGAATCAATTAAGTAATTTTTTGCTGAATTTAAAAATAAAAAATCTAAATAGAAACCGAATAAATACTTAAATAGAACCTCAGTAATGGCAACTTCTCTGCAATGATTGTTGATTGTGATAATGGACAGCGACGGTGCAAAATGAGTTAGAGCATTATGTGATTGTTGATTGTGATAATCGACAGCGACGGTGCAAAATGAGTTAAAACATGTCCTTTGTTTTGTTTCTTTGAATATGTGGTGAAAGAAAGCACCCCTAGTCACATAAATAAACAATCAACCTTAGAAAAACATAATCAAACTCTTTTTCTTTTTGGCATTTCATTCCCTATCTTAAATTAATATCCAAAGCAACACACGCATAGTGCATTTGATTTTCACTACCTTTGTGCCTTATTTGTTCATTGAAGTATAAAATCAAGACCTTACATAATCTACACCTTCAAATGTCGCGAGAATCACACTCTACCCTCCGTTGAACAGTGGAGCTCGTTGTTCTCACATGAAATTACCACATGTTGGGTTCTCGTGGGTTTAAAACTCTTAACCTTTTGTCCCTATCTCTCTCCCTCTCTCTTTTTTTATAATCTTCCAAAGTAGCTTTTCACTCTTTCCAAGTCAGCTGCGTAGAAAGCAAGTTCCACGCTTCACACTTAGCTAGCAGCAGCAGAACTCACACACAACTTAAGCCAATGGGTGAAGGCAAAGGGTCATCTCTGGTTCACCTACTGGTGATTCTTCTCAGCCTCGTGGCTTTTGGTTTTGCCATAGCTGCTGAGAGACGCAGAAGCACTGTAATTTCTTGTTTTCCTTCTATTTTTATCCCTTTTTGTTTCTTAGTTTTTTTTCAGACATGGATTGGTAGTTTCGAGCATTGGCTATTTATCATTTCTAGGTTGTCGTTAAATCTTTATGTTTTGGTCTTTGGAACTTTAAAGTTGTTTGCTTGATTATGGGATTCTGCTCTTGTTTTAGATGCTTGCGCTGGTTTCTGGAGGTGGTAAAATTGAAGATCTGAATGATGTTTAGTAGTTAGTGAACAGATTTGCATTTGTTTCTGATTGTTTGTTTCCCAAAGTGTATGGCTTTTTGGAGTTTACCTTTGCTTCAGTACAGCTTCATTGGTGTTAATGAGATGAGATGAGGATTTGGGTAGCTTAGGATAATTTTAGACCTTTCAATTCTTTTTATAGACGATCCATGACTTGGAGCTGAGTTAGATGCCTTAAGCATGTAGAAAGGAAAGAACCTCGAGTAAGAGAAATGCTTTGTATTTTTGTATGTCTAAATTATTACATGAAGGAGTATTTATAGTTGATTTTGGTTATACATATATGTTATTGTTATATAAGACATATCCCTAATAATATGCTACTGTTATACAAGAACATGCTGCTGTTAACATTCTCCTTTAAACTCAAGGTGGTAAGAGTTTGACATCTTGAGTTTGAAAACAAGTTTTCAAAAATGTTGAGATGGATGAGTAAGAGAAATGCTTTGTATTTCTATGTGTCTAAACTATTACATGGAAAAAGTATTTATATATGATTTTGGTTATACACATGCCTAAGCATACGTTATTATTACACAAGACATATCCTTAATAATATGCTACTGTTATACAAGAATATGCTACTACTATATATGTTAACATTCTCTATTAAACACAAGGTTGTAAGGAGTTTGATATGTTGAGTTTGAAAACAAGTTTTTAAAAATGTTGAGGTAGATGAGCAAGAGAAATGCTATGTGTCTAAACTGGCACATAAAGGAGTATTTATACATGATTTTGATTATACATATGCCTAAGCATATGTAATTGTTACACAAGACATATCCCTAGTAATATGCTACTGTTGTACAAGAATATGCTACTGTTATATGCGTTAACATTGTCCTTTAAACTCAAGGTGGTAAGGAATTTAACGTATTGAGTTTGAAAACAAGTTTTTAAAAACGATGAGGTGGATGAGATTTATCGAAAATGTCTATAATTTGGGATTGTGATGAAATAAGAACAAGTTGAATAATACCTTGAATAACATAGCATCACATAAGGTGACAATCAATCTCAATATGTTTGGTTTGCTCATGGAAGACATTATTATGAGCAATTTGTACGACACTGTGATTATCACAAAAGAGAGGAGCTATAAAAGAGGAGGAAACATTAATATTTTGAAGCAACCAACAGAGTTAGAAAAGCTCAAAGGTTATGTCTACAAAAGCTTAGGATTCGGTTTTTATATTAGATCGAGAGATAACTATTTGTTTCTTGTTGCACCATGAAATGAGAGATATATCAAGGAAGAAACAATAGTTATTAATGGAGCGTTGATCAGTTAAATCTCCAACCTAATTAGCATTAGCGTATGCTTATAACTCTAATAAAGATGAATGATAGAAGTGGAGATTATGAAAGATTGTATATGATATATTGAAGGATACAAAGCACAACAGAGGATGGGTATAATGTGCTGACATGAATTGCCTAACAATGTGAATAACATAGGTGATATTAGGACAGGAGATAGTGCGGTATATAAGATTACTAACTAATTGGTGATAAAGAGCACCATCATTGAGGAGTCTTAAAGAAAGAAGATAAATTAATTCTTCATAATTTTTCTGTGAATAGTACAAGGAATATATAGGACAATACAACGCTAATCACCTCCTTAAATTATGAAGAATCTATTTATTTTCTAAGTAATAAAATCTCAACTAACTAATAGAATATCAACTAATTATCTATAGAAAATCAGCTAATTATCTCTACAGATATTTAGTTGATTATTTCTATAATATCAACATTCCCTCTTAAGTTGGTGCATGGATATTGATCATGCCCAACTTGCTTACAAAGAACTCAAAATTCTAACGATATGTAAATGAGTCTACTATCAAGTTTTTCTTTGATAAAATGTTTGTCAATCGTCACATGCTTCGTCCGATCATCTTGAACTGGATTGTTGGCAATATTGATAACTTCTTTGTTATTACAAAAAAACTTCATTAGGTGCTCCACTGGTTTCTTAAGTTTTTCCATTACTCTTTTAAGCGAAATTATTTCACAAATTCCTTTAACCATTGCCCAATATTTTGCCTCCGCACTACTTTCGGCTACCACACTTTGTTTTTTACTCTTCCATGTTACTAGATTTCCCCACAAATATGTGTAATACTCAGAAGTTGATCTTCTGTTAGTAAGAAACCCTATCCAGTTTGCATAAGTGTAGACAGACTTCAACTCTCCTTTGATCACTTTTCTTGAAAAATAATCCTCTCCTCGGAGTTTCCTTTAAGTATATTAAAATTTTGTATACTACTTCCAAGTGTTCTTTATAGGGAGTTTGCATAAACTGGCTTATCACACTGACAACAAAGGAAATATTCAGTATGGTGTGAGATAAATAGCTTGGCTTTTCTACCAGTTGTTGATATCAACTTTTATCTATTGGAACTCCTTCATTAACTTCACCTAGCTTTGAGTTGAATTCCATAAGAGTATTTAGTGGTTTACATCCACTCATCCCAGTTTCTTCTAGAAGGTTTAGGATATATTTCCGTTGGGTGACTACTATGCCCTTCTTAGATCTAGCAATTTTCATCACTATGAAGTATCTAAGATACCCTAGGTCTTTAATTTCAAACTCGTTTAAGAGATTCTTTTTATGAATTTCAATTTTCTCAAAATCATCTCCAATGAGGATAATGTCATCTGCATACACAATTAGAATCAAAGTCTTTCCTTCTACAAAAATTTTTTATGAATACAGTATGATCAGACTGTCCTTGTAAGAAACCTTGACACTTCACAAATCTTGTGAATCTTTCAAACTAGGCCCTCAGTGATTGTTTCAGCTCATATAAAGATTTTTCCTAATTTGCATGCCCTTTTTTCGAAGCTTTCACTAAATCCTAGGGGAGGCTCCATATACACTTCTTTTAAATCTCCATTTAGGAAGGCATATTTCACATCCAACTGATGTAAAGTCTAATCTAGATTAACTACGATAGAAAGCAACACTCTCGTAGTATTTAACTTAGCAACAGATGAAAAAGTTTCTGAATAATTCATACCATAGGTCTGATTAAACCCCGTAGCAATGATGGCAGCCTTATAACATTCAAGTGATCCATCAAAATTGTACTTTACAGTGAACACCCATTTACATCAGGCTAGTATTTTCCCTCCCAGAAGATCAACTTCCTCTCACGTTCTTTTTCTCTCCAAAGCTCTCATCTCCTCCAAGATTGCATCCCTCCACTTAGGAATATTTAGACCCTCTTGTATATTCTTAGGAATGGAAACATTTGATATTTGGAAGTAAATACTTGAAATGATGGAGATAGACTTATATATGATATGAAGTTATACAACGGATATTTGGTACAAGTTTTAGAACCTTTCCTAAGAGCAATGGGTAAATCTAAGATTTCATCCAACTCTGGAATAGGTATTGGTTTAGGTGACACTGACTCAAACTCAAATTGAGATTTACTTGGTTGGTCTCCAACTTTGGGATTTGTTTTCAAGTTGGACTTTTGACCATACTGTAAGTTGTTTGTGCTTTTCTGTCATTCTGGATATTTTTTCAAATAGACTTTCCCTTTGAAACGCATTCCATCTTGTCCACATTTCATTCTTTTTTTTGCGATTGAATTAATAAAGGCATTGAAGATTAATTCTTTTTTTCATTATTTGAGACAACATTAGTGTTTGAATCAGGATTATAGAAAATATCGATTTCATTGTCATAAATATCAAAAAATGACAACTTCTTCCTAAAAAATTTCTAGGCAAGAGTAAGGGAAAAGCAGAGCCTGACTAGCATTGAGATTATGTCTATGCTTTTGTTCAACTCTACCATTCTGTTGAAAAGTACCTAAACAAGACTTTTGAGTAACAGTTATTTGCTAATCAATAAAATATGTGAAAGATTTGTCTTTATATTCCATAGTATTATTAATGTACAAGATTTTGAGTTTACAAGAAAACTGAGTCTAAATCTTAGACATGAAGCGAGAGTAGATAAAAAATATTTTAGACATATGATTTAAGATATAAATACATGTTTATTTAACAAAGTCATCAACAAAGATCATTTATTTTTCCGAAAAGTAATGGATTTCATTAATAAAATCTTATATACAAACTAAAGTACCCAAAAGATCTAGTATAATACAAATGGTTAGGTATAGAAAAATAATGTTCCTAGTTTCCAATCTCGATCCATTCGGTCTAGTCTAATGCCCATCTCCTCTTCATAGTTGTTGTAAGGTTGTTAGCGACACCCTTAGCTTGCAATATTAGTCGGAATTGAAGATTTATCTCCTAAAAAACCAACGCTTCACTTTTGCTTTGTTGCCTAAAACCTTCCAGATGTGGTAAGTCATAGAAGCCAAACTAACCTTGAGGGCTTTGTAATCCGCATGACTTCCCATCTTAATTTTCACCAACCAATTGATCATTTCGTTCCATGTATTTGTTGGTCTATTGATATTCAACAGTGCCTGCAACCAACTCCTTATCTTGCTTGTAAACTTGCATTTAATCCAAATGTGTTCCAAATTTTCCAACTCAACATTACAAAGTTCACACATCAATGAGTTTATGGGAAACTTGATTTTATCCTTTGTAAGTGTGAGAATTAGTAATAATAGATATTGTTTTAGATAAATATTGGGTATAGGATATGCATTGTTAGGATCTCAAAAGTTAAGGGATTTTCAGATAAAGTCAGATTCCTAGTTTAGTGGGATTAGGAGATTAGTTTCCTAACCTATGTTGTACTCTTTGTATATATATCCTATTAAGTGTCAGTAAAGAATATGAAGAAACCCTAAATTTTGATAGTAAGTAATCCATCATTTATTCCCATCCATAGTACAAAGGAGTATGCTGGTCTTATGTCCATATCCCATACCAGTTTCATCCACTTTACTCTTGGTTGTTGTTCCTTCTGCAGCAGGAGTTTACAATCTTTTGTGTTAAACTTTCTAGATTTGATGCTATCCACTTAACTTCATCTTGTTCGCCCTGGTTGCATCTTGGTACCTGATTCAGTATAATTTCAGCACCGCTACAATTGTGGTATGGCCAAGTCCACTAATTGTTGTTGATCAAACTGCTTACTCGGGTACCAGAGGAGACCATAAGGTTCAGGTGTTGGAGTTCCATCACTTTATACAGAGGTCCCTTGCATTGTCAATTGTCACACCAAATTTGTGTTCTGTTGCCATCTCCAATTTTGTGGAACACTAGGCTCTGCATCCACTCCCTTGTGCCTAGAATTTCCCTTAAATTCCTTGACATTTCTTGCTTGTGCTTCAGAGTCCATAAACTATCATTTATAATGAATACATTATGTATCTATTTCACCCAAAGGTCCTCCTTTTTGCTACACAACCACCATAGGTTCTTTGCTAGGCAAACTCTATTGATCGCCTTTGTAGAATGTAATCCTAAGCCCCCTACTCCCTTGATCTGCATATTTTGCTCCAACTTATTTTTGCTTTGCTTCTGCCTTGATTTGATTCATCCAAAGGAACTCTCAAAGTTTCCTGTCTATTCCTTGTGTATGCTCTTGGGTATTGATAAATGACTCAGCCAATAGTTGGTAATATTGCTAAGTATTGAATGTATAAGTTGGAGCCTACCTCCATAATTTAGGAACCTATTATTCCATTGGTTGATTTTCCTATGAATGGACTCCAATAAAGGTTTGCAATCAGCTGCACTTAATCTTCTTTGTGATATTAGGACCCCTAGATACTTGAAAGGTAATGTTCCTTGTCTTACCCCCATTTCTCTTGCTTTGTATACTTCCTCATTGCTGGAATTACTTGAAAGATAGTAGCTACTCTTCATAGGGTTACTCCATAACCCTGACATATCTTGAAACTCCTGCATGGATTTCAATAAGAAGTTTATGGAGTTTCTCTCAGCCTTACAAAACAATAAAAGGTCATTTGCAAAAGCTAGGTGGGTTAACTTCATACCTTTGCATCTGTAGTAGAATTGGAATTTAGTGTGTGTTCTTACCATCCTTGCAAGGTGAATGGTCAAGGCCTCCATACAAATAACAAACAGGTAAGGGAAGAGATGATCCCCTTGCTTGAGCCCTCTCCTCGCTTTTATCAGTTTGGCTAGTTTCCCATTCACTAAAATAGCCATAGAGGCAGTAGTGATGCATTCCTCCACCCACTCTCTAAACAAGTCTGGGAAATCTTCAGCTTTCATGATATTAAAGAGAAATTCCCAGTTGACTGAATCATAAAGAGAAATTCCCAGCTTTCTTGTAACTCCCTGCATTCTTGCTTCTTCCATGTTCTCCCTCCTTTTGATTCATTTGTTTTGAGAGTGTAGTTGAAATCCCCTACCATCGTCCAGGGGACTCTTAACGTTGTTGCTAACTCTTCCAATCTCACTGCAGGCACACTGGCTTTGAAACTTGTAATTATCTGCATAAATTGTTATGAAAATAATCTCCTTGTTTTTTTGTTCACAACCTCACAATGTATCAATTGATCATTCTCAAACAGTTTTACCGCTTCCAATTTCTGAGCATTGTAACCTATTATCTCCCTACCATTCACATGCTGATCATGATTGGAGATTACCCTCCAGTGTTTATCTAGGAATCGTAACCCCTTCTCTAGGTGCTCCTTGTTTATTTTGGTTTCGAACAAACCAACAAAATCTGCTTTGCTATTCTTAATCAACTCCCTAATTGCAAGCTGCTTATTTAGGCTATTGAGCCCCTTAACATTCCAAGCTACTAGTATCATTATTTCTTCTTTCTGGCAGATCTTTTCCTCCTAGACTTCCTTCTCAATCCTAGGGAGATTGAATCAGTGCCATGCTTAGAACCTGAAACTTCTCCACTTGCCAACACAAGAGTCCCATTAAGTTCTTCTTCAGCCTGTATTCTCTCTTTTTCAGTAGGTACTTGTTTCCCTTGCCCAACTATGTGCTTCTCCCCCTTATTTGTATCCAAAGTATTCCTATCCTCAACCTCCTTTTCCTCAGCTTCTTCCTTGTTGATCCCCTCGAGGGTAGTCTCTATTATTTCGTGTCTCATCTCCTCGTATCTTTAATAATTCCTAACTATTTCCTACTAGTTTTGTGTCCTCGCTAACCTGAGTCAGAAATTCTTGTGATCCGGTCTCTGCCCTGTCATTACCACCCATATACATATCCTTCTTAACATATGCTACTTTTTTTGTTTCCCTCCTCCTAATGGGTTACAATCCTCCTTATCCACTCTCATTTGTAACTACTCCTCTTACTAGATTTGTCTGTAAGTGAACTGGGCCATCCTTTAAATCCTTCTTTCCCTCCTGGCCATCCTTTATTTTCCAAACTTGTTTCTCATCTTTTGACTTTGGTCTCCACATAAGAAATCCCTATGGTATCTTTTACCAATTCACCATTCTCAGTTAATCTCATGATTCTCAAATTATCAGGAAGTTTGCTAGAAATGTCAACATTCATACCCAATTCTCCTCATTAATGCAGTATTTTCATCTAGCCCCAAAGGATTCTCAATTTTACTTGCTGTATAACTCATACCTTTTGTTGACCAATATTCCAGGGGCATTTTATGTATATTAACCCATAATGGTATAGAATCATGCTTGTTTTTCTCCAACTTCACCCCCGGTTGCCACTTCTTGATCAGTATTGGATGCCCCATCACGTGCCATGGTTCTGCTTCCAGCACTCTTTGCGCATTCTCTTCAGTATTGAACTTGAAAACGAAGAGGCCATCCTCATTCACCATGACCTTCTCCAGACCCTTGTTCCTCCATGCGACATTGGCCCATCTGCTTACTATTAGGAACGCCAGTCTATTCTCTAGGAAGAAACCCACAAGTGAGGTTCTCCATTTCTGAGCTCCTTAGTGTAGCACCTCTAGAGGCACCTGAATTGGCTTTTCAGATTCAAATTCCACAAACCTTAGTTTGCCTAAACTCCCAGAATTGCCCACTATGGAGCTCCATGTCTTCCTATTCTCAACCCCGTGATTTTGTTTGTCCGGAGAGCCTCTTAGTGGGGGGAAATTCGAGATACTTGTTGGTTTGGTGTTTTGGGTTTTGTTTTCTAGTTTCCATGAGCCGGGTGAGGGGTTGGGTGTTTTCGGTTTTGTTTATTTCTGGCTTCTCCTACTCCATTTAGAAGAGAAGGGTTTGGCCGTTGGTGGTTTATTGTTGGTTGGTTGGTCGAAAGGTTGCCTGTTTGGTCGTGGGGGACAGAAACTTTTGGAAAGATGATTGGGGGAGACAGGTGGGAGACATGCCAAGGAGAGAGGTTTCTGGACAATTGATTGCAAACCACAAAGTAATATGATGGGTCTCAGAGTATCATAATGAATTATATCAAAAGGACTAAAGAGACATAATCACTATTAATGATTAGTAAGTTATGAATTTTAGAAAGTTGGTATGAGATACTATCAAAATTTTTAGACTTGACCTAAGAAAACCACTATAAATTAATGATCCTTGTCTAATATTGGAAAGATGACCAAGACGAGAGTACCATATATGAGCTATATCAACTACAATAAGTTTGAATGGAAGATGCAGATAGGTAAGTTCAAACAGTCATCCAATCTTACGCCCATCTCAAGAATCTTAGTTATCTTTGGATCTACTAAAGTACAACTATGACTCAAAAAATGTAAGTTAATATCAAGTTTACATGATTGACCAACAGAGATGAAATTTAAGGAGAGTTTGGGAACACGAAAAGTATCAGACAGAGACAATTTAGTTGTTTGAATAGTGTCTATGGTTTAAACATGCATAGTAGATTTATATACAATATAGAAAGTACGTGAATTGAAGGTTTTTTTTTAAAAAAAAAACAAACATGAAATAATTAGAAGTCATATAGTTACAATAAGCAAAATCAAGGTACCATGGAGAAGAAGTTCCTAATGTGACAAATAAAGTAGAAGAGAAAACAATACCTAAATTTGATTGAAATTGTTGTAGACCTGAAGATCTTTCAAGGAAAATTTTAGAGATACAGATGTATTCTCTATTGCATCCTCTATAATAAAAGTAGTGCCAATAGACTTAAGAGGTCTTGAAAGAATAACCTTATTAAGGTTGTTTCCTAATGATCTTATGACTATTCCTTTTACCATGGTTACAAAATACATTCATAGTTTAGTTTTGAGATGTAGAAGTATGATAAGAGCATGTTTGAGTGACAAGAACATCTGTAGATGAACTATATTTCTTTATGCAAAAGGGTGTTAAGTCGGGTCTCTTTCATAATTAGTTCTTTGATTATAGTACGAAAACTTAGCAGAGATCCTCGATGAAGAAGAGAATTGCAAATAGACTTACCTCATCTCTAAGAGTCATTCACAAGTGTCAAATATGCTATTGATCACATAGATCAACATAGATAGTGGCAACTATAGCATTAGGCTAAGTAGGATCTCAAAGTGCCAACTAATACTAAAGCTCTTATAATTTAGATACATAACTACAAAAAGTTTGGTCAGGTTATTGTTGCATAGAATAAAGTCATCTTTAAAGTACTAGATGTTCTACGAATATATCTTTTACTTCATCTAGCCTTTAAGTAGGTTTGACTATTTTTAGTAACGATATGTCAAAGAAGTTTATCTTTGAGAAAGTTGCATATTTTCTCAACTCACAAATTATAGTTGGATTCATTAAAAAATAACATTACTTGGTTGAACATTGTATTTATGAAGTTTGGAAGTATCCATAATGCACAGAAGAGAGACTCTTAACAAGGTTTGAAAAACACAAGAAAATGAAAAAACCTGTGCCTAGAGATGGAACTTGACCAATTTATTCTGAAAAATGAGTGCAGGATACCTAAAAACCTTAAGAATCTGTCTGAATAAAGAAAAAGGGGCAAGAAAATAGCTAAACCGATCAATCAAAAGTTGGTCAACAGGTCTCAACTGAATCGACTAAACTAGTAATGATGTTTACGTGGGAAATGACATGACAATTGATATGACAAATTACATGGTGTGTGGACCAATTTAGCATGACGTGATAAATGACGTGGCAATTGACTTTGGTGACAGATAGACCAACTAGTTGATGACATATGATATTGTTGCTAACTAATCACTATTTCTCTTAAGTGGAAATGACGTCATTTTGGCTTAAGGTATGTAAAATGACATTGTTTCAATTGTCTTCAAGTAGGAGTTTTAAGACTGAAAGTCGAACTTCTAAAAATGCATGTGGGCAGGTGAGGAGAGTTAGAAGACAAGATTTGCACTGTTGCATTCGTCTTGAGAAGTAAAGTTTGATGTATACTAAACATTATTTGGACAATCAAATTATCTTTGAAAAATTAAGAATTAGAAGACTGAAAGACTATCCTTTTTTATAAAGGAAACTCTGATACTATGTAGAAAAAAAAAAAAAAAAGGATTCTGTGGATTTAAACTATTACACAAGGTAGATAATTTTGCATGTATTCTTACTAATATGTTACTGTTACACAAGAATATGCTAACTTTATGTTACATATGCTACTGTTATATACGTTGACAAACCAGATAATAATAAGAAGTTGGATTGCTGGAGTATTTTGGTTGCCTAAATTGCAGTTGGTGCATAAATGTTCTGCTGAAAGATGATGGTTGTACCATGTTGGGTGGTGAGAGTCACTAGTTGCGTGGTTGCTACTTAGCGGTATAGTTTAGTAGGAAACAGATTATATTTGAGCAACTCAGTTGTTACTCTGTCGTCAGATTTTAGCTATTATCTAGGCTCTCCTAAATCTTCTTCTAAGCAGCGTAAACTATGTAATTTCTAGATATTGTTACACGGTCTTACGATTTTTTTTAGCTCTTAAATACACTGCTGGACCTTCGAAGAATCTGATGGGTAATGTGGTGGTAGGCCTTTATTTGTAGTTCACTTTTGCTCTCTTCATGGGAGAATAATGGTATCATCTATAATGGATAGCCACTGCTTGTAGCCTTTCAGTATGCATTTATACTGAGCTTTAGGGACGGATCCAGAAATTTTTTTGAGTGGGGGCAAAATTTTAATGGAGTAAAATTTTATATTTTTATGGGATCAACACTTAAAATAATAATTTTTTTATATGAAATTTTTTAGAGGCAGTGCACTTGCCCCCAATGTGGATCCGTTCCTGCTGAACTTATATATACTCTATGAGATAATGAGAGTATTTAACCTACCAAATTAAAATACAACTTTGTACCAGGTATGCAATATATGGACCCCAAATTCTCGCAAATATGCACTTGTTATTCTTTCCTGTTGGGGTAGGGGTGGATGTACGCATGAAGGGTGTGGATGTAAGCATGAAGGGTGCACCAGGACATTTAGGTCAAGCTTGATGGATAGGTGAAAATCTTGATAAGAAATTGTAACATTGAAAAGTTATTGAAATGGAAAAGAATGTCTTATTCTGCTTTTGCTCCAACCATCTTAGAAAATATAGGAAAGATGTAGCTGAGAAAGTTATTTGGGAGAAGTGTTGATTGTATGTTGATTTTGTGTATCCAACCACGAAGATTTGTGGCTAAAAGATGATATAAGGTTTAGATAGTTAAGATTGCAGTTTGCTTGTTTTAAAAGATGTACCTATGTATCATCAATCATGTGTCATTAAGAAACATTGTTCTGCACTCAATGGGTCTATTTTTTTCTATTTATCTGTCTTTTATGTGGATTTTTTTTTTCCTGTATAACAGGGCCACATTGAGAGGGATGTTACGAATGCTACGTACTGTGTCTACAACTCTGATGTTGCAACTGGTTATGGAGTGGGTGCTTTTCTGTTTCTTCTTTCAAGTGAGTCACTACTAATGGGCGTGACAAAATGCATGTGTTTTGGTAGACCATTAGCGCCTGGTGGAAATCGCGCTTGGTCAATCATTTACTTTGTCTCATCATGGTGAGTGTTCTCACACGTCCTATGACTCAAACATGAATCATTAAGTTAAAATTGACACCCCAACAGGCAATTGAATTGTTATCTTTCTTCTTTTGTTTCAAAAACCAAGAACGTGCATGAACTACACCATCCTACTCTTGCGAAATTGACCTGACTTCAGATTAGGATAATTTCCATGCCAATGTGGGACGTTTTGGAAGCAGATTGACAATGGTGTTTATTACTTCTCATGTACTTCATTAAGAAATTTAGTTGAAAATCTATGTGATATATTTGTTTCAAGATCTTTTTGGCCTTATGTACATGCAGGATGACTTTTCTGGTTGCAGAGGCATGTCTACTTGCAGGTGCAACAAAAAATGCCTATCACACAAAGTACCGGGGAATGATTAATGCTCAAAACTTCTCTTGTGAGACATTGCGTAAAGGTGTTTTCGTTGCTGGAGCAGTATTTGCGGTTGCAACAATGGTTCTTAATGTATATTACTACATGCACTTCTCCAAGGCCACTTCCGGTCAGCCAGCCCATAAAGTTGCAAACCGTTCAAATTCAGCTGTTGGGATGACTGGGTATGCGTGACTTAAAGTTGGGACTTGAGATAACTAAGTTTTGTTACTCTGTTTGTTGAGTCTTGATATGATGGTGATTATAATATTGAAAACCAAGTCTACGATTATGAGTGCTAATGTTTTCTCAAGAACAGTGATATCATGCATTTCATTAAAGAATCCAAGTTAAGAGAATTACGTAAAATGTAATCGACTTACTCCATCTGATGAAGTTTCAGAAAGCTTCATTTCTGAAGGGTTATAAGATAACTAGAAACTTGGCAAAACTAAACGAAATTATGTAAGCCATCAAGTAAATGCAGAAATATTCCCTACAAAATCTCTTATAAATATGTAACAATTAAAAAAATAAAAACCTCTATCATATAACATAAGGTCTGATATGGTAACAATCTAGAATCAATGTTTAGATTACCTCCGTTTTAATGATTGTTTCCAAATCTAAATTCAATCAATCTAACAAGATCCTTCACCTCCAAAATAGCAAGGAATTGGTAACAAAGAGTGTAAAGATTGTAAGAATTGAATTAACGCCACAAGTTAGAATTTACTTGATAAGTTAAATCAATCCTTAAGGTAAAATAAGAAAGAATTCATATTCTCTCTTGGAGAATGCTCTCAAAATTTTATTCACGTCTAATCTGTTATTCATTCACAAAGCATGGGTTTAAATACCATTGTGCAACACAAACCCTAACAAAGATAACCTACTAAACTCTAAAGAAAGCCCAAAACATCAGAAGGCTTTCTTGAAACAAATCTGCCCAAGAACAAATCCCACACGGATTTGGGCTTCAAAACTAATTAAAATTGAC
>JAOQMQ010000003.1:14622978-14651962 GCA_027563845.1 Erythroxylum subrotundum
TCTCTCTCTCTCACACACACACACACACACACACACACACACACACACACACACACACACACACACACACACACACATAGATATATATATATAATCAATCATTCAGGTCATATATCATAGATTTCTACTTTGACTTGAATTAAGAATACTAACTTTAACGATAAAAAATATAAGAGTAAACTTCTAACTAATAATATCATTAAAATATCATAATTCAAGTCTTTCAATTAAGTATTTTCTTTTAATAGTTTTTGAAAATAATAACTTTCATTGAATGACTTCAAAAAAATTTCAAGAGAAAAGATACAATGCTAGAAGCAATTACATCAAATTGTTAGAGGAAATCACTTCATGAATTAGTGAGTACAAGATTAGTATGGTTTGACGAACAATGGGCTAATTGTCTCTTCAGATGGTGCTGATGTCATCATTGATTTTATGCTTGTGACTGTATAGGTTTAGATTCAATCTGATTTGTCCCCATAAATGATTAAATAGTTCAACTTTGGAGTGAGCTAAGTTAGTGAATTGTTTCTTTCAATCTAAATACATGTGATAATGTAAGAAAGTTCAATATATATGCTCCACTCGTCACCTTCAATTCTGTTTTGAATTTCAATATACCTTCTGATTTGAATTTCAATATACCACTGTATGATGTCTGTCCATTTTGAAGGAGGTTCTGCCACTTTAAATGAACACATAATGCTCTACCATATTTTGCTAGAGAAGTTACAGTAAAAGAAAATGTGACTATGGGATTCTGAATCTCTCTTGTAAAGAGAGCACCAATTTGGTATGCATATGTGCTTTCCAAGTCTATCACAAGTGGGAAGTTTGAGCTTGATGACTTTCCATAAAATGTGAGTAGCTTTGGGACAATAATGTTTGCACCATACTATTTCATGCCACAGGATTGGAGGGGTTGATTAATTGAAATTTTATTTTTAGGAATTAGAGTAATTACTTAAAGTTGCTAACTTCCATATAAACTTATCCTCAAGCTGATTCAGTCTATAGTTATTTAGAAAGTTGGCAATTAGAGATGATGAAATGCTAGAGTTGTTGGATTGTATGAAGGAGATGATTTGAGACACTTAAGCATTTACTTTGATTGATATTTGAAGATGATCCGGTTGAACAATTTGGATAAGAGGTCCATTTTTGTGTGTTAATTACTTTAATTTTCTTTAAGAAGTTATAGTAGAATGATTGAGTTGTCTTGGTTTTGTTGCTATCTAGGCAGATGGTCTTCTTTTTTGAGGAGATTACTATTGTTATTAGTAGTTTAATTTTCAAATAATCGACTTGATTCCAAAGTGGTGATGAGTAGTCATTCTTTCCAAACTAAATAAAAGCTGGGATATAGGTTTGGTCTGATGGGTCGTCCTCTGAACGTATGGTTCTTTCTCTTTAAATTTTTGACAAAATCATGCAGAAGACAAAATACCTAGCTAGCCACATGCTGGTGATACCAATTGATTTGAGGCATGAATATGGATTTGTAACTAGAACCTAAAAGAGATTTAGTATAGTGTTCATGAGGTTTTTTCTATTTTTTTATTGCTTGGTAGAAAATTTCTTGTTTCTAATAGCTCTTGTTGTGCTTGATATGTTGATCTGTCATCGATGAATCTATCAAAAGAAAGCAGACTGATTAGATATTACCTTATCATGATAGTGATTGACATCAGTACTTTCAGTATCAAAAATTTATGTTTTAAATCTTGTCAAGCTGGATGTTTTATATGAGTTCTCTTTTGTATCACATATCCTTTCGGTTCTCTACAGGACTTTCCCTAAAATCTCAGGAGTTAACAGCTTTGTTTTTAGCTGTTAGACCCTATTATAGTTTTATAATAGAATATGATATCAACATCTTACTCGATTCTGCTATATTGTTGATAAGCCTTTGGGTTATATATATGATATGCTTCAAATTAAGATATAGTTATATGGAAGAGAAGGACAACTTTGCACTTTACTTGGTGGCAAGTGTTTTGATTGAATTTTCTTTCTTATTCTTTTCAAAGCATCACAATTTTAGTATTGCCACTTTCTCAACTAAATCAACACTTCGTGTTGTTACTGTAGAAGAAAGCTTTTTCGTGTCTATATATTGGTATTGATGTTTCTTGGATAGAATTGTTGAGAACATAACTTTTGTTGTTATTATGTATATGTTGGGCTGCCTATTGGTTGGATCTAAATTTGATTATCTTATTCCTTTAAGCTTTTCCCTTGTTCAAGTTTACCTAAATTGTCTCGATATTTGAAATTGTGCTCTTCAAATGAATTAAGCTTTTCTTGTTTTCAACTCTAAATACATATGAGCTTATCTAAACATGGTGAACTATTCTGGGTGTAACTTTTTTCTTATTTTTCTCAATTATCTTGTGGTGTGTAAGATTTTTGGTACATTTTCTGAGCTTTTACATTGACACAAATATTAATAGCTACCTTATTAAGCAATAGGAACTTGTATCAGAAAATGGTTTTACTTATATCAATTGAAAGGTATCCTTTAAAGAAAACCAGAGTTTACATTTTCCAAAAGAGAGTAATTCTTACCCTGTAGTATACTTGAATTTGGTTTTAATCTTTCTTTTGCGTTATCATTTTCTTCGATTTCTTTTCTAATTACAACATAGTCCTTTTTCTTATTTAGGATCTTATTGCAGGTTGTCCATTGTCTTATGCTATCTTTAATTATTCATCCATCAACTGCACACCATATAGTTAACAGGATTAGCTGGGCTTTTTATGTTTACCTTGAAGTTGTTTCAATTTTAGCTCAGCTACGAGTCATGCAGAATATAAAGATACAATTGAAAGTAATTTTAACCATGTCAACTTTCTAAATCAGGTTGTTGCATAATTGAGTGCAAGCTTTATAACCACAATACAATAGTTTTGCAGACATTATTTGAATTAGTGGTATTATTTGTCAAGTTTTTGGTTTCGCATAGCAAGTAGATGGTGTTTTGGCAACTAATTTTTCACTCATGATTCACTTACCCTCTTTTCAAATTATACCTTTACAACACATTATGTCTTTACCCTAAGAGTTGCAAGGTTTTTGAGTTGCGCACACTGGGTCCTCCAGGTTTCAAAGATACGACAATTTGAAATTCTCATTCAATTTGATTTTAAAATTAGATTTGGTAGTCATTAAGGTAGAAGGTGGAAAATTCTCAGCAATCATGTAGAGTTGCATTAAATATTCAAGAGATTTCACTTTTTATGCTTTCCATGATGGAGGTTCTGAGGCTAGAATTTTTGCATTAAAAATCCATATGGTTTTGTGGGTGCAATTGTTAATCCCTTATGTAGAGCCACTGAAGGAATTACATTCCAAGATGCCACAACATATATTAGATTGGTGTAGCAACAATAAATGTTTCGGGCTTGATATAGGCATTAACTAATATGTGCATGATCTCTGTCATTACCTAAACCAATATTTTCATTATTCCAAAAGGTTATTTCAGAAAGTTAAGTGAGCTCTTTGAAAATTATGACCTATCAGGGATAGTGTTTTAGTGAGTAGCTTGGAAAAGTTTTTATTTATAGACATGAGCATTTAATCTTAGCTAAATCGCCTTTTATCCTTTGACTTATAAATGACTTCCAAGTTGATAAATTTCACTTCAGATAGTCAATTAAGACCTATCCGTATTCTTGTTATTTGTTTTCTTCCTGATGAAGGTGCTCGTTTTTCCAGATGCAACTAGTTCAACTTCTTGCTTCTCTTTACTCTCGTTGGAGCATATTACAAGGAAAGCTAGAGTTAAAGCTAATACTTGTATTAGAATTGTTTAGCTCATGACTCCAAAGATCCTTTGTGGAGATTATACTTGTAGACTATAATTTATTCTGAAAACTAACTAGTGTTTATTTAATTTCAAGAATGCTACTTTCAAGATTGTAACCTATAAATACACATTTATAGACAACTTGGTTTTTTTTTCCATTCCACCATAAGTTTCTTACGGCTTCATTTACATTTTCGATTTTGCTAATATTTTCCCCCTACAATGTCATCCCCAAAAAAATTAGAAGTTTGATGTCAATTTTTTTTCCATATTATTGTCAGAAGTTTTATGACAATTTTAAGAATTAAACATTTCGCACTTTGGCACAAAAATATTTTTTAACATAAAGATTCAACGTTTATAGACAATACAGAATAATGAGTATATAATAAATTACATAATAATGAGAGTATAAGAAAGAAATTGCCAATTTTTAGTAGGAAACAAAACATGCACCTCGTTGATAAAGATGCACAAATTAACTTAAACACTTTACTTTCTTTTCACTTTATATTTACAAAACATGCCTCTTGCATATGGAACTAAACAATCACATGTATCAACGAAACCACCTATATCTGCACTATCGTAGTTAACATTACTATTTTGTCGTAAGTTATTTATCATCACATTGCTCACACTATGTGGTTGTTGTGCCTATAAGAATCATTAAAAAAACAGTATCATTAGTAAATTGTGAATAAGTCACTAAATAGAATGTCGTTATTAATAGTATTCTGGCGAAAGATAAATACCAATTGGGAGTTGGTCATGTCCATAGAAAATGGAACACCTCCAATAGAATTTTTTTTTCACTTGAATTGGCAGAGACAACCTATCATCAAAAATGTTAAAGAGTATATAATCAAAATACTTAGACTTATTGTTAAAACATTGAACCTTTTTTATTAAAAAGTACACATGTACCTAGAGAAATTGTTTAGAAGAATAATACGGTTGGAGAATTTGAACCATATTTAAGTTATCAATATAAATCTCAGTTCCTTGCATTTAATTTGCATACTAAAAAACAAAGAAAAAATAAATGAGAAATTAAATAACACTTGACTAGTGCGGTTTAAAATACTAATCAAACCACAACTTGGTTATCTCTTTGATAAGGAATTGTATATTAACTTGATGTAGTTTGAAATTTTTGTCTCATACCCTGTCTCACCCATAAAAAAGGAAAAAAAATAATAGCTTTGTATAAGGGACATAAAATTCAACAATATAAAATTCTTATAATGAAACCAAAAGATTATATGGTAATGTTGGTGTTGAGGCTGTGACATTTGTTGGAGAAATTTGAACATTTTCTGTTGTACCCTATCTCACTTATAAAATAGAAAAAAAATATCATTATATAAGGGGCACGGAATTCAAGAATTAAAAATTTTATGTTAAGATATGTGTTATGATATTTTGGGCATTATTTGAAATTGGACACCTTTGGTTATTTGTGAAATTTCATTATGACAAGTATTCTACCTTATGTGGGACTCTTGAAAATAAAATTACATGAAAGATAAAATCCTAGTGATAAAATCACCATATCTAAATAAAGATAGTGTGCAGATTTTTGGTAATTTTTGTATCTATCTTTGGAAAGCCTATTTTGGGGATAATGGTTATCTTTGGAAAGCCTATTTTCTATCTATCGTGTGTGTATTCAACTCTATTGTTTGTAATGTTTTGGTGGTGAAACATTCAATTTTTCAATTGATGATTTCTTGAAGTAGTTTTGTTTTCTTTTATGAGTAGTAAAATATTACATCATCCATCCACATATACAGCTGCATTTTTTCCCTGAGTTATTGTTTGTGTATGAAAAACTTTAGCATTTTTCGTGTGATTTTGCAGCTGCAATGGTTTAATGTTTAGGTGATGAAACGTTTTTTGTTTTGATGAGTTTTCGTTATTGCGTTTTTTTATTTGGGGCTGCTGGTTTAATTGATGATTGAGTGTTGTCCAGATATTGTTTTTGTGCAAAAAATGTTCAGTATAGGCATAATGTTGTAGCTATATTTTTTGTGACATTTCAGTGATGAAACGTTTGTTCGATTGATGTTATTTTGATGCTATTATGAGTGGACTGATCGTGATTCCTCTCAATAGTTCTCAGCAAATATTGTTCTACCACTTCCCACACTTTTGGCTGATGGAGCCACATATTTAGTGGAGTGGTTTTATCTCAAGTGTTTTTCTTTGTTTATGTCTTTATTGTTATAATCACTTGAGTTGTTCAATTCTCATTTTTATTATCAAACATTGTTATGAAAACCTTCTTTTGAGATTAGCATGAGGTGGTCGTGTTATTAGAAGTGATTTACTTTCATAGGGTGTGAGGACAAGGGCTAGTGTCAAGGGCTGAGTGAGTCAGCTCAGTAAAACCTTATATAAAACTATTGTCGTCAGGTGAAAGTGATTAACCTAGGTAAGGGCCTCGTAGATGTAGGCAAGGTGTGCCGAATTACGTTACCAAAATTTGGGTGTTGATTTATTTATTTCACGTTTAATTTTTCTGTTTTCATTTGAGCTAGAAAATATATACATTATTGATACAATTGCTTTACATTAAGCAACCACAAATACAGTTCAAAACAACTTGAGTTGCAGAAGTTGTCGTTTAGAGCAGTTGCATTTCTCCGTGGAGATTTGCATGAAGTACTTGTGGATTTGCTTCCCAATCAATCAAGTCCCGATATGGCCTTCAAATATTTTCTTGGATTTGAGACAATTTAACTTTTGCCAGGCGATCCATAACGGGGTTTTGTTTCTTTTAGGAGATGCTACCGTCTCTTGAAAAGCAAAGAAAAGCCTTCTCATATATTTTGAAAAGTTGAAAACATCTAGTAGAATATGAAATGTAACACATTTTCTCTCTGTTTTCTTTAAACTTCTCTTCTTTCCTTTTGTTTTTTTTTTCAAAACATGGTTGTGTGATAGTTAAAGGGACTAATTGAAGTAGCAAGTTTAGTGTTATCTTTTATTACCATTTATAAACAAACAACTTAGGCGTAGAAAAAGTTAAATTATGTGGGTAACAAAAGGTGTTGAAAGCTTTGCGCTTTTGCTATACTATCTCGATCTCATATTCATATTAACAAATAGACAAAGCGGAAAAAAGAGGAAAGAAGACCTAAACGTACCTTTAACGTTTGCATTTATGCAATTTTGACTAAACATCGAAATGAAAACGTTATAGGCAATTAAGAGATATCTCAAAACTTTGTAACACAACTGGTGTCCCTGGGAAAAGGATGAACACATCTTGAATTTCATCTCTTATCCAAAGTATATTAGTTTATGTCCTTGCAACCAATCGGTTTGAAATAATTTAATTTATGATATTATTATTTAATTAATAAAAAAGTATTCTTTATCTTTGTGTATTAATTGAATTACATTTGATGTTTTAATACTAAAGATAAAATCTTTGGAATAATTACAGTGTAAATGAAATTATGAAGAGATCATAATTATGAGATTCAATTTACATTTACGTATTGTTCCTAAATGTTTCTAGTTGCAGTTTCATCAAAATGGGATATTATTGAAACGATAAAGCTAGCATACATTATGTTTTTTTATGAAGAAAATAATTGATCTCATAAATTAAAGTATGAGGATACTTAAACTATTGTGTGGGTAATTATTAGAGCATAAGTCACTGAATTGACCTTACTATGAGAATCTCAAATGAAATCTTACTTATATGTCTGTGGATTTCCTCATAATGATATTTATATGATTGATCCTTAGATATGAGATTATCAAGGTATCTCGTGTGATAATTACTGTGCTTTGATGTTACATATGAATCATCCTAGGATAATTCAGTCGGTAGTATTTGGATGCAATATGAACCATACGTATGATAAAGCAAACACACGTAAGAGGGGGCTGAATTGTGTGTATAAATTTCTTTAGCAAATTATTTTAGTTCAAAAGGAAATGACAGGAGCCTATTGTGCGATAGGATCCTGTTTAAACAAAAGGAGCCCGTTAAACGATAAATTTTTTTAAACGATAGGAGATTGCTAAACGAAAAATTATGTTAAAAACAATTTAAAACAGAAGGCGCATTTTAAAATGAAAGGAACCTTTAGCAAGTTGAAAATAAAAGGAGCCTACTATAACAGTGAAGAAACCTCTTGCTGAAATAAACACACACACACACATACAATATAATGCAAAAATGTAAAAGTTAAGAGTAGAGAGAGAAGGACGCAGTTGATTTATACTAGTTCGGCTTACAACCGAAGCCTACATCCAGTCCCCAAGTATCCAACTTGAGTATTTCACTATAAAAATAAGTACCAATTTGACGAGCCTCTCCAAGCTCAAAAGTTAATATTTTTCGAGGTTTTCCAACCTTCCAAACTAGTAGTATTTAGCTAACCTCTATAAGCTCTCAACAGAAAATGAAGTTTGCTCGATATGAGCTATACTCATCTCTTTCAAAAATATTTTTACTTTCTAAAGCACAAAAGATTTTACAATGATATCACTTTCAAAAGAATTTATGTTATAGTTGTGTTTTGAAAGTCTGATCTCAATTTGCAAAAATAGTTGCTCTTTCTTAAGTTGATCTCAATTTGCAAAAATAGTTGCTCTTCCTTAAGTTGACTTTTCTTTCAACTAGCCGTACTTCACTTGCATCCTTAGTCAACTGGAGGGATTCAATTTTGAATAATTTTGTTGTCATCTTTGTCAAAAATCTTCCAGCAATCACGCAGCTAATATATGACTTCTATATTAAGGAGGATCCTTTTGAATAAATCATTTTTAATAAGGTAAGTTCATAAAGAAGATTCCTGCAAGAAGGAAAGCAATTATTCCATGATTTTATTTCCTTTTAAGAATTATATCGTTGTTTATATTTAAGGAAATAAATCCAATTTGAATTTTGAAATATTATAAGGTTATCATTAAAATCATTAAATATGAACCTTGAGCTAACAATCTCCCCCTTTTTGATGATGACCAGCAATAATAGATATATTTTTCAAAATTCAAAAAGATAATGAATGATTTTGAAAGATACTTAAGACTTTTATGAGCTCAGACAAAATTAGAAGGAGCTTGATTTTTAAGAAAGGAGCCTATCAATTATGTATCACATATTTTCACAGTAGATTCAATCACATATATAATCAAGGTAGCATCGAGAAATCATATCATATATATGCCCAAAAAAATTGTCCATATAAGCTCCCCCCTTTGTCATTATCAAAAACAAAAAATAAATAAATGGGGAAGAGGTGAAATAATATATTGATATGCACAATAATATCATAAGTACAAATGAGCCATGTAAAATGCAACAGAATTAATGGAGGGATTTAGAGATTTTTCTTAGCAGAATTTGTATATCAAGAAGTTGATTTTGCATATTATCTATCTGTTTTTACATTTTTTTCTTGATTGTTTTGAATGTTCTTCAGCAATTGTTGGATGCTTGCACTATTTTCATCATGAGGAGGAACATTAGCTCGTTGATCTAGAGTAGAACCTAGGACTTTTGCTTCTCTTTCAGATTTCTTTTCCACCCAGACATTGTTTTGCAATTTATATCCAAATTGGCATGGAATCTTAGCTGGTTTATACCAACTCAAGTTTGCAAAAGGTACTCTATAATGGTGGAAAATCTTAGTGAGTAACATCCCAAATAGTAGACAACCAATTGTATTCTTATGATTCCTTTTATCCACCATAAACCCTAAGATCATTGCAGGGAGATTCATTCTGTTTCCTTTCAGCAAATTATACACTACATAAGTTTCAAGCAAACTACACATTTCAATAGAACTACTCTTGGGGAAAATAGAAGTAGCTGATAACAATGCAAGACATCGTGATGGTAGGTCAAATTGCCTGGTCCAAGGTCTCCCATCTTGGGTATTTTTAGCATTAAGGCAGATGGATTTAACAACTTCTCCTAAATCCAGATCATTGATGTCCCATTTATGACAAGGAAAGTCAATTATCCCTATAGGAGTTATCTCTAGTATATCTCCTAAAATCTCTTCAAAAATTAGAATTTCACTTTCACACACCCATGAGACTATGACTAGCTTTCCATCAATTACTTCCTTTCTCATGTGTGTGTAGAATGCCCAGACTAGCTCATCATATATTGTAGTATCTAATTTCAGGAAGTTTTCCCAACTAATTGCAATAAAGTAAAGAGAGATAGTTATACCTATGTTATCAAACATCGTAGGAGGCAAGACTCTCCCAGCAACCATCTTTCTTTTCTTGTATTGCATTTTATAACAAATTTCAGCTTCCTTTGATTGAAACATTTTTTTTATCGTATTGACGTTTTTCCTCCCTTTTGAGCAGCTATCTTTATTTTCTTTGCTCTGTTTTCTTTAGGAATCATTTTTTTCATAAAACAACTCATTTCTAATGAGGGGGTTCTTAATAATTTCTTTAGTCACAAGTGTTTTTCCTTTCTTTATCTCTCCCTTTTTCTTTTTCTGGATTGTTCTTCCTCTTCCTTTTCAATATATGTGGTTTCTTTTTGTTTAGATATTTTCTCGGCTTGCTTTGCAAGACTTCCTTAGGCTCATGGTTATCTAATCAACTGAGAAGGTTCTTCATTTGAATCATCATTGTTTATAACCTAGTGCATCTAATACTTGTTGCTTAAAGGAGATGGGTTCAGTAACATGTGCTTCATCATGACTATTAGTGGAAGTTGGAGTTTTCTTTTCTCCTTTTGATTTGGTTCGTGCCATTGTAGATTGTTGGAAAGAGAAAGTTGAGAAGATGCAGAAAGTTTGAATGCAGAACGAATAAATGGTGCTTCTAAGGAAAATATGATGAGTAGAAGAGAGAGATCTATTTCTGGTATATTTAAGCGATTCCTAAGCATTGATCTCGTGTGAAGATGAATGGTCTTACGCTAATATAGGAAGTGCGATCGTCTGCGTATCTTTTGTCAATACCGTACAATTGCTTGTCAGAATTGCACGGGCATTTTTAAAAGATGAAACGACGCCATAAATCATTTCCTTTTAGGACACATGTACCCTGCTCTTTTAAAACGAGATGAACCTTACAAAATTAAAAGGAGCCTATTAGACTGAGAGAGAGTTTCTAAGGAAACATAATATAAGTAGCCTACAAAATGTAATGACAAGTAGCAGAGAGAATTCATGTAGAAATAATATCAAAGATTTTGCACATACCAAGCTCTTTTCTTAACATGAAAAATATATCTTCAGAAAATGGCTTGGTGAAAATGTCAGCTACTTAATTTTCAGTATTAACATCCAAAATATCAATGGTTCCTTCTAAAACATGGTCTCTAAGAAAATAATATTTGACTTCAATATGCTTAGTCCTTAAATGATGCACAAGATTTTTAGAAAGATTAATAGCACTAGTGTTATCACAAAATATAGGAATATGAGAAAAGTTTAGAGAAAAATCTTGTAGTTGATGCTTCATCTATAAAATTCTAGCACAACAGCTGGTAGCTGCTATGTATTCAGCTTCAGTCGTCGAAAGTGCTTTGTAATTTTGCTTCTTACAGGACCAAGATACTAGACATCCTCCAAGAAATTGCAATGACCACTTGTGCTTTTTCGATTGACTTTATCACCTACATAATCTGCATCACAATTTCCCATTATGTCAAATGAATCAATTTTTGGATACCATAGTCCAAAATCCATAGTTCCGTGGAGATATCGAAAAAGTCTTTTTACTATTTGAAGGTGACTTTCTTTTAGATTTGATTGAAAGCGTGGGCAAAGACAAAAACACTAAGCATAATGTCTGGTCTTGAGCTTGTAAGATATAGTAGTGATACAATCATTCTTTTATACTTTGTCTCATCCGTAGCTTTGCCTTTTTTGTCTTTATCAAGTTTAGTTCCAATGTATATGGAAGTATCTATCGGTTTTACATTCTTGATGAGTTCTTTTGTGTATTTTTCTTGACTAATAAAGATTCCTTTTCTATTTCTCTGATTTGTAATCCGGGAAAGAATGATAATTCTCCCATCATGCTCATTGCATGCTGAGAATTCTTCATAGAAGGATGGATTAGTAGCACCAAATATTATGTCATCAATATATATTTGCACTAAGAGTAATCATTCTCCTTTCTCTTAATAAATAAGGTCTTATCAACCTTTATTATTTCAAAGTTATTCTCAAGCAGAAAGTTACTTAACCTTACACATCATGCTCGAGGAGCCTGCTTTAAGCCATACAGAGCTTTGGTTAACTTCATCATGTAATCTAGATGGTTTTCATCTTCAAAACCTAGGGGTTGCTTAACAAATACTTCTTCATTAATGTAACCATTTAAGCATGCACGTTTAACATCCATTTGGAGCAACTTGAAATTTCTATAGCATGCAAAGGCAAGTAAGATTCTAATTGATTCCAATCTAGCAACATAATTATAAGTTTCATCAAAATCAATACCTTCCTGTTGATTGTAACCTTGAGCTACAAGTCTGGCTTTGTTTCTTACCACCTTACCATTTTTGTTAAGTTTGTTTCGAAAAATGGATCGAGTCCTAATGATTGATTTGTTTTGAGGACGAGATACAAGATTCCAGACTTTGTTTTTGTCAAATTGATTCAGTTTGTCTTTCATGACTGAGACCCAATTTTTGTTAGTAAGGGCCTTTTCAATGATTTTTGGTTCCATTTGTGAGAAGAGAGCAACAAAGTTATTATTGAATGATGATCTTATTCTTAGACTTTCAAAGAGATCTCCCAGAATGTATTAGTGTATATCAAGACCTCTCCATTCTTTAAGTGCTTTTCTTTGCATAGGCTCTTATTGAGAGGAAGGAGCTTGCTCTGTTCTAGCTTCAAAGGGACCTTCTTGATCTTGTGATTCCGAAGGTACTGTAGTTAGGGTCTTCGATGTATTTTTAGGTATCAGAGAGTGCTCTTCATCATCTGAATTAGCTGATATTGTCGATGGTAGTGTTTCATCAAATACCACATGTATTGATTCATCTATTTTCTTTTTTGTATAGACTCTGAACCCCTTACTCGTACTACTGTAGCCCAGAAAGGTGGCTTCATCTGATCTCGCATAAAAATTTTCAAGATTGTCTTTTCCTTTGTTTAGAAGGAAACATTTACAGCCAAATGCTCGAAAGTAAGCAACATTTGGTTTTCTTCCTTTCCACAACTCACAGGGAATCTTTTTCAGAATGGGTCTTATGAGGCATCTGTTGAATACATAACATGTTGTGGATACTGCTTCTACCCAGTATCAATGAGGCAATCCACTTTCACTTAGTATAGTCTTGGCCAAATCAACCAAAGTTCTGTTCTTTCTCTCTACAACTCCATTTTGTTGAGGCATCCTTGGACAAGAGAAGTTATGGTTTATTCTATTATGTCAAAGAACTCTTCAAACTTTCTGTTATCAAATTCTTCTTCATGATCGCTTCGAATTGAAGTAATGTATTACCCTTTTTTTATCTGAAATTTTCTGCAAAACTTCTCAAATACTTTAAAAGCATCATCCTTATTTAATAAGAAATAAACACATGTAAATCTGGAGTAATCATCTACTAGAACAAAACTGTAATGTTTATCACTAAAACTTTGAGTCCTAGTAGGACCAAATAAATCCATGTGAGCAAGTTCAAGTAGTTGGCTAGTAGTCATAATATTTTTAGGAGGAAAGCTGCTTTTGACTTGTTTACCTTTTAAACAAGCCTCACGAACCTGATTGCTTTCGAACTTTAGAGTAGGTCGTCCTCTTATTAACTCATTTTTGGATCATTTTGATAGAATGCTCATGCTGGCATATCTAAATCTCCTGTGCCAAATAAACGAATTATTTTCTAGAGAGACAAAACACTTAACATTTTGTGAGAACATGTCTTCAATTTGAGCATAATATATATGCTGATTTCTAAGACCAACAAACATAATATTATCATTATGAATATCGAAAATTTCACAATGAGATGCACAGAAAATGACTATGTAACTTTTGTCACATATCTAACTCACATTCAACAAATTATATTTCAAATCATCAATAAAGAGAATGTTATCAATGGAGGTAGGGTCAGAATTACCAATTTTACCAACTCCGGTGACCTTTTCTTTATTTTTTTCTTTAAAGATAACATTACCTTCATCTTTCCTTTTAATATAGTTGAAGTGCGATATTTTTCTTGTCATGTGTCTTAAACAACCGCTATCAACTATCCATTGATTTTCTCTTGTTTCTATTTTGAAGCATATCTGTAAAAATATTATCTCATTTTAGGTATCTAAATTTTCTGCATCCTTCTGGATTAGTATTTTGACCTTTCGGTCTCCAAACATATATCTCAGATAATTTCTTTTTACAAATTACAAGAATGACTAATTTGACCATGTTCATCATAGTAATCGCACAAAACAGATGAATGATAGTTATTATGATTTTTGTCACTTAGCAGGTTCCTATTGTTTTGGCTATAACTGCTACTGGATTTAATAAAGAAGTTTTTGTATGGCTTGATATTGTTATTTTCATTGTATCATATTCTGACCTTACCAAAAATGCATTTATCGCTACTAAGCAATGCAACAAGATTCTTCCTTCCATCAAAATTTTTTTCCAGATCTTTCTGTAGAGGTAAAATCTTTCCAACACTTTTCTCCTTTTCAAGTTCTACGACGATGACTTTTCCTTCTAATTATTTTACCTTTTTAGAATCATTTTTTAGCAACGTATTTTTCAACTTGGCTGTTCTTTCTTCTAGTACTTACCTTTTCATAGAACTTTTGCTTATACTCAACTTTGATAGACATATTCTTGGTCGCCAGATTCTTATTCATTGATTCCAATGATTTAATCTTACTCTTTAGAGATGCTTCATTGCTCTTGGACTTCTCAACTTCCTTGAAATATTTCACTGTAAACCTTTTGTACTGATTATACAATTCATGATATGTATTTTCAATTCATCAACTTCAATATCAAAGTCAGAATAGTATAACTCATTGTCTCCTAGTTCATCCATGATGCAGACGTTGCTAACTTCCTCAAGTTCATCTTCTTCAAAGCTTTCAAAATCCTCGTCAGACTAAGCTACAGTTATAGCTTGCTTTCTAGTTCTCTTGTTCTCTGTTTTATTATTTTAAAGAAGAGGATATTCAAGTCTAGTGTGCTCAGGCTTTTTGTAGTGGTAGCATATGATTTGTGTATTGCTAATGTTGTTGCTGCCTTTTGATAGGGACCTCCTGTTTCCAGTTTTTTTTGTTTTCTTCTCTTTTCTTTGTTAACTTCTTTTTATAGAAGCGTGCGTATTTTTTGACCATGAAATTGAATTCATTATCTCCATCTATCTGCAACTCACTGACGCTTTCATCACAATTTGATTCGTCAGTTGCTTTTAATATCATTCCTTTTCTATAGGAGGATCCTTCATCTTACCTAAGCTCGGTTTCATGGATCATTAGATTTCCTCGTAGCCAGTCAAGTGAAATAGTGTCTAGATCTTTTGTCGTTTCTAGACCTATCACCTTAGGTCTCCATTCCGTTGGTAGTGACCTTAGAATTTTCGTTACGAGCTCATCATTGGGATATATTTTTCCCAAATTCTTTAAGGCGGTGAAGATGTTGTTGAAGCATTCGAAGAATTCGTCTATGGTCTCCCTCTGTTTCATGCCAATAATTTCATATTGATGTACCAAAATACTTATTCTATGTTTCTTTACCTCATTCGTCCCTTCAAAGGTAACTTAAAGTTTGTCCCATATTTCTTTTGCTATGGAGTAGTAGGATATCTTTTCATATTCTTCTGGAGACAACGTATATATCAGGTGATGTTTTTCCTTAGCACTTAGTTGTGCATTTTTCCTGTTAGCATTAGTTAATAGTTCTACGTTATCAAAAGTGGGAATTGTAGCTCCAACTTTAATCGCTTGCCATACTTCGATATCTATAGATTGAAGATATATGGTCATTCTCTATTTTCAATATGAGTAGTTGTTTCCATTGAAGTAAGTAGGCTTTGAGACAGATTCTCCTTCAAAACTTCTTAAGGTGTTTGTCATAATCTATCACGTGCTGTAAACACATAATAAATGTGAAACCTTGCTTTGGTACCAAATGATAAAGCAAACACACGCAAGAGCGAGGGGAATTATGTGTATAAATTTTTTTTCATAAGTTATTTTAGTTCAAAAGGAAATGACAGGAGCCTATTTATAATTAATATAGTAGGAGCCTGCTGTGTGATAGGATCCTGTTAAATTGAAAGGAGCTTGTTAAATGATAAAACCTTTTAAATGATAGGAGTCTGCTAAACTAAAAGTCCTGTTAAAAACAATTTAAAATAGAAAGCGCCTGTTAAAATGAAAAGAACTTTTAGCAAGTTAAAAACAGAAGCAGCCTACTATAACAATGAAGGAGCCTCTTGCTGAAATAAACACACACACAATATAAAGTGGAAATATAAAAGTTAAGAGAAGAGAGAGAAGGACACAGTCGATTTATATTGATTTGGCTTACAACCCAAGCCTACGTTCAGTGTCCAAGTATCTAATTTGAGTATTTCACTATAAAAACAAGTAGTAATTTGACGAGCTTCTCTAAGCTCAAAAATTAATATTTTTCAAGGTTCTCCAACCTTCCAAAATAGTAGTATTTAGCTAGCCTCGACAAGTTCTCAACAAAAAATGAAGTTTGCTCGATATGAGCTACACTCATTTCTCTCAAAAATATTTTCACTTTCTAAAGCACAAGAGATTTTATAATGGTATCACTTTCAAAAGAATTTATGTTATAGTTGTATTTCGAAAATTCAATCTCAATTCGCAAAAGCAATTGCTCGTCCTTAAGTAGGCTTTTCTTTCAACTAGTCATTACTTCACTTGCATCGTTAGTCAACTGGATAGATTTAATTCCAAATAACTTCGATATCATCTTTGCCAAAAATCTTCCAGTAATCACGTAGCTAATATATGACCTTCATAATAAGTATGATCCTTTCGGATAAACCATTTTTTAGTAAGGTAAGTTCATAAAGAAGGTTCCTACACAAAGGAAAAAAATTATTCCATTATTTTATTTTCTTTTAAGAATTATCCCATTGTTTATATGTAAGGAAATAAATCCAAATTGAATTTTGAAATATTATAAGATTATCATCAAAACCGTCAAATATGAACCTTGAGTTAACAATGTAGATAATTGAGTAAGCCAATAAAGGATTCGTTACTATAAAGTAATTAGAGAGAATATTCTATTGTTCTTGATTAGTAGTGATTTATGAAATTATCTGGGTATAGTGAATTGACATTTAAAAAGGCATTTTCAAATTTCAATTATTAATTAGTAAGAACGAACATGATTGGATGAAAAGAGTAGACACTATATCCATACTCTGTCCAATTAGAATATTGAATGATGAAAGTATTAAATTATACATCATAACCACATATGGACAAATTAAGTCAAACTACTTTGACATTCTTGATATTTGAATGATCATGATATGTTGCAAGATGTCAATTTTGATCTATGATTATACATTTTTAATAGGAGAATTAAAGACGAATTAAAAGAAGTTTTAATTTATCTTATCTTAATTGTGAATTAGAATTAGAATTTATAATCATTGTCAATATAGTAGCAACCTAACAGGAGAGCAACTTGTAAAGAAAAAATCAATTTTAATTAAGTTAGAATTAATTATAATAAAATTTTAGGGACATTTTATTATAATTAAATGAATTATAATGACTTTAATTATAATTTAAGGAAATTTAATTTTAATAAAAATAAAAAATCCTATTTTTTTTTTCAATAAATAAGAATAAGTACCAAGGAGCTAACTTATTCCTCTCAAAATGTTTAGGTTGTTTTTGTAGATACCATCACAAGTTAAACAACCAAACAACCCATAATTGACAATTCAGAAAAAAATTCCAAAAGAATATCGACAAAAAACACGAGTAAGGTACAATTCCTTACCAATCGATTTGTGTTTTATTAGTCAAATTATTCAATTATCAAGATCTGATTGAAAATCGTAAAAAATTTTATTTTCCGCTACGTGATTTCGATCACTGTTGATTTTCAATAAAGTACTCTACTAAAGGAACTTTAAAACTACTACAACAATCCAGACGGCGAAAGACAAATCAAATCAGTAATTGCAAACAAAGCAAACTCCCGATCCCTATTTAATCCTCAAAGACTGAGACCCATCTTCCAGGACATGGCAAAGTTTTTCCCCACTGGAATATCCAATCCCTTTACTTCTACCATTACACTCGTCTTCTTATCATCCAGATTATGCAGGTACTTATGCTCCAAAGTGCTGATCTCCGTCTTTGAAGCAGTGGTCACAGGCTCCCCATCAATCTCAAGATTAGATGGATGCCCACTTCCACCCAATCCTAACACAGTTATCTTTTCAATGGTCCAACCATTGTCCAAAGCAAACTTGCCATCCTCAACCTCAGACCACACCTTTACAGTTCGGTGATTAACAGTTGCGTAGAAGTGAACATAAGTTGAGTATCCATTGCCAAGTTTCATCTCTGCAAGCTCATCATCATCAAGGAAAAGAGTTCCTTTAGCTTCACCATTGCTTGCCCCTGCTGGTAAGGTAACTATGAGGCTAAAAGATGTCATTCTAGCAACCTTAGATAGCATTCCACCTTGCTGCATAGGTAAGATGGTATTTTGATACAGATGCACATTAATCACATGTAGAGGTGCATCCAATGTTACATATTTTCCCTCTGATTCAATGGCCTGAGTCATATCGAACATACTATACCAAGTACCAGGAGGAAACAGCGCTGTAACTTCTGATTTACCTTGCTCAAGCACTGGAGATACCATCAGACTGCTCCCTAGCAAGAACTGCGTGCTCACTCCATAGCAATCAGTGTAATCTGGGAACGAGAAGAAAAGAGGTCTGGCAATTGGGGCTCCACTGATGTGGGCCTCATAGTTCAACGTATACAGATATGGAAGAAGCTTATATCTCATTCCAAGAGCATTTCTAGCAGACTCAGCCACTGATTCCCATATATAAAGCTCTTGGCTTGGGGAGTAATAGTTGGCATGATCCCTTGAGAATGGATAGAATGCGCCAAGTTCAATCCAACGGTTGCAAATCTCTTCTGTTGGTTGAGGATAAAATCCACATATATCTGACCCAACCATTGGTACCCCAAATATACCGAAGTTTAGCATCGTAGATATGGAATACTTTAAATTCTCCCAAGTGCCCTGATTGTCACCAGTCCAATGAGCAGCATATTTGCCTGATCCAACAAACGTGGAGCGTGTTAAAATAAATGGTCGTTTGCCCTGAATCCCCTGAAGGCCCTTGTGTGTGGCAATGGTGTGAGAGAATCCGTAAAGACTATGAGCATCATACTCCAGAACGCCATTGTAGTGAACTGCACTGGTGGCTATGGTTTTATACCCTATCGGCACCTGCTGTCCTGAAGCGTTTATCTTGTATGGTGGATCATCCCATCTTGTCTTTGTTATGTTTTTGCAATCCAAGCAACAGATCCAGCCAGGTCCAGTCCCAGTTGGACATTTCTTCCCCACTGGGATCTTGCACAGTCCAGAACAGAAATTTGAAGCTTCATTCATGTCAATCCATAGGCCATTAACAGGAACAAGTTCGTGGAAGCGACGAATTTCATCACCATACCAATCAACTGTTTTGGGATTGAGAAAGTCAGGAAAGTTGACGGCCCCTGGCCAGACTTGGGCAAGGTAGGGCTCACCCTCATACTTGATAAACACGTCATTAGCAATGCCTCTTTGATGTACACCATAAGAAGAATTCACAGCGATCCCAGGATCGATAATGACAACATATTTCATGCCAATGCTATGAATTTTCTCAAGGAAAGCCAAAAGCTTATCACGAGGGTAGTTAGTAGGGTTAAGAGTGAAGTCCTTCTTGCCATCCATATGATCATCATCGTTCCAAATGACATCGAGTGGGATCTGAGCTTTCTTGTAATTCTCTACAACATCTTCAACCACAGAGAGATTATGGTAACCCCATCTGCACTGGTGGAACCCTGTAAAATCATATCATAACTGCATGTGATTAACTGCCTTCGGTTTCCATAATCTGGAGATGAAACAGGGTATCTATGGCACAAGGGCATCCAAAATTTCAGTATCACTTGCTCTCAAATGAATTTCAAAGTTCTCAGTAACATAAACTGTTAAAAACTTAAATATAATTCTTTCCCAAGATTACATACATGAAATTGTTAGTCCTGAATACAATAAAGATAGCAGAGGATGAGATTGCTTCCCACTTTGTTACTGTTCTTTTTTTTTCCTTTTTTTTTCTGGTGGATTATACGGAAAGAAAATAAGCCAGATTCTTTCTGTTCCTTTTGAGTAGCATAGCACTATAAGTGACTCAATACTTGATTCTGCTGCATATGCTGACAGGGCTGGAGACTTGGCCTCGTGTTAGTGCCATATGGACCTTGCCATTACCAGTCCAATGACACTCTATAACACTAATGTGTATTTCCATTTCCAAAACCCACTGAGTTTGACTCACCCTAGCTAGATTCATTACCAGATACATCAAAACTTATCTGGGAGAAACCCTTATTCTTAGCCTAAGTAAAGTTTACAGTACAAATTGACAATCAAAATTGTTCATAATTAAGAAATTTTCTAACACAAATGTACTGAAACATTATAAAACTATGATTGTGATAAAGAAAGGTCACTTGGCTGTACAGGTTAGGCCACTCCTTTCTTTCAGTTCATGAGCATGCAAAATCATAAAACACTTGTGTGTCATAAAGAGGGTGCATGTCAATGAAACAACATATTTATAAATTCACGATTACCTAGCTTACAGGTACCAACCAAAAAGAGGCAGAAAAGGTGTTGAACATAACTTTGAAATATTTAATTAAATTCTGAACTGAAATAACTTATCCTCAATTTGGAAATGGAAATGGAGCAGGTAATCTCGAGGAAGTAGAACAACAATATCTACTAAAATCCACGTTATAAGGTTCATAAGAAATAGAGGGTTTTATGTAATATAGAAAATAAGCAAAGTTTGGCCAGTCATAGCCAGCAAAATCTAGATTTCCACAAGCCAACATCAACTGTGACAAATTTTCAGAAAATTTGTGTCTATTCACGTGTGTGTTGAGACTTTTTAAGGTTAAACCAGCAAGCAAGCAGAAATTTTAGATTGTATTGTAGAGAAAGACACCTTAAAAAGTCTTTCTGTACACCTTAAATTTTTTTTTTGGTAAATTTATGTCCTAGTAGGAATAACGACATCCCTATCCCGATTCTGGTGCACATGTATTGGGAATGGCTATTATAAAAGAACTTTGTTTCTATTGGGTCTAAAAAGTCCACATAATTCTTCAGCAGTTTCTTTAATAAAACACACTTCTCTACTGTGATGACTTCAAATCCATCATTTTCTTAAAACTCTTATCAGAATCTTGTCCAACAAATTTTAAGACTGAGACCAACAAGAAAGCAAATTTGACTAAATAATAATCCTGAAACAGAGAAAAGAGGTGAAGAACGTAATCATTACCGAAAGCCCAGTAAGGCATCGGAGCTGGTCGTCCTATCAACTCGGTGTACTGTTCAACAACATCCAGAGGTGTTGGACCGGAGAAGAAGTAAAAGTCCAGAACACCCCCAATAACCTTGTACGTCAGAGAAGTCCCTCTATAGAACACATCCATGCCATTGCTGTTCAACAACAGAACTGCGTGAGCATAGGCTTTCCCATCCACATTCCGAAGATCCATGTACATCGGATGTGAGCCGTACAAGTCTGTGTTAAGGTTAATGGCTGAGGCATCAGTAGTATACAAAGTGTATGGATCTCCAGGATATAGTTTGATTCCATGAGGCTGTGTGTTCTCTCCTAGACCATACAATGAAGCATCTTTTGGCAATTGCGTGGATATTTCCAAGTACTGGTCTTTAAACACCATTTCACCAAAATTAGTTGACCCACTAGAGCTAGAATTGAAAAGGGTCTGCCCATTTGATTTTCTCTTCACTGCAAAGCTAAATGGGTCAGCTGTGTAGCTAAATAGCAGCTCAGAGCCCGAGAATTCTTGAACCTTCAGTGGGGTCTTTCCCAATCTCCCTATAGCTTGCTTCTTTAAAGGCGCCTTCTCTCTTGGCAAGAGATTGTATGGAACTTCCCATCTCTGCTTCGTTGCGTCAGTTATGTGAACCCTTAAACGATTTTGAGTTTCTTGCCTGCAAAAGTTCAACAAAGACAGCTCCATTTTAGTGTTTTAACTTCTGGATTTCATCATAATATGCAAAAAAATGCAAACAAGACAAGACATTTACTTGACATAGAGCTGCAATAGTGAGATATCCGCACCGTAGACATTGTTCTTCTGCTTAACTTGGAGGTGACCCAGTAAGCCACCATCAGAGGTCTTTTCCGTGGAGATGAGACGGTAACCTTGGCCAATGTTAGAGGCTGTGGCACACCGGATCGAGGATAGAAGCAAAAGAGTGAGGCAGAGAGAAGCTAATAGAGTAGAAGAACAAGAAGACATTATGTCTTTGGTCAATTGCGAAGAAAGAGACTGCTAACAAGCATTGAGCTTGCGGTGAAGTATTAATGTATTTATATATGCAAATGTTGATCAAAAGATATTAACGCGATATGATTGTGTCGATTATGAACATAGAAGGCTAAATTAAGGGAAGTGGAGAAATGTCATCCGGTGCACGCGAGGTGTCATGAGGCCATCTCTTCCAAGCGATGATGATGGTACATGGGTCCGCTTATACAGTCTATCTTTTGCTTATCTCTTTGCGTTTGTTTATTTTAAGACAATCGTTGTCTTCCACTTTCTAGACTTTGATTGATAGAATATCTGCTACGCTTTGATTGATAGAATATCTCCTACCGCATCAAGAGTATCCCATCCCCATGTGTAAAAAAGCATCAGATGGATTACCGCCTCGTGTGCTCTCTCTAATTGTTATTACCTTTACTTGTTAATAAATAGTGATTTATTAACAAGTAAAGTAAAGGTATTGTGCATAAGACTATAGAACCTTAACTTTATGTTCAGTTATAATATCTGGTTAACTGTTACAAAACACAACCCATAAATCCTATCCAAAATTGTTGGTGTGAGTTAAATATTAGTAAAAGACAACCCACACCAATCACGCCAACGTGAAATGAACAAAAACTTAAGAAACCGATGGACGCTCAGTTGGTTAATTTAAAGTAATCGTGAAATTAGATAAATAGAAATATACTTAATTTACTATTCATTTATGTTTGATTAAGCAATTAGAGACTTTGTATAAGCTCATCAACTTACTAATAAATAGTTGAGTCTTTTACAAAAAACTGTTTGAAACAACGTAAATAAAGATATTTTATATTATATACCTTTCTTAATGTACAAGTCTTTTAAAATGTCAGAGAAATCTAATATTTGTCATACTTAAATAGGCACAAAAGATTTAATAACTTTTTATTGTAACTTTATTAAGTCTTCGTCTCAGATCTCATAAGTATCCATTCAAACTAACTTCAATCCACTTTAATTATATCATTTGTTAGACTACTTTTATTATCTTATATTAGATTAAATTTTATTTTTTATCCTTAATTTAAAAATAACAACTAATAAATGTATAATATAACATAATGCAACATTCTTGGACAAATATTAATTTGTCATATCTATAATAAAAATAATAAAATATAAAAGAATAAAACTAATAGTGTGTTGGTTGACCTTTCTAAAATATTTTATCTAAAGATATTCCACTTGTTCACTCCGATTAGACTTTCAAAATTAGAAAAATATCAAAAATATGTCAAATGTGATACAAAGCTAATATAATTGCATATATCTAATAACTTTATTAATATGAATGACAATGGACTGTGGAAAACAACAATAGTACCTAAATAATTTATAATATATCATATTTCATTTGTTGATTTTAATTTCTCTAAATTTTATGCTAAATTGTAATAGAAAATATGCTCTCTCACTATATGCTAAATTACATTAGAGAAAATATTTCTGAGATTAAAAAACCTATACCTCACTATTCTCATTAACTTGTAAATTTATCAATATAGTTAAATGTGCTAGGAGACGTATTATCTAGGTTAAACTATAAATATTCCTAATGACTTATAACATGCTTAAGATTGACACAAATCTTAACACTTATGACAATGTAAAATAATTTGTATAATTGAGGATAAAATGACAATCATCAATATATAAAAACAATGTAGTCATAATACAACAGAAGAAAATTGTATCTACAACAAATATACAATTATCTCAAACTAATAATGCTAAGGGGCTTCAAAATACGTATACTACAATAACTATCTAAAATATCCTTAACTCAAAAGATCAACCACATATACTCATTTAGAACATGCTCAACATTAACGTCACATTTTGTACAAGTTCCTTTATAGTCAAATATTTGGACTTTCGAATACTTAAACCTTGTGATATTATCACAATATTACTGAATAAGTCTAGTAACTAAATTAACCATAGACAATCCAAAAATTAAATTTCTCAATAAAATTGAATGTTAAGCAATCCCATAATGTATAACAAACTAAATGTGCATATTATAAGAGCTTACAAGTGTCTTCTTGACACTTTTTCCATGAAACAACTACACTTACTAACAGAAAATAATGTGGACTTTCTACAATTGGATATTTAACAAAGTCAGAATAAATTATATTTAACAAGTTAGAATCTGTGTACCTAATCAAATTTAATTTCCTAATTTTCATGTATGTCAACATAATATCATTTGTCCTTTAAATATATTTCAAGCTTATTTAAATGCCTTCAAGAGGTTTATATAAGGATTATATAAATATCTACCTAATAGTTCAACAACAAATGCAATATTTAATCTAATATAGATATAAGGATCTATCATGTTACCAATTATTAGAATAAGGAACATGGCCTCTCTTTCAACATCATTCTTAAGATACTATGTCAAAGATAATTTTTCTTCAAAAGAGAATGATGTTGCACATATAATTTTTTTATATTAAACCTTTTTAGCACACACTCAATATATGCTCATTCAAAGAAACCTAACAAGTTTTAAGATCTATCCAAATATCAAGGAAGACAGATATTTACCAATATCTTTCATGTCAAAATACTTAGATAATAAGTGTTTAATCTAAGGCAATATGGCTAAGTCATTTGATGCAATCAAGATATCATCTATATACAAAAGTAGAAAAATGACCTTGCTTCTCCTAACCTTGTAGTATAAATATCTTTCAACTTTATTTTCCACCAAACCAAATAAGATAATTATCTCATTAAATTTCAAGTACCACTGATGGAAAATTTGTTTCAATTTGTGTAATTATTTTCACAATTTACAAACCAAATGACTATTTTCATCTTCTTAAAACCTTTAAGTTGTATATTAATTTTCTCAATTATTTATGATTCACTAATTCTAAATCCTCCTTCTTTATAATAGAACTTGTAGCCCTTAAAATGGTCCAATTAACTTATTCACTAATTCTAAATCCTCCTTTAGTCTTATTCACCTCATGAGGGACTCGAGGGGAGAATACCTATGAACAGGAATAACCCATTTCTAACTCTTCTGGAATCCATAGAAGCAAACAACTAGAGGACCAACAGAAAATTGTTAAAAATAGATCCAAAGGAAGCAGGCAAGTCTTTGGAGAAACGTATTGGATGTAAACACTCCAACTGAGAAACCAAAACATTTCCAGTCAACTGTGGTTAATAGGATAGTCACTCCTCTACTGAAGCTGTTGCAGGAAGGAGCTAAAACCTAGTTTAACACATTGATAGGTTTTCTTTTCTAAACAAGAAGCTTTCTTTCCCTCAGGTTCAGAACTGGGCACATATTAGACAGGGAAATAAATGTCTTTTATAGGAGGACTCATTCCTATTCAAATTTATAGATGTGGATAACATAAATATGCTTATTAAATTTGTTCATTGGCACATTGGAGGTCATCCAATGTTTGTCTAAAAATTGACCCTTGGAATGGAGTTTGAAAGAATTGAAATTGAAGCCATACCTCTATGTGGATCAACTTCCATAATATTCCACTGGAGCATTGGACACTAGATGGTCTGAGTTTTCTAGCAAGCTCAGTGGGTAACCCACTGGCTTTTGTTTCACCAATTGTTAGATTTAAAAAGATCTGTTATGTAAGGATTTGTGTGGAAGCGAAAGTCAAGGATGACCTCCCTGATGCACTGTCCGTGATGAAACTGAACGAAGTTTGAGAAATGGTAAAATAAAAAATTCAACTTACCTACAACTGGATACCTCAGCTTGGTAGGAAAGTTTGAAAACCTACAGGCATATTGTTCAATACAGGTGATTATTATGAGCTAATGGGGTTTATGGAGAAATCAGTATCTCAACCATTAGAAGATAGAGGGGGAGATTCTACCAAATGATCAACTTGATCCCTTGACATATTCAACAAAAGGAATAGAGGTGTTAGTAAACAAGCATGACAAGGATGGAGAAGTTAGAGAAAAAAAAAACTGAAATGGGGAATAATGGAAGATTATAGATTGATCCTAACAACACAAAGCATAAAGTGGAAAATCAAGACTAGGAAACTCTAGAACCCAATTTGAATATGGAGGTGATTGTGCAATTATCTCTAGTTTTCGATAGGAAATCAAGGAAAAAGAGAAGAAAACCCAAAGAAGGTTGGTACTACAAAGATCTGTTAGGATCTAGTACCTTAAGTCAAATTAAATTGTATGAGCTAGTAGGGTTAATTGGTCATTCTAATGCCCTACATCAGGATATTCTGGAAAGTTTACAGCAGCATACATCTTACAAAGAAATTAAAAGGACCCTATTCAATCTAAACCCAAGGAAAGCATCAGGTCTTGATGGATATAATGCTCACTTCTTCCAATGTACTTGAGATATCACTAGAAGTTTCCTTGTTGAGGTAATCCAGGAATTCTTAGTCTCTATTTGAAAGAGATTAATTTAACTCATATTTTTTATTCCTAAAAAATTCCTAATGCTAATAGTCTCAAGGGCTTTTGTCCAATTTCATGTTATAATAATATATGCAAAGTTATCCCAAAGTTGCTAGCCCATAGACTAAAGGAACCACTGAAGCAGATCATTCACTAATCTTAGGGATAAGGAACATCATTGGACTAAATGATCACTGCTTGCCATTTAAGTACCTAGGAGTTCTAATTTCTTCTAAGAAGCTAAGATTTTATGATTGCCTAGTTCTCTTAGAGACTTACAAGAGGGAAATAAATGCATGGCAGAATAAAGCCTTGTCACAAGCTAAAAGAGTGTAGCTTATCACCTTAGTATTAAAAAATCTTTACACTCACTAGAGTACTCGCCTCTTCTTACCTTAGAAGATTAACAAGGAGCTAGAGAAATGTATCAATAACTTTTATGGTCTGGAAAGGTTGATATCTCTAAAGAAGAAAACATCAAATGGGAGTAATTTTTCCGGAGAAAGCACGAGGGAGGACTAAGCTTGGTTTCTTAGTAAATGACTCAGTTAATTCAAGTGGCTAAGAGAATCTAAAGACTTTTCACTGATAAAGAGGCACTATGAAGCAAATGGACTAACGAATACTACAAGCATTATGAAGCAAATGGACTAACTAATACTGCCTGAAAGAATCCAGCTTCTGGCAAATTAGGAAAAAAAAAGGAACATTCTTAGCCTTTCATACAATTACTTCGGAAAAGGCATGCTAGCTATTTAACATTTTATCATAATTCAGGTTGGAAATGGCCAAGACTCCTAATTTTGGTTTGATAATTGGGCAAGTCAAAGTCCTCTAATCTTAAGGGAGGATCTTACTTCTCTTACAACCAGAATTCCAGTCGAAGCTCGTGTAATGAAAGTTATTGAACATGAAGCATTGTCTATAAATTTCAGGGGCATTAAATAGATTACAAAAACATTTCTTTGATTATCCTCCTAAACCCACAAGGAAGGACAAAGCAATTTGGACAATCAACAACAGTGGTGAATTTACTAATCCTTTCTGTTTAAAAACTTTCAGACCTCAAAATCCTAATATACAATGGGATAACATTGTATAGAAAGGCTCCTTGATGCCCAAAGCTTCCTTTGTTACTTGGCTAGTTGCTAAGAGATTAAAAACTAAGGATAGAATAAAGGGATCCACTAATCCACTATGTGCTTTATGCTTTCTTAAATCAAAATTCATCAATCACTTATTTTTCTAGTATAGCTACACTAGCACTATCTGGACCATAATGCAACACAACATCCGATTGGGATAACTAACTTGTGCAGGCTGAAAATTAGCATAGAAGACTGGGGAAAGTTTAGAAATATCTGAGCCTTAGCTTAAACTATTCAGTTTATACAATCTGGTGTGAAAGGAATCGAAGATTGTCTAGAAATTGTAAAATAGAGAAATATGGTCTTGCTCAAAAGATTTGTCGAGGGATTAGAGAAATTCTAGTAGTTCACAAAGCAACTAATGGTCTAAGGTACTCAGTTAGAAGAAGAGGGAACCTACAGTGATCTATCTCACCATATCTACTAGCTGTTCTAATTGATGTTTGATTGTAAGATTATGATGATTTTTGTAACATGTGTTCTGTACAACTTTGTATTAACACCTTGTTGATGCTTTTGATTGGGCAATTCAATGAATTCATTTCAATTAAAAAAAGTATTTTAGGGATGATGTACTTAATACTTTATAATAGCTCACCTAAAAAATAATCTGGAAAGTTAGTTCCTCTCTTGGTATATTCCTCATTATATTTTTTAAAGTAGGATTCCACTTTTGGGCACATGAGTACTTAATACTGCAACTCAATATGCGGTTTCCTTAGTATTCAAGGGAATTACATCACTGCTAGATGTTGATTTTCTTTCTACTGACTAACAGGGGTTTATATGTATAGAATAAATTGACCCATTGGTACGGAAATATCCCATTAAATTAACGTAAAAGCAACTGGAACTGGAAGATTCGAGAAAATCCAAAGCGTAATTGACTCTGCCAATTTCCATTCCAAATGATAACCCACTCGTGAGTCGTGACCCTTGGATTTAAATACTCAACTCTTCTCCATTTGTCTCCTGTAGC
>JAOQMQ010000003.1:14684463-14694551 GCA_027563845.1 Erythroxylum subrotundum
GTTCTTTCATTGAATAATACCTGAAATAATTTCTAGATATTTTATTATTATCAAAACACAAAGGGATTTAATTTGTCGACCACCATTGGTCCAACAATAATAATTTTCCTTAATTTTAAATATTAAATTTAAGGCATTGCCTGAAGAAGTGTTTGAAGTTTTGACATTCAATTTGTCTTTTCATTGGAGGACTATTGTAAATTATATAAAATAATGGTTGCATTCTTTCACTTTTAGAAAAGGATATCTTACAATTAACACACTATCTTTTAATAAACTAAACTCCTTATTACTTGTATACATTATACAAGATATCTCAACCTCTTTTTAATCTCCAAAATCAAATCTAAATAAATTCAATACCTTAGAATATAGTGAAGCTCCATCTTTTTTTTTTCTTCTGATTGTTGATACCAAACTTGAGCTTTTATAAGATGTCAATAAAGTGATTGAGTCAATGCCATAGGCTTGTGGGTTAGGCAGATCTTAATGCTATCAATTGAATTCATGCATCTATCAATTCTTTCATTGTCACGAGAATTCATTGTCATGAGAAATTGATATGTATTTCTTCATTGAATTGTATGTCTCGGAACACTAGTTCAATTATTTTAGGTTATGCATGAAACTCACTTCTGAAAAATAAGTTCAAATGTAGTCCAGTATGGTGATGCTTAACATTTAAGCTACCATGCATTCAGTTTAATCATAAGTTAATATATCTTGTTACTTCAATCATATGCACAGAACTAATTTCCTTTTACAACTTGTAAAGTCTTGCTAGAAAGTGTGTGGTTTATTTATTAGCTACAAGTTTCACTTTCGTACACATGAATATATCTTCTATACTCACAAATTTTTATCCAATTAAATTCCACAAACATATGCTCTCATTATTAAGAAACCAAGTGTTAACTTAGCTAGTAATATATATTTATAAATGTTCATCTAGGGAGGTAATCATATAAAATGAGTTATATTACATATGATGAACTTGCGTATTGTGTAATTACGTATGTTGAAAACTCGAATTGTTGGTTTCTGACTTATTGATGAATTGTGTTAGATAAAATTGGATTATCTTGGATGAAATTGAATTGTGTATGATTTTAGTATATTTCTTCATTAATTGTTACAGATTAATGGAAGGAAGTTCAAGTACTCCTGATCAAACAGCTTCAAGAAGATACAATAATCCAGCTTGAGCTCATACTGCATTGGTCCTGGGTATGAAGAACCATACAATTTGCTTATTTTTTAACAAACATTTGAAAAGTGGAAGAATCACCCAAATGAAGAAGCGTTTAGCTAGGGTTAAAGAAGTGTAGAACCCTGTAAAAAAGTAAGTTATAATGTGAACTGGAAAATGAAAACAATGTTTGAAGAATATCAATAAGAGAAAGATAGAGGGGAAAAGTTAAATTTTGAAATTGGTAGAGGAAGTTCGTTTGCTAGTTTTCATGGTAATTATGGAAACGTTGAAGGTGGTAGTGGTAATGGTAGTGTTCCATCCCAAGCCCAGCAAGAAGTGAATGTTATACTTGGACCTGATGTGAGGAAAAGAAGAAGGAAAGTGAGTAGTTTTTTTGCACTACAAACAACTCCTAGATCCTAACCTTCAATTCATAGTGCAATGCAATCAAGAAATGTGGCTCCCAATGTCGATATGGCAGTAGCTAGATGGTTGTATGATACATATTCATCATTTAATGCTTCTCAGTCTTATTATTATCAACCTATGGTAAATGCGATAGCGTTTTATGGTCCGAGATACAAAGCTCCTTCGATTGATGACTTAAGAGGTAAACTTTTGAGTTGCTTAGTTTAAATTTTTGAGTTGCTCAGTTACAAAATTAAAAGTTATTTGGTTGAAAGAAGAGTGAATTGGGATACTTTTGGGTGTTCAATCATATGTGATGATTGAACAAATAGGAGATAAGAGCATATTATTAATTTTTTAGTTTATTATACAAATTGCTAAATGTTTTTGAAGTTTATTGATGCATCTGGCCTTATTAAAAACACTGATACTTTATTTAAGATATTTGATGAAGTTATCAATGAAGTGGGGTCGGAAAATATTATTCAATTCATTATTAACAATGATTCAGCTTATACGGCAGGAAAAATGTTACAGAATAGGTATAATTCTTTTTTTAGACTCCTTGTGCTAGTTGTATTAACCTAATGCTAGAGAATATAATGGATCTTAGGTATTTTCCTATTATTGATGAGACTATACAGAAAGCTAAAACAGTGACCAAGTTCATCAATAACCATGCATGGGTGTTGAACTTAATGTGAAAGGAATTTACCAATGGTAGGAATTTGTGTCGTCCTGGTGTGACTAGATTTGCAACGAATTTCTTATCACTTTAGACTTTTGTTTCAATGAGGAAAGAGTTAATACAAATATTTATAAGTGATAAGTGATTACATCTCAACATGCTAGGTCTAATGCTAGATTGGAGGTTTCTAGCATTATACTGGAAGACAGAGAATTTTAGCCTTAATGTCAATTTGTTATTCGAGTTTGTGAGCCTTTGGTGAAGGTGCTTCGATTGGCTAATAGAGAAGAAAAGTCAATAATGGGTTATGTTTTGGATGCCATGGAAAGGGCGAAGGAAGCAATCAATGCCAATATGAAACATAAGTCATCTTTGTATACACCGTATCTTGCAATCATCAATGAGAGACGGGAAAGACAACTTTCTTCTCCGTTATTTGCAATTAAGTGTTTTTGAATCCTAATGTATATTTCAGACCAGATTCCATAAAAAGAGCTAAAATTAGTAGAGGAATGTTATTCACTATTACAATAATTGTTGGCCATGAAATGATGCAAGATCACTTAAGCTCAAAAATTGAGTTTTATAAGCAATCTTCTGGAGATGATGGATTGTCGATTGCTATTCGACAAAGAGCAAAACTTACTCCAGGTATTAAATGTTTCCTTTTTCATATTTGTTGAAAATTAATTATCACTTTATTTTTTTTGTAACGCTACTTTTGTTATCTTACGACTTACAGTTTCTTGGTGGGATCAATTCGAAAGTGGTGTTCTAGAATTGCAAAGGTTTGTAATTCAGATTTTAAGTCAATATGTGAGTGCAATAGGTTGTGAATGGAATTGAACTAAAGCACATTTAAATTCATCTATTCAAAGAACATTACAAGAAAAATGGGATTTAGCGACGAAATTTACCAATGGAATGGGAAGGTTTTCCATCAGTAAGCTAAGTTAGCGATAGAATTTACTGATGGAATAAGACGTTGGAGAAATGACCGTAAGTAATAATTGGCGACAGAGAAAATATTTTCCATCGCTAATTTATCGACCGATATTTTGTGTTCCGTCGCTATATTTAGCGACGGTAATTTTGTGTTGTCGGTAAATTTAGCGACAAAATATTTGTCTCAGTAGGTAAATTTAGTGATGCACAAGGCTTCTCCGTCGGTTAATTCACAACTGACTTTATCGATGGAACTTAGTAATTTGTCGGTAAATTCACTACATTTTACTTACTTTTTTTGGTTTTCGTCGGTAAATTTTACTAATACTGTTTTTTTTAATTTTCTCTGCATTTAATTTTATTTGAGAATCTTATGATTGATGTATAATTTATACTGTTATCAGTTATTTTTGATTTTTTCAACATTTAATTTGTTAAAATAGAAAGTTGATTGATGATATAAAGTAAAAATTATCTTAATTGATAATAAAATTATTTTATACAACAATAAGTATTTATTTCATGCAAATGACTACAACTACGCTATTCATTTGGTGAAAGCAGATGCTCTAAATGTTGTGATGAGGTGCTGGCTTCCCCTTCAACTCATTCATCTCACTACGGAGCTGGGCTATATACTCCATCGACTGCTGTAATTGAGCTTCCAGTGCTTGTATTATGCTCCGAAGCTCATGGACTTCATTAGATATGGACCGCCTACTAGATGCTGGAGTATTAGATGCGAAGGATTGCGAATAACATGTGTTTACAAATGAACCTAAGCCGAATATCCTTCCATGACGGTACCTACCACCTACTACATGATGATAGGTTTGACTCTCATCAACATCTTCAGACTGTTAAGACTATCGTTGAATACTTTCTTCGTGTGTAAAAAGAGCTGACGGGGTGTAGGCTTTCTACCTATAAACTTTTCCTGCGTCAGAATAAAATGTTATAAGTGAACTATAATTTACAAAAATTTCAACAGAATTTTCTCTATTTTTATGATATTTACCCTTGTTGAACAAAGAGAGTAACTTAATCATATATTTATAACAAAGAGAGTAACACAATCATATATGACACCAGACATTTATAACATTATCATTCTCTATAATACATATATTTTCATTCCAAAATTCACACATCAAATTAAATTGAAATACATCAAAGTAAAAAAAATAGAATGTAAGTATAAAGTGTAGATACTTACAAGTCTCTCTGCATGCTCGTGGTGGGTAATAGATCCTCTAGTGTATACGAGAAGACTCTCTCCCCCGGTCCTCCACGTTTGTTAGTAGAATTATGCTCTAAAATGGACATTACCTCGGGTGATGTCCAATACTACTACCAATGACTCCATATTTCTTCAGAAAAATAAGGACGTCATACACCAGTCTTGTGTATCACACCAATAAAGTCTCTATAATATGTACAAGCTCGTCTCATCCATATTTTATAAATAACCGCGTCAAATTGTCTATCCCTAAAAAATTCTTTCTAAAAAAAAGGAAAACATATGATAAGTACTTATAAACTATAATATTTATCTAATTAATGTATAAAAATTAATTAGAAATATACAAAAATATATTTTTTGTACCTCAAACTCCTGATAATAAAAATCCTTTGTCACCTGAGAGATATTCTTCCATATATAACCCTCAAGATCAATCTTCTCCTTGAATTTGGATGTAATGTTTCTTAAGCACGATCCAGACGGAATAAACCTAATATAAAAAAAATTATATCAATTTTAAATTTAAACCTATAACTTAATTATAAACATATGGTGTTTCATGTATTTTCATTTATAGATTGTTGACAATTGTGATGTAAGTTCTTCCATCAATTCCCTTAGCTCTAGGCTGGAGGTCACCTCCTTCATCTGCATCGTTTACCCCTGATATCTTTTTTGATATAGGGGTGATGGATGATGTAGCAGCAGTATGCAAGGTGATGCCTTATTTGCAAGTGTAGTAGTTAGAGGTACAACATCTGATTCTATTGTAGCTGCATAATGTGATGCTTCACCTGGAAAGTAACTGGCTCCAATTCGTGGTCTAAACCTTGGTCGCATCATATCCTATTTTCTCTTTGGTTGCATATTTTAACTTGAAATTTATATTTTTCAATTCAATATATAACAATATATTGTTGATTCAATAATTTATTTATTGAATATAATATTCTATTACAAACACAAATTAATCGGTATCAGCACTTAATTGTAAATCAAAATCATCAACATCATCATCTTTTTCTGAAGAATTCAAATCAAGCTCAAGCTCTTCTTCAGATCTCTTACCCTCATCCTCTCCAAATAAAATTTCAACATATTCATTATTTGGATCGTTCAAAGATTCTCGTCATATGTAATAGAAGCATTTATTTCATAAACCTCTTCCTAAAACACTTCACTTTCAATTCTCAATTTTCCTTTTCCATATGATTCAAAAACACCTCTAGGTTTAACTTTGCAAACAGCCAACCAATCTGACTTATCTTGTCATAAGCTGGGAAAAGGGACATAATACACCTAGATCGCTTGCTTCGCTGACACGAAAGGTTCAATTTGTCTAAGTCTTCTTCGCTGGTTGATTTCAACTAGATTGTATTGGCTATACACTTTTGTACCAACATTAGGAGTTGGATCAAACAAGTCACACTTAAATATCACACTCCATTTTATTGACAATGTAGGTACTCAATTTCAAGTATTTCAGTAATTTTACGATAGTAATCCATCAATTCTCCTTATATGCAAATTCCACTATTTACTGTTTCCATGTTATGACCATGATATTCTGTATGATATTTGTATCTATTAACGAAATACACCAAATATGATTTAATAGTTCGCAAAGGTCCTTTCGCAAGATCACATATAAACTTGTTCTCTATTGAATTTTCTAAGGCCTACACAAAAGAAATTATCATATTAAATAGAATAATTCCATTTGAACACTTTAATCTTATAATTCAATCATTTCAAAAATTGTAAGTGAAAACTTACATATTTCTCGAACCATCGAGGAAAGTGTCTTCCAACTTTTTTATTGATATCATCCTGTGTTTTCTCAAGCATTAGCTCACGTAACCATTCCTCATATAATCTAAAAACATTATTATGTATTTCAGTTGTGAATAACACTAAATTTCAAAACCCAAATAATCAATTTCAACTTATTGCACGAAAGGTTAAACCTCTTGACAGTTCAATAAAATGTAACCATGGGCAACCTCTATTTCTTACTCTTTTAACATTCTTCTTGTTGAACGTCTATATGTTCATCCAGGATATGTGAAAAATCGATAAGTTACCATCAGTGTCACCTGTTCCTCCCTCATTATCATTACGAGGAACTTTTCTTTCTCTTGTATGCACATGCGACTCAAAATAATGTACAAAATGTACTTGCTTCCTCCACTAAATAAGCATTACTTATAAAACCTTGAACTCTAGCCTTATGATTGAGCCCAAGTTTACTATATAAATTGGCGACACTTTCATGGCTTTTAATATACTTTTTGACTCCTAGTTCTTGATTTTGTGCTTAAATTAATCCTTGAGTGTGTACTTTTATTTTATGCAATTTGATAGTAAAAATTGTTATAATTGATATTAATTGCACTATTAATTTTTCTGAGAACAATTGATACTGCAAATTGCCATTATTGATTGTAGGAACCTCAAGGAGAAGGGAGTCAATGTGCTGAAATGAAGCCAATAAGAGAAAAGGCGCTACAGGACGTTCACCGCAGCGAAACATGAAGAATTCGGGCTGACTTTCGGGAAAAGTTCACTGCGGCAAAAATTAATTATTTCGCCTTGGCGAAGAATCCAGTAAGAGTAAAATCATTTCGGGAAAAGTATGCCGCGGCGAGCTTATCTTTCGCCACGGCTAACTGTCGAAAACCCGAACCATATTTGAAAAATTCTCTCACTATTCGACCCGACCCACTGATCCATCACTTAAAAACCTACCAAATTAAGTTACAAGAGACGACCATCAATAGAGAGACTCACTCCACATCCACAACCGACACAAAAATCTCTCTCACCCTCGACCTTTATCCATCATTTCTATCCATTTTTCATCATCGACTTCATCATCTGCTGCTGTTGCCATGGATGCTATCGGTGTGCCTGCAGTCGTGAGGGTTCTCGAAGTGATGCTTAGCTAAAGCACCATTTCCTCTTGAAGATGTAGCTATGGCTTGAGTTCGATGGGCTTCAAAGGGGAGTAGTTTTTACATTGTTGTGTTTAACTACATTGTTATGAACTCCTGAGTTAGGGATTTATGCCTTGTAGTTAGATTTTCTTGATTAGAGTTTAATCAAGTGTTGAACAATGTATTGTGTTATGGATTTGTTTATGTAGAACTTGGATGCTTAATATATGAAGTCTCATATATGTCTTTTTGGTGATTGTGTTAACTCTCTTTTATCTACCTAGTTGTGTTTGATATTGAGATTATGCTTGATCCAAATTGGCCACTTGTATTAGCTTATCCATTAACACACACTAAGATGAATTTAACAAGGTTTTAAGAAATGGAGTTCATTGATTAAAATCTTAGACTTAAAAAGAGTTTTTTAAGATTCATCATTTGAAAACTTAGTGACTTTTACTCCCAAAAAGATTTGTTTTGAACTATGATAACCAAAGCACGTTTTCAAGAGGACTTTATCAATTTGATCATCGTTTTAATTTTTAAACCAAAAATCCAAAAATCCAAAAATACCTTTTCTATACTTTTCTTTCAATTAGTTTAATTTAGTTAAGTTTTTATCAAAGATCCAAACCCTCCCCCCCTTTTATCAATTTAGTTTGCATTTCTTGACAATTAGGCTAGCTTTGATCATCTGCGCTAGGTTCCAATTAAGTGAGACGACTCGAGGTTGCACTCTATATTGCAATCCTTGGAATTAAAATTTTTGATTCGGTTTCCAAGGGATAACCTAAGATAAACCGTGGATCAAAATGGCGCCATTGCTGGGGAACCAAGCAATTGGTTTTCTTTAGGTTAGCCGTTGTCATTTTTGTCTATCGTTGATAATAGGAACTTTTTCTTTTACATTTCATTTTGGATAGTTTTATTTCATACTTATCAATAGTATAAGTTTTTAATTTCTATTTACATAGCATAAATCATGAAAACACAAACAAAAGAATACTTTCAAAGTTGGATTTTTCACTCTTAGCATTTTTCCATACATACACATCTTCATACATACTCTTACACTCGCATCCTTCATATCTCACCTTTTAATTGATTTTGTGTGCTTGTGAGTCAATTTTGTTACAATATCTTTTATTTGAATTATTTTGGAGTATGCCCCGTAGAACTAGACTTGTTCCTAAATTAAGAGACGCTTAAGGAAGCTTAGAAAACAGAGGAAAGAACAAGAGAGAAGTAAGGTAGTTGAGGAAGAGGAGTCAAGTCAGCCGACTAGTGGAAGTGAGTCGAGAGAAAGAGTTATCATGGTTGAGAACCAAGCTTTTATTCAGAATCCCAACTTTCATGCTAACTAACCTAGAAATGGAGATAATGGAGGAAATGGTGAGCTTGAGAGAGTAGGAGAGAATAATGGAAATCAAAGACGGAGAACCATTAGGGAAGCAACAACCTCTGACGTGAACTATGGTCCATTTACTACTGCTTACCCTAATTTTGATGTTAATTTTGAAGTGAAAGGATTATTAATTAATTCTCTTCCTAAATTTCATGGCTTGGCAGGAGAGGATCCTTACATGCATTTACATTCCTTGTCTATGATCTGCTAAGGTATGAAGCCAGTGGGAGCTTCCCTTGATCAAGTTTTATGGAAGGTTTTTCATTTGTCACTGGAAGGGAAAGCACGGGAGTGGTACATGAGTCTCCCAAGGCATGTGGCGAATGCCTACCATAGCTGGGCCAATTTGAGGAAAGCTTTCTTGAAGAAGTATTTTCCAGCTTCCCGAGCTTCATCGATGAGGAAGGAGATCTATTCAGCTAGGCAAGATTATGATGAATCCCTTTACGATTACTGGAATCGCTTTCAGGATCTACTGTCCAATTGCCCACATCACCAGATACCAGATGAGCAATTAGTGTAATACTTCTACGATGGGTTACAGAGACAAGAGAAAGGTATGTTGGATGCGGCATCGGGAGGTTCTTTGATTGATCTTACAGCTTCGGAAGCATGGGATTTAATCAAGAAGATGACCCTGAATCATCAACAGTATAGCGTGAGGGATATCAGGGGAGTACATGAGATAGGAGCTTCAATAACCCAAGCTAAAAGAATGGAGAGTTTGGAGTCTAAGGTTGACTCGTTGGAAAATAGAATCACTTCGCAATTATCTTTCATCACTGCCGAATTGAAGAACATGAATGTGCAGCGCCCATCATCTTCTATGGATCTTACCGCACCCAGCTGTGATACTTGTAGGTCAGTAATGCACATATCTAGTGTTTGACCAGGTCGGTATGAGGAAGTGCCCGCAGTGTACCCAAGAAGACCAAACCAGAAATGGGACCCTTACTCCAACACTTACAATGAGGGATGGAAGGTCAATCCTAGATTTAATTGGAGGAATGAAGAGGGTAGAGCTCCAAATAGATTTCAACAAGGAGGCGATTGCACGCGCTGCTGAACTCCTAACTTCCAACCTCCATATCGTTTGACTCCGAACTCCAAATTTTACAAACTTGGTACCGATGGAAAGATAAAAGATAGCTCTACTATTTTTATGCAGGACTCAAAAACAAGTTCGGACTCTAGAGGGGTCAAAAGTTCACTCAAAGATGACTGATCGATAAGCTCCTCATAAACAGTACCAAAACTTGTAAACATCATAA
>JAOQMQ010000003.1:14719355-14733748 GCA_027563845.1 Erythroxylum subrotundum
AATTTAAGTTATCATACTTAATTTCATCTAATCATGCTCAAGTTACATAAACATGCTTAATTACCCTAATCATGCTTGATTAACCTAATCATGCTTAATTAACTTTAAAAAAAAAATTTCGGGGCTAACATTCTTTACATAACCTTAATTGGTATTGACCCAATTGATATCTTTCATGATTTTGACTAAAATAATTCTCCTTGCACTAGATTCATTATATTTACATAATTTGTATTTTTGTCCTTAGAGTATTACTCACTAATATTGTTGGACCCCAAACTTTTCTTAGAATATTAGAACTATTAAATGGGAAATTTTGGTCATGAGTAAAGAACAAATGGATGAAAAAAATTTAACCAAGAAATGATAGACAAGAATAAAATAGGGAATGAGAAATGTAGATAGATTCATGATTTGCTATGGCGTTTTGGTGGATAAGAGATTTTTGAAATGGGAAGAATTAATGTGAAAGTTAGAAGTGAAATTAAAGCAAAAATGAAGTTGAATATGTGTAGTAAGTTGATGAAGGATATGTGTAGTCTGCTTTTCGTCTATACCTATCTTCTGTTCCATTTTTTATCCCTTAGAAGATATAATCTATCTTCTAGGTCTTCATGAAAGTTTTAGATCATGAAGTTCTCTTTCGAACCATCTAAAGGACACATAAATCCAATATCTTTAGGGAAAGTTATCGCAATTTTCACCATTCATAAAAACTTCTTCTGTGTTTTGCTTCTTCTGTTTTTTGCTTCTTCTGTGTTTTGATTCTTCTGCTTTTCGCTTCTTCCACTTTTTGCTTCTTCTGTGATGACGTCACATGGTCTGTGATTACGTCATATCTTCTATGTTTTGCTTCTTCCACTTTTTTGCTTCTTCTGCTTCTTCTATGTTTTGCTTCTTCTATGTTTTGCTTCTTCCGACCCTTCAGATGATAAAATTTTCCTTTGAGGTTCCTATGAAAGTTGTAGATCTTGAAGTCCTCTTTCCACCCATCTAACTAACATCTTGATCCGATATCTCTAGAGAAAGTTATGGAAATTGTAAAACATCTTCTGTGCACTGTTCATAAACTTCTTCTGGGTCACTGTTCATCTTGTATCGTCTGATCCAATTTTGACCCTCTAGATGATAGAATTTGTCTTCAAGGTCTTTATGAAAGTTTTATATCTTGAAGTCCTATTTCAAAAGCTTCAATAATGGCCTCTGTCTGATATCTTTAGAAAAATTTATGACAATTGTAAAACATCTTCTGTGCACTATTCATAAACTTCTTCTGGGTCACTGCTCATCTTGTATAGTCTGGTTCAATTATAACCCTCTAAATGACATAATTTATCTTCAAGGTCTTCATGAAATTATAACCCAAATGACTTGATTCTTGAACCATTGGACTCGTAATAAATTGTTCTACATCTCCAACAAAAATCATCACCATATGAAATGAATTGAGAAAGATTGAGTGAAAAACGTGAGACGGGTACAGTGAGTGTACTCTTAAAAAATATTAATTGGAGTTATTCTACTGAACATACTTCAGTATTTATTTTGGTGTCATTAGAAGCTTAAGACAACGGAGAACATTTTTTCTAGAAGAAAGTGTTATGTCAGAATGTTCAACAATATTTTTGGCAATACACTTAAGTTTAAAAGAACATAAGCCTATAAGGAAGGATAAAATGGACTTTTTGGACTCATTAAGGGCATAATTGGAAGAAAAAGTATTTTCTTGCATTTTAAGAAGAGAGAAGAACAAAAATTGAGGAAAGAAAGAAAAAGAGAGAGTGTCATGAAGAAGAAAGAGAAATATGAAGAGAAGAAGAGAAGGAGAGAAAGAAGAGAAACAAACTAGGGCTTTAATTGTGTTAGCCCTCAAGAGAGATTTTGAGGTTGTTCAAGAAGAGAAAGAGGTAGAGGAAGAGAAGAGCTTTCTTTTGAGCTAAAGATCCCTTCATTTAGTGAAGAATGAAGGGATCAAGAGAGACAAGAGGAGCAAGAGAAGAAGCATTTTGAGCAAGTCAAGTCTTTAAGCAAGGAAATCAAGGTGGGTACATGTTCATAATAGAACAAATAAGCCACTACTGTTTTCTTTAAATAAATAAAAATCACTAATTTCAATTGCATCATAAGTGTTGCATCTATTGTTTATGAATGATTTGTGAAATCTGCTATATGTTTGCTTCATGAATTGTGTGATGATTTATAAAAATGATTTCTTTTGAAAAGACTCTGAAAAGGATTTTTCTCTTTGAAAAGATACATGTTTATGAAATCATGTTTTCGAAAATAGTTTCCAAGATATACATATATCAAGTATATAAAAAAGCAAGTTTACAAGAAGTGCCATTTTGGGCAACAAGCTTACAAGATTTTGAAATATATTTGTTATGTGGGTTTGTGGTAGTCCCTCAAGAATCGTCACGTCCACGTTGATCCAAGAATAGGCTTCTCTCACCTGCCCGCTAGTGGCACGAAGCTCCTTCAAGGACTCCCTCAGGAATTACGACTACACAGGACCCCTATGAGGAAATGTGTAGTGCGTCATATTTTGGACTTACCCAAACCATTCTGATGTGTTTATGTGCTCATGTTATGTTAACAAGTTTGATGCATTCATGTTTTGTAACTTGTGGATTTTGGCTGAAAGCTTAAGAAATATATGTTTTATGAACTCAATGAGAATTTTCTAAGAAAAGTAAATGTTTTCAATGGTTTTTGCTTATTTTTCATTATAAACTGTTACCCACGAGCTTTCAAGCTCACCCCCTTTCTGTCCCATCTTCAGGTGATAGCTAAGAGATCAAGTGATCAAGAGCCTAAGGGAATTGCTTCAATTTGCTATTATGTATTTTGTAATAAGCCAATGGTGTGGCTTTTGATTTGTAAATAAAGTTTTCCAAACTTTGTTGCTTTAGAAATGAAATGATAGATATGTTCATTTTGACTTCCTTGTAGAATGGTTGAGTTGGAGTAATAAGTTGGTTTTGATGTTTGATTGTCATGGGCACACCACCCTTGTGGAATGATGCCTAATAAGGGTTCATGGAAAGTTCATATATGATAATACGTTCAGTTTCATGATTTCGCAAGAGTTAGATTCCGGAAACAAGCGGGATCCAACAGTTGTGGTACCAGAGCAAGAAGATGAATAGATGATGGTCAAGGAAATTCCATTGGATTAAGCTCACGTTTCATGATCCGAAGTTGGGCTTCAGAAATGGTACCCAACAAATATAGTTCTCTGTCATCTTTTATGACAATATGATATTCTAAATTTTTCATATGATTTACAACTATAACATTCTTCTTATAAGCTCATTACAAGTATAATGTCATTCTTACTTAGCTTTATAACCTTCATTATCATTCCATTAGCAAAGTAATAAAAGTAAAAATGTTTGTTCTTGGCAATCTTTTCATTTTCCTCTATCCTAATCATCCTCCAACTTATGAGCAAAATTCCTAGAATAACAACATTTTCATAACACAAGTCATAATCTCCTTAAGATGAAAAATTGCAACTTTAGTCGTATCACTTACAATTTTAACTTTAAATTCTTCACATAAGTTGTTGTCAACTATACCATACTTAATCTCAGGATTAAAAAGAGCCTACATCATTTTTCTTGAGACACCTCCTTAAAAGCCTCGCATGCTTTTACAAACATTTCTTTCAACTCTAAGTGTTTTCGCCAAACACAAAGATGTTAATAGACTTAATAATAGTCCAAAATAATTTAGACAACATATACCTTTATAATCCCTTCTCCACTTATGAAATATATACCTTCCCAAAAATATGAGCTCTACTATTGGAATCATGTCCTCAATGGCTGGGATTAGTTTCTAATTAAAAAGACAAAAATTTCTATCATCAAAACTAAATAAGAACTAATAATCATGAAAGGAAGGTTATTGTTGTATAACCTTTTTTTCTTGTCACTTATAACAACCTATCTAGTCCCAAATTTAATTTTATGATCAGCTTTAAGTAACCCCAAGAACCAAGTCATATGTTTCTTGTCTCCATATCTACTAGTGCCCAACTTATAAAAATTATTTGGTTGTTTGACTCTTTATATACAATATTAAGAAATACTCCTTTTAAAGATATTTTTAATAATGTGCAATCAACACCTAAAATTCTTTTACATATATTGATTATCTCCCTCTTACAACAGTCAAAATCCACATAAAATTTGTCAAAAATATGAGCATCTCTAATGAATATAGACCTTTGTGCCTCAATTTCAATGGTTATACCTAGATTACAACTCTCAAATTTGTTGCATATTTCCATTAGCTTTGTCAACTTACCTTTCACATCTCCTTTTACTTTCTTAATAATATCCCTTTTACTATATGCACTAATGATATATTAACATCTTCAATGCATTATTTCATTGTCATCGTTTGAATATTCCTTAGGGATTTTGAATGTATATTTTTCATATCACCAAAGACATTTTTAACCATCCACCATTTTTTAATCCTTTTAATTTTATCATTCAATAATAACACACTTAGTTATAACAATAGTCTTGTAATTTTTAATAAAATTACAATGTACTTCTCAACAATCCATACTTAGTCATTGCCTACTTAAATTATAGTCCATCAACAAATCATTTCAAAAATAAATTTTAAAAACTTGTAACTTGGATCATACATGGAGGCCTTTAACTGGCACTTTGAAGCTTCCCCATCACTATAATCATCCTCAATCCCAGAAAAATAACTCTTACTAAAAGAAAAATATTTTGCATTATGAAATGAGTCATTAGTATGAGTTAAATTGTTTCTCTAAATTAAGGCCAATAAATTTGGCTCCAATAATAATTTTTGTTGCTCCGTAATATCCTTTTTCTCCCATGCACAAATGTTATAGCCTCTAGCAATTCATAATTATCATCATTAAATCATCTTCTATAACTACCTTGATACAAGGTATTCCTCATCATTGTCTTATTTAACACATTTGTCATTTTTTCTCATTTTGATGGATTTTTTTTTTAACTTTCAACTTCTATTACACCATTTTCTTCTTTGTCTTCTTTAAATACTATCTTTGATTTGCTTCTAAGTAATTTTCTAGTAGGTATTGTTGTCTTCTTTGACAATAGTTTCTTTTTTACAGCTAGTTTATTCTTTGTGCTTTTAAAGTTCTTCCATTCCATGCTATAGCTACTTTTATATTCATATCACCACCTTTCTATCCAACCTATCCTTCTTTCCTAACTACAAAATTGTGCTCTTTAATTTCTTTGTATTTCATATATACGTATACTATTTTACTTTTAGCCAACAACATACGATACAGCATATCAATATTTTATTAGTCATTACCCAATTTTCTTAAGCCATTAATGAAGCCCTTTCTTGAAATCATATAGTATATACATTCAATGTCATCTTAACCACACATAATTTGAATTACATCAAAAACATCCTTATGACAAAAACATGTCCACATTAGCATCATCAATAACATTATTTAGGAAAATACCAAATCTAAGAATAATTACTTTATATTCGAAAAATTCCCCTAATATACAATTAGTAGACTACGATCAATAAAAAAATAAAGTAACATATACATTATCTAAGAATTTTGTGTATTTAGATAAAACAAAAGTAGGAGGACTTCCTTGAAACTCATATAAGTGGATTTTTATATAGCACAATAGACCCCATTTAAACCTTATAAGTATTGTCAAGTGTTAATGTGTGAGTTTGAGTTGACATCTAAGTACATTTTATGTCAATTATTTGATAATTTGATGTGCCACATAGATACTTTCGTTAAGAGAGATAATTAATATAAGAGATCCAAATAGGAAAAGTACAAGCACTAAAAGACTTTAAAAAAATAAAGGTATTAGAATAGAAAAGTGACTATAATAAGAGAACTAAAAATATCCTTTTCCTTTAAAATAATAGAGCTCATTAACTTGCATTACTAGAAATATACACATTAAAGTTATGTAAATTTAATAATTTAGACCAACTCACCTAATGAAAGAGAATTTTGATATTTAATAAAAGTGTAATTGTTTAACCTATACTAAAATGACATATTATGAAAAATATAGACAAATAAAACATGACTAAATATTTGTTTAGTATGTTAAATTATTTTTAATTGAGTTAACATTTTTTATATTATTTATCTATACTTTTTTTTCAAGAAAGCAAATAATTCATGAAATCAATCCATGAAGGGAAGTTCATAAACCTAAAATTGCTAAAGAACAACTAGCAAAAACATCATCTAATTATAATTCAAAAAAATATAAAACTAATAAGCTTGCTAAAGCCATCACGAATCTCTTAAAGCAGAGAGCATTTCTACAAGCTCCTCAGATAACAAGACTATGTCCTTTTATGGCAAAGCTATTTGCTTAGCAATAAATGATCTCCTTCTCCATTAATAAAACATTATAATACCTTGGCTGTTAGATATTACATCTCTTGTACCTCTTCAAAAGTAGCATCTTTTTTACTATTTTTAACACCATAACCAACCTCCATATCTAAAGATATAGATGCCACCTAGCTAACAGGGAATCGTTGCATCCTAAGTATAGTTGATGTGCCATTATGTGTCACCCGATATTCCTTATCAACTCTAATAATATCGAATCCACTTAAGTAACTTACCTTTGAAAATTTTTGTTATTCCTTTCATTCCATATCATATATATTATGTATCTAAGAGAGATCTTCAGCACCATCATATCCTCCTTTTCGGTTATTAATTGAAGAGAACCAAATATCTAATTCATATAGGCTAGAATAATAGGATAAATATTAAAAAGAGACTGAATTTAAAGCTAAATTTGTGTAGTTAACCTATAGCTAAAAAAGAGATAAGCTATTGACTCAAGCTTTTTAATGCCTAAGACACATATTATAGGGAGATTCATGAAATTTTTACCTATAAGTGGTACGTAATCTCCCTTTAAAAGCCAACCAAAAAGCAAGAGAACCATAGAGGCTTGCTTGTTTCATCCATACTAATTTGTGCTAAGGCATCTTAGGGACATGATTTTTCATCAGTTCTTTATATGAAAAGTTAGTGAACCCACTAGATAGGCAGCAACCCATTTGGTAAAGTCATCTTGGTTAGTATTAAAGCTAAAGTTGAGTAGATGGTCCCTTATTCTAGATATAGGTAGTAGCTTTAGTTTCAATTAAGTGTTGTTCAAGACTTAGCTTACCCTAGCATTGTTTGAAATCGTTGTTCTCAATAAATTCAATTCAATGTAGTTACTTAAAGGCAATAAACTAAACAAATTATCATGCCAAAAGAAGGTAGAATTTCCATCATTATTCTCAAGTAAGAGATATGACATATTTTATCCTATAACTATAGTAGATTCACAATTATCCAAGAGGAGTTGTACCTTTGTTGCCTAAATAGTGAGAATATATCCATTTGAAGGACAAGACTTTCTTATTGATTACTAATCTCCATATTCTTCTGGACATAAGAACTTTGTTTATAAGCCTTATTGTAATTATCCTCAATCTACCTTCCTCCCTAGGTAAACAAAGATCACTCCATTTCACCTTGGATAAAGTAGAAGTTGAGAAGTCACTAGCCTAAAGGAATTTCCTCATAAGTCTTTCTATAGTCTTCATTATGTTGGGGATTAAAACATGAGAGGACCAATATATAAGTTATTCACCACATAATTAATTAGTTGTATCATGCCAACAAGTGATATGGTTTTATTGCACAGTCTTGAAAGCATCTTTTGAATCTCTCAAATAGTGGTTGGAACTCACTAGTTAGAGGCCTTTTGGAGGAAAAAGGATCCCTAGCTAGGTAAAAGGGGGCTTTAATACCCTAATTCCAATAATTGAAGAAATCTAGTAGGATATATTCAATACACTTGTAGATATGAACAATTGACTTTTATCTTCATTAATAGAGAGCCTAAAATGTCTTTGAAAATGTTCAAACAAGCCATTACGACACTCACTAAGCAAGCATCAACCTTATGGAAGATGATTAAGTCATGTACAAATGATAGCTACATAACTCCAATATTTTTCACTTTGAATGAAATATGAATTTTTCTTCCTGATAAATAGCTAGCTTAATGAATCTAGTTAGCATTTCTAAACCTAGAGTAAAGAGATAAGGAGAAAGAGGATCTCTTTGCCTCAATCCTCTAGCACTTTGAAGACTATTAATAGGCTCCCCAATGAATAAAATGTTATAAAAAATAGTGAAAATGCATGAATCAATCCAATTCACAAACACATCAAGGAATCCAAAAGCTTATAACACTTTGGAGAAAATTAATAGGCTCCTCATTGACTAAAATGTTGTAGGAAACAACGGAAATGTACAAATTAATCCAATTTACAAACACATCAAGGAACCCAAAAGTACTTAAAGAATTTAGGAGAAAGCACTAAATTATAGTGTCAAAACCTTGTGAAAATCAATTTTTATATCACATTCCTTGCTAGAATGCTTCTTATTTTAATTTTTTAAAAGCTCTTGAGCTAGAAAATATTATCCCCATTCAGTCCACTTTTAATGAGAAGTATTAATGAGATTGGCCAGCATATTCTTAAGACTGTTGACCTTGTATATTGTATTACAACATAAAATTGGTCTAAAAATTTCTTTAAGGTTTTAAGAGAATGTACCTTAGATATCAAGAAAATAAAGGTCTTGTTTAGCTCCCTTGACATTCTTCCATTCTTGAAAAACTTTAGGACTACATCGATTACTAAATATTTGGTTAAAGGTTAAGTTTTCTAAAATAAATAAACTTTAAAACCATCAATGCCTAGATTTGTATGACATTTTAGAGTGAATATAACCCCTTTCCATATCATTAGCATTAAAATGCATTTTCAAATAATCATTATAATCATTGGAAATATGCTTATTAATAATAAATTGAAGAAGTTATATTGAACAAGAGCATCTTGGACCAAAGCTATAAGCAAAGGAGAAGTGGGTGAAAGAATCATATTTTAACATTAGTTGAGAACTCAATAGTTATATCATTATCCAATAGAAGTAAGGTGATTCAATTGGCATTCCTCTTATAAAGCATTGACTTGTGGGAAAAAAAAAGAACTTGTAGTCTTATTTCCTCTCTTTAACAATATAATCGTGGATCTTTGTTTCATAATAGAAATATTAACATATACTGCTTGATTATAATTCAGTAAAGCAATCTTTTCTTTATTTTATAAAATGTCATCAATAGGATTGGAGTAAAGAAGTGTCTGGATTCTCCAAATCTTTTCCCTAGCATCAAACATAGCAAGGTGATTATAGCTAAATTTTTTAATTTTTAACAATAGCTTTATCAAGCTTTTTCCTCAATTGGCAATGGCCCTTCACGTATTACTTTATTAAAATAATTACCCTCCATTTTGAGATCAATCATTTGTAAGTAACCAACATAATGTTTTAATTCTCTGTTTGATATATCATTATGTTTACACTAATAAAGTATCCAAAAATGATCTAAGGTAAGTTGATTATGATCCAAGATCCTTAAGTTTGTTCCATTGAGCAATTATATAAAAGAATGGTTAAAATCATTTTTAAAAAAGGAGACATTAAAGGAGAATTCTCCTACTTCATCTTAACTGAGACATAGATCAAAAGCACTTAAGTTTCTTCCATAAAAATGATAATGATAGTTGGTGATGACTTGTCAGTGTTTCTTTTAGAAATAGAGGCTTTTATATTTATTCTCAATTATTTTTGTCTCTCGTAAGTCAACTAAGCATAACTTCACAGTGCAAAGAAATCACAAAAAGAATTCTTCTTAGTGGCACTATTAGTCCCCCCATTCATTCAATGCTAATATTGACATTATAGAGGAGAAGATAATTTTTTCTTTCCCTTATTAGATTTCCTCCTTGCCATTCTTAAAATCTAGTTTTTAGTATTATCCATATTTGAATTGATAGGATTTAAAAAAGAGTGGAGTCAATCGTATTCACCTCAACTTTAGTTGCTTAAACCTTAGTTATAAATTTGTTCCCACTAAAATTTAGGTTTTGAGTGGAATCATTCACTATCAAGCTTACCTTGTAGGCAACAAGTAGGGTGACTTACATATTAGATGGAGTGGAATATGGGTTGATAGCCAAGTCTTTAGCTTGAACATTAGAAGTTATCCCCTATAAGCTAAGGGGGTTATCGAACTTATCCATATTTATGAATCCTCATTTTCCTTCTACTGACTAATCACTTTGTTGATATCCACCCCCCATATTTTTAATCTAATATAGCCTTTTGGATTAATTCCTGATAGTCAACTTATAAGAAAGTTCTTCTAGGTTTCCATAAACCATTTTGCTTAATAATTTTTGGTTTTAACGAGTGGGAGATGGAGACTGTATCTTCAAACATATTTTCATTCTCACCTAACCTCATCAAAGGAATAACATCAAGTAACTCTTTCTAAATATCAGCAATACAAAAGCCTTGAAAAGTTTATTCTTTTCATAACAATCATTGCTTCATCGAGATACAAAGGCTTTTCCATAAATCTTACCAAATGACTAGTCCCTCTATGGTCCAATACTATAATGGTACATTGTGAATATTGATCCAAATACGTACTTGTTTATACTTAAATCTAAGTAGTTGAATCCATGACCTCCATTTTTAAATAAAGATTGGTTTGGAATTGATGTTGGCTCTACTTCAAGTACTTTTTAAGCTTAGGATGGAGTTCTAAACCTAAATATGAAGATATTGTCCTTATTGACTAGCACCTCAATCAATACAAACTAATTCAACTTATTTAGGGCCCATTTGTTCATGACAAAGAAGGTGAGTCTTTTACAATGGAAGAAATCAATAAGTGTAGCACCACATTTTAGTACTCCTTCCTTTTCTACATGGAGGACCAACTATTGGTTTCGCATCTAAAAATGTTCAGAAGGACAATAAAGGAGTTTAGGAGAGGGGGAAGTGTCTCCCAAAACTTAAGACCAAGTTCTTCTTTTTGGAATGCTAAACGAACCATAAATAGGTAAAATATGACTTTTAGGGGAGGTAAAACTTTGAACAACACATGTAGATGCAGTGAGATAATACAAGTTAGGAGGAACTGAAAAAGCTAATCCTAGAGAAAAAGAAGAAATATTTTCAGCTAAATTGGATTTATAAATGATAGATGTATATTTGACTATATTTTTACACCCATATTTGATGTATTTTGCTTGATATTCTATACTTTTTTTCTATATTTCATGCTTAATTTACTCCAAGTATGTTTACAGAGCATAATTGCCTTTACAGACTTAAAAGAGAAAAATTTGAACGAAAGCACAGCATTACTCCAAGTATGTTTACAGAGCATAATTGCCTTTACAGACTTAAAAGAGAAGAATTCGAAGGAAAGCACAGTATAAAACAAAGATTCGACACACGAAAGTGATACACGGCCGTGCACAAGACTATGCATCGACCAAAACCTTAGAATTTCATATAAAAGGATGTGAACGGAGAATTAAAGAAGCAGACCGAGGAAGGCAATTCTAGATGTGGAGATGATTCTCAAGGGACGATTTTGGTTCGAAGAAGTGGAAAATACAAAGAAATCATCGAAAAATTCATCAAAATACAATATCAAACCTCGACATCACAAGAATACTCGATAGAAGACAACCAGGAAAATTTAGAATTATAATCTCATTGTTTTTAATTCGTTGTTCTTTCTACTTATGTTTGATTTCGCATTCGATAATGTGTAAATAAACATTTTGTTAGTGTTTAGGTTAGACGAACGCCATATTAACACTTTAACATGTTTTGATTCTTTTATTAGTGCAATTGGGTTCATAGATATATTGCAATTCGATTATATGTTTAAATATGTTCTAATATACCTAAGAATATTATATCATAATCTGATTTCATACGTAGAGATTGAGAAATCCTATGATAAATAGATCTATCGTAATTGGAAGGAGTTGATTGCAACCCTAAAGGTAAGATGACATAATTCTTCCAGATTATGGTCAAACCTAGTAGAGGGATTCACAAATTGATAAAACAATCCTATAAACTTTAACCTAAGTAATTCGATTGAAAACCTTAAGATTAATTGTTAGTAGACTCAAGGACTATTAGTATACCATAGGAATCTCCACAGTCTAATAAATCAATAAAACAATTGCATAATAAGAGATCAATCTATTAAGGTTTTAGGGACATTCGAAGTCTAGATATTAATTTTCGATAATGATAAATTTCTAAGTGCTTCCTTATTTCTCTATTCTTAATTGCTCCCTATTTTATTTTACTTGCTTTAGTTTTATTTTCTGTTATTAATTCCAAAATCAATCCATAGTCTAGATAATAGGAAAAAAGTAATTACTAGTAATCACTGTCTTCGTGAGATCGACCCTTACTTGCTCATACTAGCTACAGCTACATTGTGCACTTATAGTTATTACATAATTCACCAACTCACAAAATAGGTCAATCAATAAACAAGCATAGGAGGACAAGAGAGAGATTGATTGTCCACAGCGAACCAAAGATGAGGAAGGAGAAGTACAAAGAGTGGGAGAATTTACAAAGGAAGTTTTCAGAGAAAGGTTTGATATTTAAAATGATACCAAAAAAGGAAAAGGAGAGTTGAATCCAAAAAAAATAAAGATGAAAGAGAACTCAAAAAGGAAAAGCTAGAGTAGGGAAAAGCGGAGCACACATAAGAACATAAGAAAAATAATGAAAGAGAAGAGGGGGGCACCAAGAAGAATAAACTAAAAGGCTCCAAGAGAAGGAAATGTTGAAATGTAAAGAAGGTAAGAGTATAAAGCAAAAAAGAAACCACCAGACACAAGGAAAAAAAAGGACAAGAAAATAAAACACTAAAAAGGGAGCAACATTATAAGTAGAAGAGGAGAACATAAGTAACTAAGCATCTTTAGAAGGACATTTCAACTATACAAAAGCCTTAGCTTCTTTCCCCTAAAATATTAGTTTTGGGTTTTTTTGTTTACTATTAATGTTTAAGTAGACTAACTATAATTAAATATTCTAGGTAATTGTTTATAATTAAATATTTTGAATAACTATCACGTATTATTTAGTTCTCTATTAATCTTAAGCCAATATAAAATAAAATAATTAAATTAATAATTATTTTAACTATCATATTACTTTTGACCGAATTTCAAAAATTTCAAAGTGTAAAAGGTATCAATTGAAATATTTTTCTTCTTTCAAACTTTTTGTCTATGATTTTTTTTGGGTCAAAAGACAAACTTTTCTTTTACTTTTTAGTTATTATATTTACTCATTAAATAGGTGATGATACAATGATTCTTACTTACATAATTCTTGGACTTATCTTGAAGGTTTTATAGAATCATCAAGTTTTTAGTATGAATTTGAGGTTTCATTCAATTTATAAAATCTTAATAAAAGTTATGTCAATGAATAATAAAGAAAATAAAGAAAAGAACATTATAGCTTTATTTCATTGTGTTCCATATAAATTAAATTAATAAAAAATTAAGAAAAAAATAAGATGCGTAAATAGAAGATTCAAGAGGTCGATAACAACCATCAACAAGAGATAGAATTAGTCAACTTAATATTTTGACATTATAACCATCAAGAGGAGTTTGCAAATTTTTCATTTTTTGTATCTTTAGAAAAGATTGTTGAATCATATGATTAAGAAATTTATTGTTTCAACTAGTATTTTAGTTTTTATGTTTAAGTTGTACAAGATAATATTCTCATATTCGGTTCTCAGATGGGACTCTCTTTGGTTTACCTATCTCAATCAAATTAGTCATATAATTTAACTTTAGTTATATGAATTGTTTAGGGTGAATTACCCCATAAAATATAAATTATTTAAATAATCTCATAAAATTATAAATTATAGTACTACTATATTTCTTACAAAATAAAATTATATTATGTGTAAGTTATGAGGTCAGTAAGATTTCTGGTACTAATTTTTTAGGACCTTTTATCATCGATTCAACCTATAAAAAATTGATGTTCACTTCTACAATTATTTACTTATCTCTTCTTTTCTTGTTTCAACGGTGCAGAACGTTAACTATCTTTGAACTCTTAGTCATTTGTAGATGAAAAGCTTGCAAAAGGTTATCAGTAGCATGATCTGCGTTAGCACGCTTCAAATTCCCCGCCATCGAAAGTAGCTCACTGTTCCTAATTCTAATTGTCCTTCCACGCAGTGACGGAGCCAAGGACGGAGATATGGGGGGCCCAAATAAAATATAAATTTCACAAAAAAATTCATATAAAAACTAAATAAAAAACAAAGTTTTATAAAGAATATAAAATAGCTAAAATTACAATGATCCTCGCCTACTTTTCATAGATTGAAATCTTTTCATAACAACATCAT
>JAOQMQ010000003.1:14741948-14752033 GCA_027563845.1 Erythroxylum subrotundum
TTACGAATTCTATAAAATTTATTTTTTCCATTAAACATTAATCAATCCGCGTAATCACTTTTCTATTTAACAACAAATTGCAATTTTTTCCCATAAAAAGTAATCAATTTGTTGTCCGCATTATCACTTTTGTATTTGTCTTACCTTTTTCAATCGTCAGTCGTCACCCTATGAACCATCCAAAACCTGATTGTCTATAATCTACTGAAGATCAGATGGGAACTGACAACAACGATTTCTATTAAGATCTTCCAGAAGAGCAACCCTATAATAGGGTTTTAATATATTAAATATATTATAGATGACGGCAACCTATGATAAGGTTTTAATATACTATATATATTATAGATGACAACGTTGCTCTTCTAGGTAATATTATATATATATATATATATAACAGTTGTAACTTTACATGTCGGCAACATTGCTTTTACGACAACTTATAGGTTTTGATATTATATATATATATATATATATATATTTTAAATAAAAAAATTAATTTTTAAAAAACTTGGGGGCCCCAGTGCACGACTGGGCCCCACATATCTCCGTTCATGCTTCCACGGCTGACCGTTGTCCTAATTTTTTACTAAAATGAGTAAAGAAGATGACCAACAGTTAGAATTTGAAAATCGTGTTAATTTAAGATACGTTTAGTTGGACGTTTATTAATGGAATATAATAGAACGTAATATTATTTCATCGTTTAGGAGGATGATTTATAATTAATTAAAATGGAAGAGGAAAGTTCTATATTACATCACATTTTATCATAAACAGTAAATATGAGAAATCTCCAACTTGGAAGTTTAGGATGGAATGTAAAATGATAAACAACTTTTCACTATATTATATTGTAACTCCTTTCCAAACAACAATTTTTTAATATTATATCTATTTCTATTACATTCCATTAAAAACCTTTTCATTCCATTAAAAACTTTACGTCCAACTAAACATAGTCTAAAAGTTTGAAATAGTAGTTTTAACAATATTAAAATTCATTTGAATGTTATCAAATATTAAAATATAATTAAAATTTTCTTCAAAACTTTTAAGTCAAACGCACCTTTTTCACTTGATTTTATTTAACATCAAACACTGGAATTTTATTTCAACCAGCTTTAATACTTTACAGTAATAATTATCAACTTATTTCCATTTACTTTTTCACATCATTTTTTTTCCATAACAATTACTGGATAGCAATGACAATTTGATATTAATATTATAATGTGTGGTTTAGGTGAGTCTCAGAACTTTTATGACATTTTCCCAATAGTATATAACGGTATTCACTTCTTTGTATAAAATGTTAAATTTAAAATTTTATGCAAAGAAGTGAATACCGTTATATACTATTGGGAAAATGGTACTTCAATTTGAGCAAAGATATCATATGAAACATCGATATTTACTGAGTAAAACTTGTAATTTTAAAAACTATAAAGATTAAATTAAAAAAAAAAGCCTTTTAACATTATGTATGCTACATCTGATCATCTCCTCGGTCTATTTTTCTCCTTTGTTGCTTGTCCTCTTACTCCAGCTTGTCATCATTGCCACCGACCATTCTCTAGCTCGCTGCCACTCCCCACTACTCGTCAGCTTTTAGGTCATCTCTTCACGGCAGCTCTTGGGTTGTCGACTCATCTCCTCACTACCAGCTTGTCAGTCATTTCACTGCCACCCGCAGCTTCTCTTCTCACCACCAACTTGCCAATTGTTTCTTCCTTCATTTTTTTGACTTGTTTAAGTTGTCGGATCTTCAAATTACTTGATTGAGGTGTTCGATTGCGTATGAACTTAATGAAATCAGCTAATAGGATCGGAAACTTTGCTTGGTGTTGGCAGCTCAGAGTTTGAACTTTGATAAGGCTTGATTTATTTATTTTTTGGTAAATCAGAAAATAAATTAAGGCTTGATTTTTTTCACTTCACGGGGTGGGTTTGACTGGCATCGAAGACCTTAAAAGAAGAATAAGAGATAATTAGTTTGGCCAAAAATCTAATTAATAGCACTGCTTATGAAATATGAACAATCAATTGTTATTTGTTTATGTAAACAATTAATTATAAAGTCTAATTAACACTTATTTGTGTAAATGATACAATATAATCAATTTTCATTTGTTTGTATAAATGATTCAATGGGATTAGAGATTAAGGTGAGGATAACCTTAGACTATACTCTTAAAATAGTGTATTGTTTTGTTGTTAATAAATTATTTTATAGCGAATCGTATCTTAAATTAGTCATTAATTAAATTAATGATTAATTTTTATATACATAAATTATGTTTATTTTATTTCACAAATAATTATCAAAGTACAAAGTGTTTCGCTTTTAATTTTTGTTACATTTTATGAGGTATATCTCTTGTTAATTCAGTGAAAAGTGTGCTAATTAAATAGAGATTGACTGATAATAAATTGTGAATAAATGTTGCAAATCAATAATATGTAGCTTGCCTAAGATACACTACATTCGATGGTCATAAATTGATAGGTTATTTAGATATGAGCGAGCAATGGCTAGATATTTGTCTATGGAGCAAGTACCGCAACATCCTGATTCTCGAGGATGTCTTGTGCTGATGGCTAGGTACTAGAGTGATATCAGGATATCTTGAGTCTTAGGGATATTCTGTGTCGATGACTAGATATTAAAGTAGTACCGGGGTACCAAATTAGATTGAACAATTAAGGTACTTGTGTCGATTTAATTACGTTTACACTGGGCGAGAAATTATTATGAGTATAGATGAGCTGGCAGACCACTGAATGTAAGCCTACTAGGTTAAGCATGATTAGACAATTCAGTTAATTATAGGATAAAACATAAATTGCAATAATAAAATAATATTATTAATCGTTGCTTTGATAAAATTTTAGATGTTTGTTAATTTTTCGAATAGAATAAGCAAGGTTATGTATCTAAGTATTATATATATGTTTTAAATCACTTTGACTATTTTTTTAATTTTGATTTGTTTGATTTTAAGGATACGTTCAGTTACTCTTATTGAGTAGGCAACTAATCCTTTGCTAGTATTTTTTTAGAAGATAGAGAGATGACAGTATATGTCGAGTGCACTGCAAAATTTACCTAACTCTGCATACAAAAAACTTGTAGATGTGGTGAGTTGGGATCATATCCACAGGGAATGTTCGGTTAACTCTCGTAATGAAAATAATTAAAGCAAAGAAAATAAAAATGGGGGTTTGGGGTTTAATGCAATTGAGAAAATAAGCGATAAAAGTGATGAATATGTGTGAAACTAGGTTCTCGGATCAATCTCAGCCTACAACCATTAAACATCTTTCACTGTTATAATGCTTTCACATATCTCCTAAAACTATTGGTCGCAGACTAACAACAAGCTCTGTTAATCCCGATTTTCTCTTAGGCTATGTTTAATTAAGATACGATCGTTAATTAAACCTAACTATCGAATAACCTACAATACGCTCTCTAGATTTAATTAGGCAGCTGCATTATGATATGAAAAACAGACCAATCTATGCAACAGCCACATAAACTCGAGTCATTCAACCTAGGTTAACTTATCCCTAATGATTCGAAACCATTAGTTGCCACAAATGAATCTCAACATAACAATTACGGATTATATTGAGTAGTCTACCAATGAATCCAAATACAACGATTATGGATTATATTAACAATTCTAGCAATGGGTTCATAATATAAACAATCTAACAATAACGACAGTACGATTATTCATACATGAATACCCAAAGCGATTAAGAAAAGGATAACCTAAACATTTCCAAAAGGGAGATCCAATATTAAACAAAGATAAGATAAGTTTAATTGTGCATCCTAGGCATCGATTTCACCTTCGAACCGGTATCGGGAAGTTAGCCTTCCATCTTTCGTTAGGTTTCGATCATGCATCTCATATATAATATATATCAAAAATACGAAGTGAAAAAAAAATGAAACCTTAAAAACCAGATCTACTTATGCATATAGATATAGAAAAAGAAAAACATGAAATGTAAGATGTTTACATACCTTTCTGACGATCTCCTTTGTTCTTTAATTTTCTCCGCGTTGGGTCCTCACAAACCACAACAATCAATGCAGACCGTCTCTAATGAGAGTTCACAAAAAGATAGAAGGATGAAACCTCACTAGGAGATGTCTATAATTCTTTCTTTGTGCTAGCAAAGACAAGAACTTTTGAGAAAGTTAGAGAGAAAAAATGTGTGAGTAAGAAAAAGAAACTTTTTTTTTTCTTGTGTCTTACACAAGATGCACGAAAATCATCTCAATTTTCTGCACCATTTGCCCTTCCATAACCCCATCACTAATGGAAAGTTATGGGAAGTTAATGGTCATGAATAGCATGCATTAATGAAAGTTATGGGAAGTTAATGACCATGAATAGCATGCATTAATGGAAGTTATAAGAAGTTAATGACCATGAATAGCATACATTAATAGAAACCAACAGCACTTGTTTCTAATCCATTCCATGTAACGTTTTCTACCCCGATCACATCGCGATACAATCTCGAAACACTCTCTCATATCTTGAATCACCATTCAAGACCATTTTACTCATCCTTCAGATCTCCTATGTATGTGACCTATTAGGTTCCCGATTATGTTGGCCGCTTGAATTAACACTTAATTCAAATAAGTCAAGAGCAGTATCTAGCAACACATCATGAGCCCCAATTGACCAGAAACTCAGTGGTTTGACTACGAACCCTTCCATACGCAATGTTGCCATGCAATTCATCCTTTCACCACCTATACCCCACTTAGTTCAAAGTATGATCAAAGTGTCAGCTCCCACTAGACTGTCTATGTCACATCTAGTCCACGTGTTATTAGATCTTATCCTAAGGATCTCATTACTCTATGTATCATTGAAGACTCTCTTCATGACACATATTTGTTCTAGCAAGAGACTCCCGATTAATGACCCCGACAAGAGGTCTTGGGTATCATCTTCTTCTATCACGAGTGGTGAATCCTTTATTGGCTACTCAATTACCTCTGAATACTGCAAGTTATACCCAATCACCACCCTATGAGTAACCCTTGAAAGGCACTGATGAATGGAGTCAAAGCATAGGACCAGTATCCGAGATTTCCTTAAGCACCTCAAGTCGAAGGATACTTGCACCATTGCTATGATGAGACTATCATTGACACTGGAATAGAATATCTATATAATTGCCTCATATTAGGTCAATCCAATATACTTACTACCCTTAGTAAGCATCCACATGTTAACTTTAAACAACTCATGTCTATAGCTTATGAGATCTACTATTTGATCTAATCAAGGAATATAACATACGTTAGTCTATCCGGATTAATGATATCCCATCTCATTAATTCTATAACTAGGGAAAGTTTAGATACTAACATAATTACACATGATAGGAATCTCATTATCATGATCTCATCATGATTTCCTCTATGTTATATTTTATAACAAGGACTTCATTAAATCAATGTAAGATCAACATTAAATCCCGAAACGTATGAACATCAAAATAATAAAAATTGCCTTTATTAATCATAAAATGATTTGTATAATAAGTGTTAAAAGTGATTGCCTTTAGAGAGCTTCTCTAACAAACTCCCACTTGCACTAAAGCCAATCACCTTGATATCTAATACCATAGGCTTGTACATATGACACAAAACTCTTTTGGGAAGTAAGCTTAGTCAACAGATCAACTATATTCTCATCGGTAGGAACTCTCTCTATCTTGACATCATTTCTACCAATAATCTCTGTAATCAAATGGTAGCGCTTGAGTACATGTTTGGACTTCTAATATGACCTCGATTCCTTTTCCTACGCTATAGCCCCATTGTTGTCACAATACAACTGCACTGGGTTAGCAATACTCGGAACCAAACCAAGTTCCATGATGAACTTCTTGATCCAAAACCGCTTCCTTTGTTGCTTCTGAAGTTGCAATGTACTCCGCCTCTGTCATCGAATCAGCAGTTGTCTCTTATTTGGAACTTTTCCAACTGACTGCACCACCATCCAGTGTGAATACATATCCAGACTAGGATCTGGAGTCATCCCTATCGGATTGGAAGCTGGCATCAATATACCTGCTTACCACAAGATCACCTTCTCTATATACCAAGAATATATCTTTAGTTCTTCTCAAGTACTTAAGGATATTCTTGATAGCCACCTAATGACCCTCACCAGGGTTCGACTGGTATCTGCTCGTAACACTTAGAGCATACGTTACATTGAGTCTAGTACATAACATAGCGTACATGATTAATCCTATAGTCGAAGCATAAGGAATCAAACTTATGCGAGTCCTTTCATCCTGTGCCTTTGGACATATAGATTTAGAGAGTGTAATCCCATGTACCATGTGAAGATAACCTCTCTTGGATTGCTCCATGCTAAACCTCTTTAGCAGCTTGTTTATGTATGTAGACTGAGAAAAATCAAGCAACCTCTTAGATCTATCTCTATAGATCCTTATCCCTAAATAGCTTCTCCAAGGTCTTTCATAGAGAAGTTCTTAGCTAACCAAATTTTTACTGATTGCAAAGCTGAGACATCATTTCCTACTAGCAATATGTCATTTATATAAAGTACAAGGAACACAATTGCACCCCCACTAACCTTCTTATACACACACGACTCTCTAGATTTTGTGAGAAACCAAACTCTTTGATTGTCTCATCAAATCGGATATTCCCAGTCCTGAATGCTCGCTTCAATCCATAAATGGATTTCTGAAGCTTGCATACCTTTTCCCCATTTATGGATATGAAACCATCAGGTTGTGTCATATACATATCCTCGGTTAGGTTTCCATTCAAGAAAGTCATCTTCACATCCATTTGTCATATCTCATAATCATAATGAGCAGCAATGGCTAGGATTATCCAAATGGATTTAAGTATAGCCACTGGGCTAAACGTTTCGTCATAGTCAACACCTTGCCTTTGACGATAACCTTTAGCTACAACCTAGCTTTATGGGTAACTACATTACCATCCATGTTAGTTTTCTTCTTGAAAACTCATTTGCACCTATGGGTTTTATCCTTTCGAGTGGGTCAACCAAAGTTCATACTTTGTTTTCATATATAGAATTCATTTCAGATTTCATAACGTGAAGCCATTTTTCATATTCTAAACTCTTCAGAACCTCCTCATAAATAGTAGGCTCATCATCTTCTATGAGCAATACGTTATTAAGTTCACTTATGAGAAATATGTATCTCTCGGGAACATGATGTATCTTACCCGACCTACAAACTTCTTATCTGACAGAAGGTTGAACTCGGATCCAAGCAATTGATCTACATCTGTTTGAGCATCTTGAACTTCCATAAGTTTAATTTTGCTCCTACTGTCTTCTCAGAAGAAACTCTTTCTCTAAAAAGACAACATGTTTTGAAACAAACACCTTTTGTTCTGAAACATGGTAAAACTGATATCATATAGTTTCCTTAGGATATCCTACAGACAGAAACTTGTCAGATTTAGCTTCAAGCTTATCTGACTGAATCCACTTCACATAAGCAACACAACCCCAAACTTTCATATGAGAAAGATAGGGTTTATTGTTAGTCCATATCACATATGGAGTATCATCAACTGACTTGGATAGGACTCTGTTTAATACATAAATAGAAGTTTCAAGTGCATACCCCTAAAAGGATTTTGGTAAATTCGCTAAACCCATCATAGACCTCAACATGTCTAACAAGGTTTGATTTCTCCTCTCAGCCACACCATTATGTTGTGGTGTGTAAGGTGGAATCTATTGGGACAATATTCCATTATCCTTAAGATAATCCAAAAACTCTTGGTTTAAGTATTCACCACCTCAATATGATCGAAGTGATTTAATACTTCTCCCAAGTTGTTTCTCAACTTCATTTATGAATTCTTTGAACCTTTCAAAGGCTTCAGACTTGTATCTCATAATATACATATACCCATATCGAGAATGATCATCGATAAAGGTAACGAAGTATACGAAACCACCTTTGGCATGTATAGACATCAAACCATATACATCAATATGTATTAGGTCTAAAAGTCCACTAGTTCGTTCATCCTTTCCCTTAAAGGGTAACTTAGTCATCTTGCCTAATAAGCAAGATTCGCGTGTGTCATATGATTCATAATCAAATAACCCTAAACTACCACACTTATGTAGTTTAGACATACGTCTCTCACTTATATGGCCAAGGAGACAATGCCATAAGTAAGAACATTTCACATTATCTCATTTTATTCTTTTGTTATTATTAATATTTATAACCGGATTGCACAATACACCCAAAGCATATAACATTCCATTCAAATAAATAAAACAACCATTGTTACTGAAATTTAAATGGAATCCAGCTTTATTAAGACTAGAAACAGACATTACATTTTTCGTTAAAGCAAGTACATAAAAACAATTGTCCAATTCTAGTACAAGGCCACTAGGGAGCGTCAATACATATATGCCTACAGCTAATGCAGCAACTCTTGCTCCATTGCCCACTCGCAGATCTGACTCTCCCTAGTTGAGTTGTCAACTGTTCCTAAGGCCCTTCATGTCAGTACAAATGTGTGAGTCACAACCAGTATCTAATACCCTTATGTTGTTATCAGAAACAGTATGAATATCAATAACATAAATACCTAAAGTAGATGGGGCATCAGATGCCTTGTTCTACTTCAAGGACTTTAGATAGGCCTTGCAGTTTCTCTTCCAGTGGCTATCCTTGCTACAGTAGAAGCAAGTTCCTTTCGAGGTAGTCTTCTTTGCTTTCTTGACACCTCCCTTAGGCCCTGCAGGCTTCTTCTTCTTTTAGCTCTTTTTCTTTGAAACCAAAAGAGTCCACCAGCATCACAACCTTGTCCTTGCGGATAGATGGCTCAATTGCCTTGATCATGTTAACCAGCTTGGGAATTGTGCTAGATATATCATTCATCTGATAGTTAAGCACAAATTGTGAGTAACTATCGATTAAACCTGTCAAAATTAAGTCAATACTTAATTTATGATCCAAAAGAAAACCCAAGGAGGCCAACCACTCGATGAAGCCATTCATCTTCCGTGCGTACTGCACTGGAGATGTCCCCTCAGCCATCTTGGAGCAAAAGAGCAATCGCAAAGTCTCGAACCTTTTAGACCTTTCTTTCTCATCAAAGAGCTATATACTTACTAAAGATATCCCCTCAACCATCTTGGAGCGGAAGAGCAATCGCGAAGTCTCAAACCTTTCGAACCTTGCTTGCTCATCAGAGAGCTCCCTAGATGATAGACTATGGTATGAGCATCCATAGCCTCGTGTTGCGTTTGCAGCTCCGGTGACATAGTGGCTAGCCTAATACAACTAGCCATCTCGTTATCATTGAGATGCTTCCTATATGCCCTTCGATCATCATCAGAAGCATCAGCAGTAGGGGGATCGGGAAGTGGTTCTTCCAAGACATAACCAAGCTTCTCAAACTTAAGAACTATTCTCAAGTCCCTAAGCCAGTCAAGGAAGTTTGGTCCAGTCAACTTGTTAGCTTCCATCATTGATCTTAGATTTACATTAGTACTCATGGTGTTGACTCGGGAAACAGCAACCTATTGTCATATAGAGAAAAATTAGAATGTATTTAAATGCATGTCTATAAGGACTTTAATAACACACATTATGGCTCTCACTATGTTTACAAATTCATAACCCTCAATATAAATCTGAGAGACCTCATAGAGAAATTCTCCTAGTGGGTCAATATCCAATATCCCTAAGAATGACCTCGGGTTTGTCCAACAGGCCACCTTAGTTCAGCCGGTAGGTATCGGTCATACCAATTGCATCTCCAATGCAACTATCGAATCTAGTGCTATCAATTGTTGATGTGTGCACACTCATTGGGCTATTAACTCTTGACAAGCGTACATCTGTTAAGTCATTAAATTGCACATATTTTGGACTTAATATTCGTTGATGTGTTGAAATTATTATCCGAAATTAATGGAATTATCTTATAATTGTTTACAGATGGTTTTCAACACCTTAGGGATGAAATAGGATCAAAAAGATGCAAAAGA
>JAOQMQ010000003.1:14786299-14797630 GCA_027563845.1 Erythroxylum subrotundum
TCTCCACTGCTGTATACCTGCAAAACAAGCAAAGACTCTCCGGGGGTTGTTTCCCGGAAGGCCCCTCCGACGCTCAAATCAGTATTTTGAGAGAATTCTGGTTCTGAGAATCAAGAGGCAGCTAGGGTTATGTGTTCGTACCTTAATTACGGTGAATCATTCCTTATATACATTGTTGGTTGTTTCTAGGTTTAGGTCTCTACGTGAATTGTTGTGTTTTCATGGAAGTCGATCTTTTACTATCGGGTCGCTAAAGCGTGGGCTTGGAGTTGGACCCTTCTAGGCCGGGTCTTATGAGGCCGACCCAACCACACTCATTTTACAATAAATTAATAAAATGTGTAGACGAGAACGAGCAAAAGAGAGTTATTACACATAAAGTGAAACAGCCCCAAAATACTGCTGGTCCTTCGCAAGTTGTTAGTAATAGTATGACTTTGAGAGTCGTGTCACTTGTCTATCCAGTGAATCAAGCAAATAATGAATACCCATTACTTATTTGTTGTTCGTTGAGTTCATCTGCCGTTGATTCAAATAAATGTTTTGTGGACCTCGATTTTAACTGATAAAGATTTCTCAAAGTTTGAGAGAGATTTGCAATCGACTTCGTACTGCTCTTTATTTTAGTGGTGACAATCGACCAAATAAGTTATTTGAAAACGTATTAAAGATAGCTTTTCAACGATAAAAAAGGTGTACTTTAATGAACAAGTGGCACATTTAATGCGTTATTATTCATTACAAAAAATGATACTACAAAAGAAGGAAAGAAAATTAATAAAATAATAAACTTTTTTTTTGGTCAAAATTAGAATAAGAAAGGCAAACCTTTTTATAACTTTGCTTCTTATAAAAATATTTATTATTTAAATTATTGATGATATTATTAATATATTTTTTGATTTTATTAAATAATTTTTATGTGATTAACTACCATAAAATGTGTATAATGATTTAACTCAATTTTACTTGAAATTATATTACAATAATTCAAAGAAAATATAATTAATCCTTTAAAATAATGAGAATTTTTTAGAATAAATAGAAAAGGAAAACTTTGTATTCTTTACACACAATTAAATAAGAATAAATTTAAAGTAAATATATTATCATATCAATCTTAATAACGTGTGAAACAAAGGAGTGAACTTACTTTTAATTTTCTTTAGAAAACACTGACCTTTTCTCTGTGCAAAATAATGCAAAAAAAAAACTTTAGATCTATTACCTTAGATAAACTAAAATAGATTAATCGGCAACTTCAAACAATGTTTTTTTCAACTCTTTGGTGAGTAGCTTGCGTTTGGTGAGTCAAACAATCAAGTTTGGAATTAATTCGTCGAAGGGATTCGTACCATATCTAACAATGAATGCCCCTTTGAACATTCTAACTTAGTAGCCTCGTGCTCTTCATAAGTTTTAGAGTACAACAAGAAGTTTCATCAACATGATTTGAAAGCATTGTACCATGAGAACTTATGTCAAAGGCACGAATGTATGGGTTAAAGATAACCCTTTGTTAATCATTACCATGTCTCTCTAGTGGAGGAAAGTCTTTCTCATAAGAATTAATCATCATGCAAGGAATAGGAGAGGGTGTAGGAACAACTAGAATAAAAAGGAATAACCGACTGAGGACATTTGGTGATTGACTTTGGATAGGTCAAATGATCTGTATCAACAGCTTTGAGCATTTCATGAATACTTTTGGGTCTTGGGCTTGGATTCTCAATCCAAGGTTCAGAATCATCACGATCATCGTGGTGATAGTGAACTTATCGAGTAGGCCGACAAGTATAGATCTCCTTTTTGTTGTTCTTCTTCTTCCTTCGTCGTCGATTATACAGCTCATCATTATCATCACCGTCTAAATCAGGGTTCAGCATACTTCACAGTTTAGTTCACATATGGAGTGATCTGTATCCTAGATAAAATGTCTACTATTATGGCTAATGTAAACAAGTTCTCCATCTGACTTGAAAATAATGGATCGGATGTCCATCTTTGCCTTTCTGTGAGAGAACACTAGTTGACGCATCAAGACAGGGCTTGATGTATGAGAAGGTCCAGGTTGATCTTCATTAGGCTTGTTGCAGACGGATTTCATAGTTCCATGTCGTAAGGTCTTCAAAATAGGTATAGTAGAGTATGAAAGGAATGCCTGTGAGAAGTATGAACCACTTTTTGGTAATTAGTGATCCATTCAGTAGGCATGAACTTTTCAAGCTCTGCTGGTGGTAACTGCTTTGAGATCTAAATGATGGTAGTTTGATCATGAGCTATGTCTGCTACCATGTACAAGACATCGGAAGTAGAGTTTGAGAAGTTGAGATCTATGACATTATTTTACAAATGATAGATCATCTGGTGATGAAGAGTAGTCATAATGGTTGTAGGATTTTGCTCTGCTCCAGTGATCTGGATCTGAACTTGGTGTCGTTCAGACAAATTGGGATTATCTAGCCTGATGTTGAAATCAGGGGCATTAGTGAGGATGACACTTCTATTATTGAGAGTTATCAACATGGTACCAATTAGTGCGTTTTGGTATGTAGTGTAGGCTGTGTCTAAAAGAGATATACTAGCTGTAGCAGGTATTTCCTTTCTTCCATGGAGGGTGAGAACAAGATATACACTCCAACGTATAGGTGTGTATGATTTTGCTCTCTCCAAAGAGATTTGAGCCTTTTAGGATCTCGAGCTTCACGTGTTGTTATGTCGAAGTTGCTTGTAAACCACACTGTTCTAAATAAGAATTCTGGATGATTTCTTTTACTTTGGGACGATATGTGAAGAGGATAGTGCGTATACCCTTTGTCTAAGAACAGTCACGAGAATATATACTGTAGGTACTAAGCAAAGGTAAAGAAGTATTAGAAATACGATTTGTTTCAGGAACATGAGTTATTTCTACAAGGTGTTCTATACCATAAGGTATGCTTCACACTAGATAAAAGATTGGCTATAGAGAGAGTTGAAGAAAGATGAACAGGGTCAATAGGTAACGTATTCATGGCTTATGATGCCACTTACTACTCACTCTCATCAAGAATATTGTAGTCACGGTCAATGACACTTATGAATTTGATACCAATGAGGCAGCTCCTGGTCAGAGGGTTCGGGGAATACCAGATCTAGTGCTTAGAAACAGATCGTCCATCGGATATTAGGGAAAACAAAGCAAGATTGGAGTGTAAGTTCCAGGTATGTTGGCCGAGATACACAAGTCTTTTCTCTCTGTGGGCATAAAATCTCAAGGTTTGCCTTCTAGGAACCTTACACCTCTAATCTCTCCTCATTTTAACGATCTCAAATAGGATCTACAGTCTAAGACTTTCTGATATGCAATACCCTCATAAAAAGGCAAGTGTAGAGCATACTTGTCTTTCTGTATGACTAAAACTACATTATTCAAAAATCAAGCTTTCAGGAAAGGGAGAACTTAAAGAGAAGCCATATAATGAAAACACAAAATATTTTTCATTGATCAAGCTCTGAGTACAACGATAGAGAAGCCTTCTTTTACAGACTAAGCAAGGAAATAAAAACAAACAATTTTAGGAAAAGGATTCCCTAGGTACAATCATTCACACAACCTTAAAAAAGCAAATAGTAAAAAGTGGGAAACATACGAGTCCCAAATATTCTTAAGAGATAAGAAAGAATCTTTAAAGAGGATATGGACCCCAAAGATTCATTTACAAGATAAGAACGAATAACTTAAAGAGGAGTGGAGAGAGAACATGGGCCAGTACTGTCATTGTCAAATTCATCTGTCAGCTCCATGTCATCATCAAGCTATTCCATAGTGTGGATGAAGTGGGCAATGTCTGTCTCCGCCAGGTTAGGGGCCATAGGCTTGGACCATTTTGAAATGGGCCAGAAAAGAGAGTGGATTTATTGGAAGGGCTGGATGGTGCAATACTTTCTTCGGGAGGATATGACGACTCTCCAGCCATTAAACCCAGGAAAGGTAAACTAGTCCATAGAAGTTTAATATCTATTAGAAGGAGATATGGGCTCTAAAAGACCAAAATTTCTTGGGTAGGGACCTTGAGAAGTACATGTCGTAGATAGGATTGTCTAAGGATACTGGTTGAGACGATCCAGGAAGGAATGCAATTCTGTCATTAGGTGAGTATGATCGGTAGGCCAATCAACAATGGTGCACCAATACTAAACATGATTTAGAATGCATAGATAAGCAGAAGTGGTTAAGTAGTTGGGGGCGACGATGGATGATGAAGATTGCAAAGGTCTTGTGATATGTCAAGGGAGTATCTCATTTGAAGACAGTTTAGACACTTCAGATGACTCAGCTACTGCAGATGATTGTTTAGAGATGCTAGAATGCTTAAAGGGGCATTGTTCGTCAAACGTCTCAAGAATAGATGCAGAGATTGGTGCTACGCATTCTTCTTCAGTCATCTTAAGTATAGATGCTGGTGCAAGAGCTACTAAGTTAGAATGCTTAGAGGGGCATTCATCATCAGATATGGTAGGAACGAATGCTAATGCAAGAGTTGTTATGAATTCTGTCTGAGGAGCTTTATCTTTCCCGGTAGATTGAGAAGGTTGTGGTTTTGGTGGAGAAGAAGATGGAGTGTGGATCTGTAAGGGTTAATTTCACGGATTAGCTGATTAGGGTGTGATAAACAGGTTTAGTGTATGAAGGTGATGGCTTAGGAGGCTTTTTAAGTTTAGGTTTTGATTGGTCGATCTGGGCTTAGTAGTGGTGGTTTAGACATACTGTATGATCAAAAGATAGTTAAACTTGAATATCTTTTCATAGTTAACTTCTTCAGGATATGTCAATTGAGAATAGATTGGTCGGATGAGTTATGTTGATGAAGGATAGATAGGTTGGTTAATTGGAAAGAATGTAGGATAAGATCCATAAACAGTCTTAGACTGTTTTTTCCGCATGTCAACTTTTATTCTTTAAAGAATTTCTTTCACCTTTATGAGTTTTTACTCCTTGGTAGTAAAATCAAGGTCAAAATATTGAGTATTGATATAGTGTCGAAAAATTACATCAAATTGGGCCATTTGAGCTTTACAAGATTTATATAATTTCTAGATCTCTGGAAAAAAAATATATCAAATAGTTGGTAAGTAGGTTGGATTTGTTGAGTTAAACCATCAAATTTGAAATGTTGAACCGGCCAAATGCTTGGTGTTCTTAGTGTAGCATGACCCAACACCCCACTTGGATAATTCTCACGGTCGACACGTCGCTTTCTGAAAAATATAATAATAGCATGCCTATTATTTCTCTTATCGATGTACGGTCATTTTATAAATTTATATTAAGAAAAAGTACCCACCGTCGGTGAGTGTGACTGCTTTAAAGTATCACTAATTTGATGGTATCAATTTTTTCTTAAAAATGTTTTCGGACCGTACGCTATCTGATTAAATCCAGCACACAACGTGCTGGTTCATTATGGTGCAGACGTTCGCTCCTGATCATATCTACAAATGTTACACTCAAAATGTCCCCGTGAACAGTGAAGTCCACAGAATTGAATTGATGTGGATAGCTACGAACCGTCGGATACACCTTGATTCTTGTGATGCTTTTAAACCTCCACACGTTGGCCGTCTCTTGACCGTACGCTATCTGATTAAATCCAGCACACAACGTGCTGGTTCATTATGGTGCAGACGTTCGCTCCTGATCATATCTACAAATGTTACACTCAAAATGTCCCCGTGAACAGTGAAGTCCACAGAATTGAATTGATGTGGATAGCTACGAACCGTCGGATACACCTTGATTCTTGTGATGCTTTTAAACCTCCACACGTTGGCCGTCTCTTGGAAGATATTATTATATCGAACACGACGGAGCCAGACTTCTTCGGGTTTTGAGTTGACGGAACGATTGATAAAAGTCTGTCTTCTCTTCACACGTGAGTTTATGTTTACGGTGATAAAAATTTACTCGGCTTATTCTAGACAAAATATCTTGAGCAATTATTTATAAACCCATATTTCGTAAAAAATATCTGATAACACGGTGCAAGCCTATCAGTTAAACTAAAATCGATTTTTATTTAGGTATAAAAATCTTTATTATTCAACATAAAATTTTTGTGTTGAATACGTGGAAACGTACAGGTGAAGGCAAGTTGATTTTAGACTTTAGAGGCTTTTAGTGGGAGAAGTTGAACCCGGGAACGCGGCAACTTCGGACCTGGACGCAAAACTTTATAAATGTGAATTTAATACTAGTCCATGTCGATGTTAGAAAGGCGCCCACGGGTTGAGTTGGTCATCGGTGGAAGCGGCTTGGCTTTAGGTCTTTCAATTTTAACATTTATTAAATGATGGCAAAAAGACATGCCTACAATAATGTTTAATGATCATGGGACTTGTGTGAAACGTGGTGGGGTCCACAGAGAGCTGGGATTGTTTTGATGGAAAATGAGGAACTGGCCAACTTTGGGTTGTCTCGAATTGCAACAGCGGGGATGGATGGGTAATGACTAATGAAGGTTATTGGATCTGGTTGTCCTTGTCCACCACTGTTTTTATTTTTGATTTTTTTCAAATTTTCATTTATATTTCATTGCGTACGCATGACCAATGGCAATGGGTGGTTGAGGACAGGAAGTGGGCTCCTGTGTTTTCTTATGACGCATATTTATATCCCAAGGTACCTCTGAACTAGGCTTTGTTGTTTCACGTGATGAGCTTCGATTTTTGATAACGACCTCTACATATTATACTTTTCTTATTATTAGCTACCAAATTATTCCTTTTTTTTTTTTTTATAGATATACGATATATATATATATATATATATGTTGGTGCTAACTGCTAAGCCTTTTTCAATGTTTATTTTTCTGATGGTTGGTCTGATGCCATCAGAAATGATCCTATCTAAACCACGTGCTATGCTACATCATAACAGGAGAGGGGTTTTATATCTTCTAAACGATGTCAGAATACTTCTCTACCCGCCAGTAAAGGCGACGTACTGCTTGCAGCCCAGACACACTTATTTGCCGATCTGGAATCTTGAAAGGGTGTAACTGTTTTCCTAGCTTTTATCAAACGTCATTTTCATCTTTAAAACGACATATTAAAACTATTTCTCTCGCCTTTCATTTTTAATCTGTGACTACGGTTGGACAGACTATAACATAGTATGGTTGGGTTTAAGATCCCATCTTGGTCCACTTTCTGGTGGGAAAGTGGGGAGATATTTTGCCAGGAAAGGGCGGTGAGTCCCATGGGACAATTAATTATTGGGAATTTTGGAAGTTGGGTTCGGGAGGACATGGAATGGAAGGAAGCGTAAGCTACTAAATGAAGGCATACACCGGTAAATGGTAAAGTCAGTCCATTTTAAGTCAGCTAGTTAAACCCGTACGGAAATCGGCGAACTTTCCAGCATCTACTGATATAAAACTTGAAGGGAAAGGTTATATTATAATTTCTTTTTCAATACTCTTTTGCCATTAATTTGATGCGTCTGATAACTCCACCCACCAGAAAGTGGGTGCCGGTGCCACATCTATTGGCTACGGCATAGGCTTGTTCTGCTAACCTAAAACACTTTCGTAATTTCGTTTTTCCAGGACATAGCAAAGATTAATTAATTGTTACCATATCTAACTTATCAGTAAGAATGTCCAACTCCGTGCATAAACATTATAAAATTCAGGACAAGTGTCTTTTCTTTTTTAGCAAAGATCTTACAATGTAATGTTTAGCCGTAGAGGAGGGCATCTGCTATACGGCAGACTCAAAAGAAATAACAAACATCGTGTTTATTTTTCCTTCAAGAGGACACAAATCCTGTCACTTTGCTATAACATTTAACTCGATCATGCGATGGAATTTACTTTCTTTTATATAATAAAGAAAATGCGACAGAATATGGAAATCATAGTTTGGTACATTGGACAGGGGATAGACCAAGGCTTAAGGCAAAGATTAATGCCTACCTTTTTCCGGAAAAAGAAGCAAGGTTTTTGCGCAATCGTAAGGTCTTAAATAACGTACTAGCAATGTTAATGTGCAGCTTCTTTTCCGTTTCTTTCGCTCATTTTTTTAAATTATTTAGTCAAAAAAATAAAAATAAAAAAAAATTCCCTTGCCAAATGCACTCGGCCAAAACTTTTTTTTCTGTGACCTGAAACACTAAAAGTCGCATGGCCTAGTCAAATCCACCTCCCCCACAACATATAATTATAGTAGTAACCCAAATCTTAATCCTCCTCAAGACAACGCTCGCCCCTCTCCCTCCCCAATATTTATTTCCCTCTACCAAGTCCTGAAATTAACAGCCAGCCAACTCCCCAATAACCCTACATATTTTGAAGAGGAAAATTAACACCAAATCAACACCTCCACCTACCGAGCCGAGTCGAGCCGAAACATTTATAAACGGAGAAGCCAATTTTGGAAGGAGGCAGAAAAGAACCAGAGAGGCCGTGATTGACTAGGCCCGTGGGATCCACCGTCCCCTTCGGACCCGGACTTGACCAAAGATTTCAAACCGATTAAATAAAATATTTAAAATGGATTGGAAACTAGTAACGAATAGTAGACGAAAAAAAAAGAATAAAAGCAAGAAGCCTGTGATGGCCATGGCCTAAGTATCTGCACCCACGCGCCTGCGGCCTAGTCACAATCATCGCTCTTATATATCTTTTTTTATCTCTCTACTTTCTTTCTCTTCAGTGTCTCCACTATATAAACTTCTCACTTCTTCGTCATTCTCAGCACTCTTTATACATCTCCTTCCTCTTCCCGCTGGTTCATAAACCCCAGCTTAGGTGTTTATTTTACTCTTTGCTTTCAAAGTAACTCTCTCTTTTTAACATGGTTATCGAAGAGTACAACAACAAGAAGCGAGTCAGGGATGATCCGGACGAGTTGGGACTCAACTCTCCCGAGGTTAAGAGAATTAGAGACGACTTGTTGTGTGTCGTGGATGGCTCTGATCCTGATCCTGATCCGGCCACTCAGGATCTTGACTCAGTTATGAAGAGTTTCGAAGAAGAGATTTCTGCTTCTACGGCGTTGCCGGTGCCTGGGGTGGACCTGACTTCGGAGTCCGGTGAATCACAGCCGGTGCTTGTCCACCTTTTAGAAGCTTCTGATGATGAGCTTGGCTTGCCACCAACAACTTCCCTAAATGCTTCAAGTGAGGTAAGTAAAAACGAGTTGAACGACTTGGTGAGAGTTGACTCGTCCGAGTCGTTTGAAATGGGCGGGTTATGGGGATTCGAGGATCAGATACCGAGTTATGACTCGTTTGGACTGGCAGTTGTTGAGCCTTATGATACGAGTTATGTAGCGTTCGATGACGGGTTGTTTGAATACTCCAATGTTTGTTTGGAGTCGTCGGAATATTGCGATTTCTCGTAACGGCTTGAGGTGACGCCGGCCTAGGAAGGTGGAGACACGACCGTTTTAAGGGTTCGTTGTGGATGCACGTTTTCTTATTTATTTTACTTGTAAATCTTTACTTAAAAACTTTTTTTTTTTTTTTTCCCAAAGAAACCCAAATCATATATGTAGGAGTAGGTATGTTGCAGAACTTCAAAGAGAGGAATTGATTCGTTTCTTTTTCTAATGTTTCGAGCATTTGACGAATCTGTTCGTACTGTAAGTCTGTAATTGTAAAAGCATATGTTTTGGTGGAGATATGAAATGAAATATTATTTTATACTTTTGGAGGAGGATATTTTATAATGGAATAAAATAGTACAGACAGTTTTTTATTTTATTTTAAATGGTAAAAATAAAAAAATTTAATTTAAATATAACTTCAATATATAATAGATTTGTACTCTCGTTACAAGGAATTCACCTTCTGCTAGCTTTTCTCTTTAATATTAGACACAGAAAGTGAGATCTGTCTGTATAATTCAATCTTCCTTCCTCCTTTACACGTGATTAAATTTTCCAGGTTTCTATATAATTCAATCTTCACGTGATTAAAAATTCCAGCAACCACATATCCCTTCTTGTCTAACTTGCATAATACGAATGAAAGCTAAACAAAATTGTTGACATGTACATATAAAGCTATATTTTTTCCCTGGTTCGTGAAAAGAGTTTTCATTAAATGGGAATTTTTTCAATTGGGGTTCTTGAAAGATTGCTGCTAATCTTGGGTTGGTTTCGGAAAATGGCAACAGAAGAGGCACTAGTTTGTAATCTTTCAATTGTTTCTCTTGTGGAAGAAGTCCTTAAACAACATGGACCAATATTGTGCTTCAAGAAAAGCCGACGAAGCTTGTATGATAAATCTTTTCTTCTCTCTCTCTTTATTCTTTCTGTGTCTTTGTGCCTTTTTTTTTTCCCCCTTTTTTCGCCTCTTCTTATGCTTGCTTGCTGACGGTGACTTTGAGAAACCTTTCTATTATGTTCTCGATCGAATTTTCCTTCGGTTAAAGTGTCTTTGGTAAGGTAGCTAATCTTCAATGGATTCCATGGTTGATTGATTCACGAGAGGTTGACTCACAATGAAGCATTTGAATTTGATGTATGGAATTGTGTAGCGTTACGTCTGTTTTATTATATAAGGGTATTGGTTAGGTCGGTCGGCCAGGCCTAGGCCCAACTCCAGATCAGTACGTGGGCCGATTGGCCTACTCTCAGACGTTGACCTAAACCTAGCCGTAACTTCCAGACGATGACCTAAACCTAGTTGATATCTACTATATAAGATACTACCCCACCAGGATACAGGTACGACATTAGAACCCTGATATTTTCTATTGATAGCTACCAAAACCCTCTCCAAAAGACTAACTTGAGCGTCGGAGGGGCTTGCCGGCAATCAACCCCCGGCGTGCCTTTTACTGTTTTGCAGGTACTCTCTAGCTGAAACCACTTGGACTCATGGATCCAAATAACGGCGTCCAGCTCCATCAAAATCAAACAAAACCAGTTAGCGCCCACCGTGGGGCCGGGCGTCAGGCCACCACGTCCAGAAGCACTCAGATCAGTCAGACGGCGGCAGCCAATCCTGATGTAGCCGCCGTTGCGGCACTTGTATTGCAACGAATGGGCTTACGGTTACCCGTTACCTTTCCGTTGACACACCATGATCCCCAGACTCGTCCTCCACCCATCACCCAAAACTCTAGTGCAGATGAGCTACCGCCGAATAACCACACACAATCTTCACACCCGGATGACCAACCACAACCTCAGAACCGCGATCAAGAAGAACAGAATGTAGCCCTGGAGGATAACGCCGGAACCAATTCACATCCTCACGTTCAGCACCCCCAAAACGCAAATCCCCCTGCACCACATCAAATCTCCCTCACCCAAAGACAAATAGAGGAAGCGGCTGAC
>JAOQMQ010000003.1:14814286-14826593 GCA_027563845.1 Erythroxylum subrotundum
TCTAGAGACTTGGAATTTCGTATTAGCTTAGGAATCGGATTTTGAGTATGGGCCTTAAGCAGATTATTTTATTGACGAAAATTAAGATGAATCTTACAAGATTTCGTCTAAGGACTGTAATTGAGTTTATAATCAGATATAAGTATGAGGGTTTCGGTTTAAGTAGTTGGGTTCCGGATTCGGGATCCAACATTAAAGGAAATATTTTATTTAACTATTTGTTATATATTAACTATTTGAATTTTTTTATCATATGGGTGAAGGATGGTACGGAGAAGAAAAGGAAGAAGTATAGTTTATTTAACAAATTAAACTATACATTGTGTTCAAATATAGTTGGTATGAAAGTAACAATCTTTTGGTTAAAACCCATGTTCTGATATACAAGGTACATAATGAATGCAATACACCTTAAAAATTTATAGAAAATTTTGATACTTAAATGCAATAATATAATTTGAATTAAGAAACAAAAATTTGCCAAACTTAACTTCAACTTAATAACAATGGACAAAATTAACACTTGAAAATTAATTTATTAAAATTAATCTTTTTTATTTTTATTTTTCATAAAATTGGCATGCATTTCAAATTAAAATATTTAAAAGATGTATCACTACAAACAAAAAAAAAGTTACATAATATCTTTGACATGTAAATATGAAAACTTATGTAATTTGGCTTTATGTATGCCTCTCCTGATTTTTATAAATTTCATTCGTTTACTCTTTTTAAAAAATAAGTATTCAAAATTAAATAATAAGAATGAAGTCTTAAATATAATATGGAAATAAAGAAAAATTAAAAGGATTGAGGAACATCCCTGGATACGAACATTCTGCCCGTTTTTTGGGTACGGGAACCGCCTTAATTGTATGTTGCAGACATCTTTTGGCAAATGGAACGTCATCCGATTAAAAATAGAATGAGGTGCCACTGCCACTGCCATAAGCCGTCCTTTTGTCCTTCAAACGTTGAAAATTGAAGACTAATTTTAACAAAACCCACCCCAACTTAAAACTTCTACTACGCATGTCACACTTAACATCCTCAGCATATTTACTTGCTTGACCTCTGCCTTCACTGGCTATTTACTATTTTTGTTTTCTCGCAAAGATATTTGGACTTACAGCTAGCTTGCTTCTTCGTTTTTACTGGTTATTTTCTTTTTCTTATTCTTTTTCTCGCTAAGCAAGCCTCGCGGATCGGAAGATAAAGAGGGAAACCGAGTACGGTCATACACAGAGATCGGATAGTAACAGCAGCGGAAGAAGAACAGCAACAAAACAAAACATGAAGATTTTTGTGAAGACTTTGAAGGGAACTGCCTTTGAAATCGAAGTGAAACCTGAAGATACGGTTCGGTTCTTCTTCATTTATTGAACTTTTGTTTTTCGTTTTTTCAGTTGCGGATTTACGAAATTCTGCTGCAAAAATGACGTCTGTCTTGGGCTTGACTCAATCGTCTATGGTTCTTCATTGGCTTTTGGTTTGGAGATCTTGTTCTTTAGGTTCCATTTTAATCGGCTTAGGTTTAGATAGTGTTTAGTGGAACTTAGGTTGTCCAGTAGTGAATTGGAGATTTTGATTGTTTGGCTTCAGTTGCAATGCTTATGTCTTGCTGTTTAGAGCTGTGTTTTGAGACTGTTGCTACTTGACCTTGAATTCGTCGTATTTCCTCTGGGATTTTGGGGCTTTTCGGTGCTTACTACTATTTTGACTGTTTAGCTTGAATTCATATTTTCTTGTTAGTATTGAAAGGTTCTGCATTAAGTAGAGGTTGAGTTTGAAAATATGAATCGGGCAAGCATGTATATATATGACTTAATCTAATAATTTGATTCAAAAAGGAAGGCTTTCGACAATGACAGTTCACTTTTCTTGATAGATGACCGGACCTTGCCTTTTCCAGGACTTGTTTATATTGAAACAATTGTTTTCTTCAGTTGTGAGTCTCTTAAATTTTCTGTTGACATCTCTTGTGTGTAGTTCGTAAGTTTAAACCTGTCATTTTATTTTCAGGTTGTTGATGTCAAAAAGAATATTGAAGATTCCCAAGGGGCTGACGTATACCCTGCAGCACAACTGATGCTGATTCACCAGGGTAAAGTCCTTAAAGATAACACCACAATGGAGGACAACAAAGTTGTCGATAATAGTTTTGTTGTGATCATGATGTCAAAGGTGAGCTTTTTTTTCTTCTTTTTAACCAGGGGGCTCAGCTTACTGGGACTAGTGCTATTACTTAATCTTCTTGTAACCTGTTTCATTCATGCGTACTTGTGGTTTGTGTTGTTGTTAGTTATAATTTCTTGATAAATTAATTATTTTCTTGGTTGTAGTTGATGCTGTTGACTATGTACTTTTGTCTCAATATACAGAAAAATACTTCTAATAGTTCCAATCATTTTCTAGTTCTAGTTAATTAGCTTGAAGGAATTGCATTCATTTATCTTTCCCCCTCTTCCTCTTTTTTTTTTTTTTTTTGGGGGGGGCTGTTGTTCACTGTAGTCATAGTATCATGTTGATTATAATACTTTGTATGTTTTGACAATGATAGACTAAAAGCTCCCTTGGTGAGGGTTCATCAGCTGCAGCAAAAAATAAGGTAAGATAGTGGCTTTTGTTATGTGCGAATGTTTTATTGCTTGTACTGATAAAGATTCAAAGTTCAAGTTCTTTAGTTGTGAATTAAGTCGCGTTCAACAGTCTTGGATCTGTCGTGTTTATGAATTGTCATTTATGGACACATCTTTGATTACTTCTTTTCAATATTTTATCTGGTACAATGAGAAGTTTTAAAATTCTCAACCCTTCACTCATCTATTATTACACCTCTGGAGTATACATGTGTAAGGCTGAACTTCCCATTTTGCAATGCCTCTGCCGTTTTGTCTTAGGTGCAAATTATGACTTCTCAATGCTGATTTCATAATGCAAATTATGACTTCTCAATGCTGATTTAGGCACAACAGACAAGTATGCCAGTACCAGCTGCAACACAAACTGCTGCAGCTGTGCCAGCACCGTGAGTGAATAACTTCTATCTTATTATTTTTCTGCTAACTAATGACCCCAAGATGATTAAATATATGGCTGATGTCTTCTGTCTCTGTGTGTGTTGTTTTATAGGCCCGCTCCCGCTCCCGCACCCGCACCCGCTCCCGCACCCACTCCCGCTCCCGCACCCGCACCCGCTCCCGCACCCACTCCCGCTCCCGCACCTGCTCCTGCACCTGCTCCGGCTCCCACTGCTACTTCTGCACCTGCACCTATGCTCGCACCTGCTGAGTTTGTATCTTTACTCTCTAACCTGTTTGCTCTACTTCACAAATGTTTCTCTTAGGAGTTAAAGTCTTTCTTGACGTCAAAAGTTATTACCTAATAACTAGGATAATTCTTTTTTTTTTTTTAACGACATTGTTTGTTGAATCAGGTTGGTGACAGATGTCTATGGCCAAGCAGCATCTAATTTGGTTGCAGGAAATAACTTGGAAGGAGCAATCCAGCAAATTCTTGATATGGGCGGTGGGACCTGGGACAGAGATACTGTTGTACGTGCTCTTCGGGCTGCTTACAACAACCCAGAGAGAGCTGTTGAATATTTATACTCAGTAAGTAGTAGTCTGGTCATATGCTTTTAGGTTTATTGCTGGAGAATGGTGGTTAGAAGTTCAACTTAAGCTGACATATGTTGTGAAAATATTTTTCAAATGTTAAGGATTTCTCTTCGCTCTCTGCATGTAGGGTGTAGAAAATTTAGAATTTGCGAGTCTCAATATTTGGTGCTTGATTATGCACCGTTGATTTTTATAATATATAGCTTGTTGATATCACCAAATGATTCCATGCTATTAGGACGCATGGTATATCTAGTGTTTAAAAGTTGTACTTGTATAAAGTTGAGACTTTTTCTTGGTCTGTACATACTTGATGCATGAGTATTCATCCTAAATTTTACAATACAATGCTAGTTGAAACCTCTGCTTGCTTTTGTATGATTGTGATGCATGGTCTATTAGTTTAGCAATGTACTTACTGCAAGAAGAGGGGCTGTGATTTGGTGTTGTTCTATTTAAGATATCTCATGTTATAGTTGATTGCTTTACATTTATATAAATATCAGCATTCCTCTTGCATCGAATAATTCATATTTTGGAGGTCCAGACTACGTGTATGCCTTGGGAATTAGGTTTTCATATTATACTCATACTTCTCAGGCAATTTTTGTCCCCTCATCTTTCTTAGTCTCTCCCATTTGCCCGTGTTTCTAACTACTGGGAACTTGGAAGCCATATATTTGCCATTGTGTATTTAACTTTTGCTACTATGTCATCTCCCTACATCTCCCCAACTGTTTTGGGATTAAAGCCTCATAGAGCTACTTAGCAACTTGATTGTATGATTAAGAATCCATTGGGTCCTTTCCTTCTGTCATTGAAATCTTCCAACTCATATGAAAATATGTGTTAGGGTATCCCGGAGCAAGCTGAGGCTCCTCCAGTAGCTCGTGCCCCAGGGATTGGCCAAGCTGCAAATCCTCCAGCCCAGCCTCAGCAAGCAGCACAACCAGCTCCGCCTTCTAGTGGACCTAATGCAAATCCTTTAGATCTCTTTCCACAGGTAGTTTTCTCTACATTTATACATTTGGTGTGCTGAAGATGAGCTTAAATGTGTGTTTTATTGTTTTTTTTTTTTTGGCTTTCTGATTTATCAAACAAATGTTTTTCTTCTGACTTGTTTCTTTTACAGGGCCTTCCAAATATGGGTTCTGGTGCTGCTGGTGCAGGGACTCTTGATTTCTTGAGGAATAGTCAGCAGGTATTAATCATTCTGGGTGATGTTTCTGTTTTCTATTTTAGCGGATAGTTCAACCATGATATACTAAAACATTATTTTGTCTTCAATTTCAGTTCCAAGCCTTGAGAGCTATGGTGCAGGCTAATCCACAGATATTGCAGGTTCCTTTTTGTCTGGATTACTTCATTTTCTCTGTGGTGTGTTTAGTGTAATTTCTTCCTGTATTTACAGCCTATGCTTCAAGAACTGGGGAAGCAAAATCCTCACTTAATGAGGCTTATTCAAGAGCACCAAACTGACTTTCTACGGCTGATCAATGAACCTGTTGAAGGTGGAGAAGGGTGAGGCTTGTCATTGTAGGTTACATTGTTCTTCTAACTTAGATGTTTGTTTGTTGTGCTGATTTGTCCCATTAATTACTTCAGGAATATACTGGGGCAGCTTGCTGCATCAATGCCACAGTCAGTAACAGTCACACCTGAGGAACGCGAAGCCATAGAACGAGTGAGTTCTTTCATACACAACTCTTTGCTTTAATAGATTATGTGGTGAAAATGTTACTTTCAAGATTCTGATGCAACTTAGTAGTTTACTTGGCTTCTTAAATTTTACGAAGTCCTCGATGCAAATGATACATCTGAGTCATGTGACTTCATTTCTTGCATGCCATCACTCATTTCCGACAGTGTTGCAAGACGATATCATTTCTTTGGAGCATTTATGCAGTTGTGCTTCATCTTTCTTATTTGATTTCAGCTTGAAGCAATGGGTTTTGATCGAGCAATTGTATTGGAGGTGTTCTTTGCCTGCAACAAAAATGAGGAGCTGGCTGCCAACTATCTTTTAGATCACATGCACGAGTTTGAGGAATGATGTAGTAGTGGACATTTGGTCAATCCTTCCATCTTATTGTTATTCTTTTCCTATATACTCCCTTTTAAGCTTCATTTCTTATCAAGTTTGGAGTTTATGATGCCAAGTTTTAAGACGAGGAACAAAGATGTAACATTCCCTCCTCCAGCTTCTCCCATGTTAGGATCTTCATATGCATGCCGTGTGGAATTACTTTTATTGGGTATACTTTTGACAATTTGCATGGACTGCCAATATAATCAGTGCCAAGATTTCTTGTCAGTTTAGCGAGCCGTTACAGCTCGTTTGGTCTGCTTGGATTTCCTATGCTCGTTTGGGATAAGATGTCTTCGGTCTTCGTGTAGTTGCTGTGATGACCTTGTTTTCATTTCATAGTTCTTGTCCCGAATGCATGTGTAAGAGTCTTTACAAACTTGCAAAATTATAAGATTATATTTGATCAACACGTATCCTTTCCAAATGGTTAGAGCTCTTTTAAGATTCACTTTACTGCTTTATCGGCACCCGAAATCTTTAAGAGCCTTTGAATTGCTCATACGACAGCGTGCGCAGCAAGCTCATACCACTTGTGCCAGACATCATCTGAAAATTGGGTCCGGTGGACCTCAATCTCCTTTTTCCTATTAATGCTTGAAGTTATTAAATCTTCAAAGTCCTTTTCATAACCCGAATTTGCGTAAAATGCTCCTGCGATTACCATAACATGCAACGGTCAAAATACTGTTTCTTGTTTACGTTCATAGTATTAGCGACAAAAAGACATACCTCTATTTATGTTTATCCCAAGCCAACTTCAAAATTGAATATTTTGTGTTAATGTGTATTTGATGATTAACGAAATTATATAAAATTTATAATGTGTGTGTCCATTATATTAAAACACATATAAATGAATTATATTTTACATGATGTCATTCTCATGTACTCTTTGAACAACATTGTCATAAGAGTTGATTAGTTTGTAACAGCTGAAAGTGATCATTGGGTGTGATTTTACCAATGTTTTTAACATTGGCACGGACATCGAATCACTCAAAGAAAATGTTTAAGGTTTAAAGGTTCAACCGGTATTAAGCTGCTATAAATTCGGTATATAATAAATAAGAAGTAATAATTATAAAAATAAATAAAAATAAAATATTTTATTGAAATAAAAAATATACCATTATCTGTTACTATATGATTAACTAATAATAAATAAATCTGAGTCTAATATAAATTCATATCATTAGTAAAATTATTTCTCATTAATTCAAAATTCATGGACGATTATACACAAATGATCCATTTTAACATGTGACCCTTAATTCACATCTACAAACATGAGTATCAAATGAATTCTCTAAGGCTAGTTAACAAATTGGAAATAGAGAAATGATGTGATTTATATGGCTGTAAATTAATATTATTTCTTGGGAAAACTAAATTAACTAGTATATTAAAACTAAATATTAAAGTGTGACATATAAATATTAGAATAAGTTACCGATAAATTCAAGCAAAAATAATTACTAAATTGCAAAAGAAACTCTTTAATGGAATGTAACATAGAAATAGACTAAAGAACTAAATAAAACTAATTAAAAGAATTTTTTTGAAAACACTAATTAAAAGAATTTGTTTCCAAATTAGAGGTTATAGAAGTATAGGGACTTAAATGAATGATAAAAACTAATGGGGTTTAAATAAAATAAACAATTAAATTGAGGACCAAAAGAACTAGTTTGCCTTACAATTAAGATTTCCTTTATTACCCATAAAAAGCCTGAAGAGTGAAGAGTGATGATGACAGGCGAAGAGCACTAATGACTGACGAAGAGAAGTGGCGACCGGTGGCAAGAGGGGAGACCTGGAGCGGCAGGAGGAGAGATCTGGAGCTGTAGCAAAGATTGGAGAGACGGCAAAGGAATCGAAGAGAGACGAGTATCATTTAGAGTTTATTTTTTAGTTTTAGTCCTTCAACTTTTAGATCCAAGCATTGGATTGCTGGACTTCGATGTTTCATAGTCGTTTGGGTGAACTTGGATGGTTGACGATGACACTTCTATGCTGAGCATTTTGGGTGGGTTTCTTTTTGAATGACTCATCTGCAATCTTCGTTTTCAGTCGTTTGCTACTGACCAATTGCCGCCGATTCATTGATGAACGGACCGGTTCTCTGATAAACCGGTCGATTTTTATCTTATACAGATAAGTTATTAAATAAAATCGAGCTGAAAAATTAATTAGTTTATATTATTTTCGATTAAACTGGTTGAATTGGTCGGTTTAGTTCGGTTTTTAAAACATTAAATTATATTGCTTCTGTGAAGGATGTTTCAATCGAACTACGAGGCACTACAACAAGGTTGACCTTTGATGACAAAAAAATTATAAGTAAAGGTACTAAAATCGTGGCTAGTAGGAATCGGCGGTGATTTAGTTTCATCGCCTAAAACGTTATGAAGTCCTTGTATCGAACCGATCCCTTTGATTTCAGGCCACATTGAATTAGGTTAGATTTGAAATGTTTTGCTATTCATTATTACTTTTTATGTTAAATACAACATATGTTATATGTTAAGGATCACATTCTATGTCTTACCTTGAAATTATCCATAAGACAAGTAAAATAAATAACTAGTAAGAAGTTAGACATACATATTGTTAACATAATGTTATTGTACATATAACAAAGGTAAATAATTAGTAAGAAAAAGTTTAAATTGTAGATTAAGAATTATATTATAGTTATTTTTCAAAAACTTATATTATAATTATAGTAATAGATGATTACGATAATTATAAATAGTGTAAGTGCAACTACGATATATATATAATTATAGTAAATTGTAATAATAGTTAAAATAATATATATATATATATATATAATTATAGTAAATTGTAATAATAGTTAAAATAACAATATTTAATATTATAAACTCAAATATGAACCACAACTTAGAATTTTAATGAGAAACTAAAAAATATATGATTTATAAATTCAAATGACTCATAGCATAAATTAATTGATATTATGGCTCATGCTAAAATTCTTAATAGTTTATGCTAAAGAAGATAACAACTTTAATGTTAAAAGTTGATAATTTATCAAAATTTCTTTGATGTGAATTTCTCATCAACTGTTAACACAAATTGCATATTTTCCTATCAATTAAAAATATTTAAAAAATACTCAATTAGATTAAATAATACATGTATTAGAATTAGGACAAATATACATACTTTAAGTCCCACACATTGAAATAATCTCCTTTTAAGATTCTTTAGAATCCAAGATATCCTAATAGAATATATATTCATAAGTTGGATTACATTTGTTACATAAAATCCTGCATACATTGAAAATATTTTTGTTCACACTTTAATTAATATGAATAGTGCCATGAAGAAAGAACAACAATAAAAATGAAGAATCTTAAAGAGTAATCTAATTGTTACAACAAATCTTTTAAAACTTTCATAATTTAAGTAGCAATTAACAAAGTCTGTAATTTACCTAAAATTTGGAAGAGTATGATTGACTCAAAATAGAAATATATTAATAGTTTTAAATTATTAGCTAGTTAGATCATATAATTAATATGCATTCAATCATTTATTTGATTCATAGTCAAAAGATAACTATTGTAAATTTAACAATTATTAAAAAAAGAAAACAATAATAATAAAATTTAAGAAGATTTCAAGTCTTTCACAAAAATATATACAACATGGAGATCATAGAAATTGGATTTATAAATGGTTAGAGAAAACAGACTTAGGGTTATGTCTTCAATTATTAAGGATATGGTGTGTCAAAGAATTATCGAATGTCCTCTTCTAACTAAATAAATTCCTTAGCATGGAATTGTTCTTTGAGCTTCATCAACTCACAACCTCTCAAAGGAAGATCACAGTCTCTTTACTATAGCATTTATTTCCACAATTTACACTATATGGTGGGAAAGACCTCGACACTTGACCTTTGTCTACCATGAAAATTTCTCTAATTCTTTTCCTTTTGGAGGGCGTAAATTATGCTTTCAAAAGCTAGTATAATGATAGCTCCATCTCCCTTTCATACGTTCTTAGTTGATTCTTTATTTATTGGCTAATGCTAAGTTTTTGGTAATTATTTTATAATTAAGATACTTAATTTATTTCATATTTTGATTTAGGTACAAAATGGAGGTAAAAGAAGCTTAATTTTCTAGTTTTTGGACAGTTTAAATACTGTTTTGTTTTTTGGCCTTAAATTTATTATCCAATCTCCAATTGAGAAGATTCAAGATTCTATAAAAATATTAAAAAGCCATCTACAAATTTTATGTTTTAATTTTTAATAGAATAAGAAAGAATCAATGTTGAAATCTCACTTAAAGCTACTACTTTTATAAGTTTCTATATCAAGCAATTCAACGAATATCAATGGGAATTCAACGAATATCAATTGGAAGCTTTCAGAGCCTTTAAGCACAAAATATGCAGCTGAATAACCACTTTCCTACCTTATTTATGAGTTTTATTTTATTTTATTTACTTTTCTAATTGAATAGATTTTGGTAGGATTATTTTAAGACATATTTTTGTTAATTTCTTAGAAAACCTTAAGCTATTTAAACCTCTTATTTTCTTATTGAGGGAGAGCACACAATCAAAATTTTACTTTCTTTTCTCTCTTTTGGAAGTCTGTTTTCAAGAACTATCAAAGGCTAGATCTATTTCTTCTAGTTTAAGGGGATGTTGAAGCCTAAAGCCTCATTTATCATTAATCAATTTCTTTTAAGGAATTGATTGTGTTATTCTAATACTAGTGTTTATGATTTGTGTTTGTTTAATTTAATTTAGGCTTGCTAGATCATTCATATGCACATTTGTTACTAAAATTAGGGATTCAAACCTTAATTATTTTTTTCTTGATTTACAAGTGGCAAATTAGTGCAGACGTATGTGTACTCCATCAGTACAGGCTAGTCATTCCAAAATAGCTTCAATTCTTCTGTTTCTTAGCCTAATTTTACCAGACTTCTTCTCCTTCAATAAATTAAGGCAATTAAGACTTGAAGAGATACTAGGAACTTTAAGTACCAAAAACCATAAAAGCTCTTAAATAAAGAAGAAAAATGCACTAAATATGTGACTAGAAGTAATCTACTAAGCATTTATCAATTTCCCCACACTTAAGCCTTCACTTGTCCTCAGGAAAATTATAATCCAAATCACTAAACTTAAAAATGTGCAACCTTTATGAATTATAACTTGTCTATCCACACCTTAAATTATCATATTTTATGAATCAAAATAACATACAATTAACCATCTTAATGATTACTAAAAATATAGCTTATAAAAGCACATCTATTCTAGCTTTCATCTTTTTGCATACTAATTCAACTTAATAATCAATAATAACCTAAAGTGTTTCAAATATATTTTAATTAGATTGGGACGTCAGTTAATAAGATAAATAATTTATCAAAACATTTCTTTGAAATTTATCAAAATTCAGTATGCCCCTTCACCACACTTAAAATGTACATTGTCCTAAATGTATGAAATAAAAGCACAAAAAAGTTATAAGATTGAAGAAAAACATAATGAAAAAAGGGATATTGATTTAGTACTTCCCTAAAAAATAATTTACAATTTTGAAATTCTTGCAAATATCATCCCAGATTAAGAACAATAATCCTTGCAAAAGAAAAATAAAAAGGGTAAAAAAAATAAAAATAAAATAAAAATAAGAGTTTAATTGGTTAAGCCATTACTAAGTATTAAGAAAAACAAATTAATAAATAAAATAAGAAAATTACATAAAAAATAAAAAAAAAATTATACATCTTGTAAGCATCTCAGACCATCTTTGCATCTTTTAATCCACCGGTGTTGCTTAAGTATCCCTGATGGTGCCTTAGAAGTGGCCTGATCATTTAGTTAGTAAGTCAAAGATCATGTGGCATCTCTAATAATGAAATTCATAAAACGCTTAAAAGTTAAACTAATTGTAAAATAAAAATTAAACATGCAATAATAAAACAAAATGAGATCTATTACATAATTACTAACTTCAATTTCTAGAATTTAAAATGAACATCGCATATGAATACTATATAACAACAAACACTAACTTATGCAAAACATGGAATGGAGATAAAATTAAACAAATAAGAACTAACTACTTGAGAGAAAAATAACAATTTATTCATAAACTAATGAAACCCGATGCAATTCACATAACATATTGAGTAATAACAACAATCCCAATTTGAAATTCACTAGATCACACAATATAACAATTAAATCAAATAATCCATATGGGAAAGTATATAATTCAACATAAAACTTCAAACTAAGAAGGAATTAGGGGAGGCGTACCTTATATTGTAGCCAAAATGTAAAGATGTAGTGATTAAGGAAAGGTCAAACCCTAAGCATGAATTACCGAAAATCCAAATGCCAATTGTTAAAAAAAGAAAAAAAAGATTGTGGTCGCAAATGGTGGTGTAACTGTAGCGCCCCATTTTAGGGGTTAGAATATTAAAGAAATTCAGCACGTTTTATGTTTGTTATTTGAATATTGCTAAATTGTGCATAAGTATTTTGGCATGCATTCATGACATTTTCCGGGTAAATTGGTTTAATGAGATTTCTG
>JAOQMQ010000003.1:14841058-14856502 GCA_027563845.1 Erythroxylum subrotundum
CTCCAAATATCATTGTAAAACATTCAACACAACTTACTACATTCACTACATTAATCTTGTATATAACATTTCAAATTCAAGAATTCTCCTTGTTCTTTACTCATAAATAATCACTAACAGTTTCTGTTCTAACTTCCAATACAAGTTCGGGGTCCAATATCTCACTTTCTCAGAACCGACGAAAAAGGTTTATGTTAGCCTAAAGTCAAGTAAATGTAATTAAAGCTGATAAAAAGGGGGTTTTGCATGTTGGTCTCAATTAAGGAAAATAACTAAATTTAAAGAAAATTGTAAGAAAATATCTTTTGGATTTTGGGAATTTTGGAAGCAACAAAAACTTAAACTATGATCAAATTGGATAAAGTCCTCTTGAAGATGAGCTTAGGCTATCATGGTTAGAAATAAATTTGCGGGGATAAAATCCACTAAGTTTTCGAAGTATCAACCTTAAAGGACCCTTTAAGTCCAAAGTTTTAATCAAGGAACCCCATTGCTTAAAACCTTGTTAAAAACCTTAGTGTGTGAAATGGACATATTCGTGCAGTTGGTCAATCGGATCAAACACAATCATCTATATCAAACATGACCATGCAGATAATGAGGATTAATGAAATCACCAAGAGACATATATGAGACCTCATATATTAATCATTGAAGTTCTATATAAACAAATCCATAGCACAAATCATTGTTCAACACCCGATTAAACTCTAATCAAGCTAATTTAATTATATCACTGTAAACCCTAACTTAGAGTATTACAAAAATATAACTAAACTTCAGATAATGAATGGTTACTCCCGTTTGAAGCCTGTGAACTCAAGCCATTGCTACATCCTCAAGAGGTCGGAGTGCCTAGCCAAGCATGACGGTCGGAGTGCCTAGCCAAGCATGACGGTCGTAGTCCTCAACACTGTCGTGACTCCGACGGCATCCATGGTGAAGATGATCCTGCGGTGTAGATGAAGATGTGTAGGTGATGATGAAGTGGTCGACGGTGAATGATGGTCGCGGTGGAGAATGATGATGATGAATTGTTCGGATCGTCTCTAGGGTTTCCGAGTGTGTGTCTGAATATCTCTATCTCTTCGTATATGTGTAGCCAGCCGACCCCAAATGACCTAATTTGGCAAGTATTTAAAGTAAAGAGCCGGGTTGGGTCGGAATAGTGAGATAATTTTCCATTTACAGTCCGAGTATCCGTCTGCACGTCGCGACGAGACAATTAATGTACATCGCGACGTGCTGCTCTGCTTGCTCGCCATGACGTGTTGATTTGTTGACGTCGCAACGTACGGTTGTCTGTTGATGTGCCGCGACTTGGAAATTGGCATACGTCGCGACGTGCTTGATTTTTTCTGCTGGTCGCGTCGCGACGTGCTGGAAGGCTCACGACCTGTTGACTTCTTGGCATGGTTGACTCCTTTGTGTTCCTACAATTAAATCACAATTTGCAGCATCAATTATCCTTGGAAAAATTATAATGCAAAATCAATATCAATTTGTAACAATTTTACTAACAAATTGCAATTAATAAGAGCTCACTGTGAGGAATTAACTTAAGCACAAAAATCACAAATTAGGAGTCAAAAAGTGCATTAACAGTAATGAAAATGTAGCCAATTAATAATATAAACTTAGGCTCAATCAAATTCCCCCACACTTAGACGTTTGTACTCCTGGACAAAGTTTACAAGCGTCAAAAAGGTACAAGTGTAAAAGAAAAATCTGCCCATGCTCAAAGCAATAAAAGGAAATTAACGCCATTCACTTCCTTAGAATTCAATCAAAGCAAATTGGAAGAGTGCTAATAAAATAAACACTGAAAGAATTTTAGTTCAAGAGATTGGACAACAGAGATGTCACTCAATGTAATGTGTTTCCGCTCATCTCATTTGTGTTTAGGGATATTTTGACTCTCAATCTGCTTAATCCAAATTCTACTATAAGCTTGTGCCAGTTCTATTTCTCTACTACAAGAACTATCATTTTGAAGATCAAGAGGACTTTCAGGGTTATAATGTGCGGAAGGTTGAATGAATAGACGAAGTGAAAGAAAGAAACAGTATGAACACATGCACTAAAATGATGAATGGATGTCACAGTTAAACTACTAACCATAATTTATTTTTTTTTCACATTTATTCTTACTATTTTTTCTTTTCTTTTGTTTCACTGTGCACATGCATACTGTCCCTTTTTAGGACACAAACATTTTTTTTAATGAAACGAGAATGCAGATTAACTAATGACATCATATAAAGATGCATGCAAGTGCTCATAAACAATAAGGCTCAAGGGGCTAGCAAGGGATAAAGTGTTTGTGGGACTGTGTTTGGGAAAAAAGGTTGAAGAAAGAAACGCCTCTATCACATCAACAAAATTCTAGTCCATAAAGTTTTGAGTAAGAATTGAAACAAGTTCTAGAGAAGTATGAAATAAGCAGATGCACACAAAGATAGAAGAAAAATTTTGGCTCAAATATCCTTCCAACAAGGTATTGTCTCAATGAACAATCTCAAGTCTAAAAAACTTCAAGTGCTACTTTGTTAGCATGCCTTCATCTACTTTGCGTTGAAAACATCGAAAGTTGAAATTAGCCAATACCAACTATCATTAAAAGAATGGGAGGTATTTTTCCAAAACTCAAATATCACTTTTGAAACTTATAAAGTCTTTGAAAACAAAAGTTACAAAGAGCTAAGTGTAGAAAATGTTTGAATTGAGTGAAAAGAGTTAAGCAAAAATCATTCATGCACAAAGGTGACGTCGCGACGTGCTAACGCCGCGACGTGTAGTTAAGTTGACGTCGCGACGTGCAAGTTAAAGCAATCAGCCTCGCCGCGACGTGAGGGCTCTCGTCGCTGCGAGGAACAACAGAATGACAGATGACAGATAATTTCCAAGTTTGAAAATGTAACACATAATGCAAATTTGCTAACACACTCATAAATAAGATGGCAACAGGCATACACAACAAATATAGATAGGGGAACAGCTCCCCTACACTTAAGCAATGCATTGTCCTCAATGAAAATGTAGCATAATGGAAACATGAAAGTAATAAAGCAAGAAGAGATAAGGAGTAAAATTAGGAATTGATCATTAATGCTCAAGAAAGTCAGTACAACATGGGCGAAGGATCAAAAAAAAAAAACTAACGAAAACAAAGAAATTACAACAAAAGAAAAAAATGAAAGAAAACAAAACAGGATAAAATGCCGGCGCTGCTCCATGGGAGCATCGGCTGGAGGATCAGGAGGAGCTGCAGATGTATTAGGGCCAGCCGAAGACTCACGGGCCGCAGAGGAAGAGGAAAATGGAGGTGAGCCGCAATCAAGGTGTACATCTGCCGGTGCAACTGGCGGTCAGCCTCCATCTGGGCGTCAATGCGCCGAATGTCCTCGCGAAGAAGGGCGACCTGATGGGTGAAGGTTTGGGAGGTAGAGGAGGTGGGAGAGGAAGGAGTCCGAGGAACATCCTCGCGAGGCAAAGCCTCAGAATGAGCAGCAACAACTGGTGGGGAAGGAAGGGGCGAGGGGGCTGTAGGAGGAGGAGAGGGAGGATGAGGATGGGGAGGAGAAGGGGGAGGATGTCGGAGATGGCGAGGGGTTTGGAGCTGGATATATTTGAATGAGGAAGTAGGCTCTAAAGTTTGGTCGGACGAATGTTCTGGGACTCGATAAGCCCGAAACACGTCGGTGATCAAGTGGGGAAATATGATGGAATGGGCAAGGTTAGAGGTAAGGACGGATTGGCGGAGGGCGGAGACGATGGTGGTAGCGAGATCGACCGACCGACCGACCATTAAAAGGTAGATGTAGAGAGCCTGTTCTTTGGGAACCAAGGCAAGATGGGTTGTTGGAAGGACGTTGTTGCAAATGAAGTGGAGCCAAGGACGGGCCTCAGGGCGAAGGTCAGTACGCCGGATATACCGTTGAGCGACCCTGGGTTGATACCAGTCGGCACCCTCGGGACAGAGGGTACGAAGGACATCGGCCCAGGGGTAGTCACGGATAAGCGTGGCATAGTGGCAGCAAGGGGTTGAAGGAAGATTGAAATGTTCCCGAATGGCAATGGGAGCGAAAGCGCGGGGAATGGTGACACCTCGGAAAGTAATGCCGAAGGTGCCGGAGTAACGAACATGGGTGTAGAAGTGTCGGACAAAGGTGGCATTGCCAAGGGTCCTAGGCTGCACTAAGCCAGAGAGTTGACACTGGACGAGCTGACGAACAAAAGATTGTTGTGTGGAGTGAGAGGGAAAGGTCGCTCCTTGAATAACGCCCGAGCCTCAATTTTCGCGGCCAGGTCAGTATACTCCAGATCGACCGGAAAGGAGGAGTGGGTTGGGGAAGCGGGGCAATGGGACGAAAGAGAAGGTTGAGGAGAGGGGGAGTTTTTCGAGGACAACTCCAAAAATTCGGAAAAGGAAGCGGGGCGAGGAGAGGAAGAATGGCCGGAGGAAAATTCGAGGGAGCTGGAAGAAGGAAGGACATGTGAGGGGTATGGGGACGGTCGGACCTGCTGGTGTTCTTAGTACGAGGCATTTTCCTGCAGAGAAAATAGAGGCACAGAAAAGTTAATAAAACAAAAGAAATGAAAACTGCCTCTTCGTCGCGATGTGTGGTTGGACGTCGCGACGAAACAAGTTTTAGGACCACATGTCGCGACATAGCGAACCACATGTCGCGACATAGCGAACCACACGTCGCAACGAGATCAGTCACACGTCGCGACGAGACGTGAGAACTTCGTACGTCGCGACGTGCTAAGTTACACGTCGCAACGAGGGGCTATTTTCGGACACACATCGCGACGAACTCCTCCTCCGTAGAAACCTATTCTAAGCTACTAAACAAGAACGAAAAGGAACAAAAAAGGGAAAGGATGCTTACAGAGATGAATGCAAGAAGATAAAGACAACGGGGAACGACGAAAAACAATGGTTGACGGCGGAGAAAGGAGGCGAGGAGAGAAAATCGGCAGCTTCTAGGAGAGGTCGCGACGCAAAGGAGAAACGACAGAAATAAGGAGGCGGTGGCTCATTTGATAAAAGTTAGAGGGCGAAAGTACGAAAGAGTCCCTGGTCAAAGGGAGTGACCACCATGCAATAGGGGTAAAAGTGGAATTTTGCCGTCTAGGGTTACCGCAAAATGACTGTATGTCGCGACGTGGGAATTTAAGCACGTCGCAACTTAGAAAAAAAATGAGACACATCGCGACATGTAAGCTAATGAACGTCGCGACCTGACCAATGAGATACGTCGCGGCGAGTGACACCACGTCGCGGCGAGTCCTCCCGAAAAGAAAACAAGGCCTAAAGGATCCTAAGCATTCTTGTATGATCAATCAAACATTCACTAATCTCTTCTGTCAAGCATCATATATCATTAATCCACAAAGTTCCAGAGCTAAAAAGTAAAGTTAAATTATTAGAACATGAAACTTAAAACCTACCTAGCTAAACTAACCCTACTGAAAAGGTTTCTCCCCCACACTTAAACAACACATTCATGCAACACAATCTCATGTCAATTCCAATTAACATGCACAAATATGTTGAACGTGCAAGAGGAGAAACAACCTGGGCTCAAGGTGGGTCTTTCAGCGCTGGATGGATGTCTGCCTTATCTCCATGGCCGGATGATACAGCTCGCTCTCGTATAAGCTCTTTGCCTACATCCACACTCGAGTGCATACCTGAAATATCAGCAAGAAAAGTTTCTCCAAAGAGATTATCAGTAGAAGGATTCAGAGTTTGTTCAAAATCAGCACATGCATCATCTAAAACTATATCAAGCATATTTACTCCAAGCAGTGAATAATCCTCATGGGGGTGTTTCATAGCTTCATACATGTTGAAGCTTACCTGTTGGTCACCAACCTTCATGGTGATCTTACCTTCCTTCATGCTTATCATCGTACTAGCCGTCCGTAAGAAGGGTCATCCGAGAATCAATGATGTATCCTGCACAACTTCAGTAGACATGTCAAGCACATAAAAATCGGTAGGAAACACTAAGCCCTTTACTTGGACAAGTATGTCTTCAATTATGCCCACAGGATGCCTAAAAGATCTGTCAGCCAATTGTAAAACTACCGAAGTAGGTTTTAGACTTTTTACACCCAAAGCTTCGTAGACGGATTTGGGCATCACATTTATGGCTGCCCCCAAATCCAACAATGCCCTTACTATAGTCACCTTTCCTATGATGCAGGGAATGGTGAAAGATTCGGGGTCTTGACATTTTACCGAGATTTTGGGTTTGAATAAAGCGGACACATTCGAGCTCACTTGCACCTCGTTTGGCCTAAACTTCCTTTTGTTGGTGCACAAATCCTTCAAATATTTGGCATAGGCCGGCACTCGTTTGACTAGATCAAGTAAGGGGACATTTATCTCCACCTTTCCAAATAAATCAATTATGTCCTTCTCGTGCTTGAGCTCATTCATCTTTTTTCTCATAAGATAAGAATTTGGAAAAGGGAGGTCTCTCAGATTTACCTCCTTACTAGTGGCTTCATGTTCACTTGACTTTGCATTCTTAGCCTGTTCTTCCGAACTTCTTGGAGGGGTTCCTTTCTCCTTAGCTGTTGATTTCTTCTCTTTCAACAAATTGTCCTCTCTAACACTTTCCGATCTTATTTCCTTTTCCTTAAATTAAGGTGCTGCTTCAACCTTAATGTCCTCAGTGCATGCTTCTTCCTCTGGAATGTTAAATTTAACCTGCTTTTAGCTTCTCAAAGCTATAGCGTTCAGGCTCTTCAGATTCATCACGGTGTTTGAGGGAATTGTTCCACTGCTCCTAGCTTGATTTTCACTCATGTTGTTAGACAACTGAGTGACATATATGTTTATGTTTTCCGCCTTGGTCTCCCATTGTTCCATTCTTTTCTCCAAAGCGTTAAATCTAGCAGCAGTCTTAGAGGAATCTTGTTGAATCAAATTCGTTATTGCATTAAACTGGTTTGCATTCGAATTCCTCTCTTCCTTCATCAATGTCATCATGTTGTGCAGCAACTGGTTTGTGTCCTCTTTGGCAGGCACCGTCAAAGCCTGTTGATCGGGAAACTGGTTGTTTGAAGTTCCAGCCCTACTCCCTTGTTGGAATCGGTTAGGTGCTCTGCCCTCATCGTTTCTCCAACTAAATCTAGGGTGTGCTTTCCATCCCTCATTGTAGGTGTTGGAGTATGGATCCCATTTCTGATTTTGTCTTCCAGGATATACTGCCAATACCTCTTCATACCTTTCGGGAAAATGCTCGAAATGTGCATCACCGACCCCACAGGTTTCACAACTAGGTGCTGTAAGATCCATTGACGGAGGTGGGCGATGCACATTCAAATTCTTGAGTTCGACAGTAATGAAAGACAATTGTGAAGTTATCCTATTTTTTAGGGAACCCACTTTCGACTCTAGACTCTCCATTCTTTTTGCTTGAGCCGTCAAGGTTCCCACTTCATGTACTCTTCTAGAATCGCGGACACTATATTGCTGGTGGTTTAGAGCCATCTTTTTGATAAGGTCCCAAGCTTCCGACGCGGTGAGGTCAATCAGGGATCCTCCTGATGCTGCGTCCAACATTCCTTTTTCTTGGTTCTTTACCCCATCATAAAAATATTGCACCAACTGTTCATCTGGAATTTGATGATGGGGGCATCTTGAAAGTAGGTCTTGGAATCGGTTCCAGTAGTCGTATAAGGACTCATCATAGTCTTGTTTCGCCGAATAGATCTCCTTCCTCATTGATGAGGTCCTAGAGGCGGGAAAGTACTTTTCCAGGAAGGCCTTCCGCAAGTTGGCCCAGCTATGGTAGGCATTGGCCACATGCCTCGGGAGGCTCATGTACCACTCCCGTGCCTTACCTTCCAGTGATAGGTGAAAAACCTTCCAAAGTACTTGATCCAAATGTGCTCCTACCGGTTTCATACTTTGGCAAATCATTGACAGCGCTTGTAGGTGCATATAAGGATCCTCTCCTGCCAAACCTTGAAATTTAGGGAGGGAGTTTATCAACAAACCTTTGACTTCGAAATTCACATCGAAGTTAGGGCAAGCCGCAGTGAAGGGGTCATAATTGACATCTGATGTTGTGGCTTCCCTAATCGTCCTACTTCTATGGTCGTCGTTATTATCGCCTACTCTCTCCTGCTCACCGTTTAATCCATGATCTCCATTCCTAGGTTGGTTAACAGGAAAGTTCGGGTGTTCTGCCATGTTCTCTTCTTGCTCTTCTGTTCTAATTCTCTCTTGTTCTTTCCTTTCTCTCCTAAGCTTCCTAAGATGTCTCTCTATCTCGGGTTGGAAATGAACAAGCCTAAATCTTCTGGGCATGCACAAGAGCAATTCACACAAGAGCAAAAGAAATTGAAGCTATAGCAAAATTGACTCACAAATACACACAATCAATCAAAAAGTGATATGTGATGGATGCGAGTGTGTGCGAGTATGGATGTATGTATGAATGAATGATTGTGTATGAGTATGAAAAATAAAAGTATGCAAGTATGTATGTGTAACGGAAATTAAAACCTATACTATCGACAAGTATGAAATTGACTTTTGGCTAACCTAAGGAAAATCAATTTCTTGGTTCCCCGACAACGGCGCCATTTTGATCGCGGCTCTATCGTTCGATCCTAAAATCGATCTTTGAAAATCGGTCAAAAATAATAAATTCCAAAGATTGCAGTATAAGATGCAATCCCGGGTCGTCTCACTTTCTCGGAACCGACGAAAAAGGTTTATGCTAGCCTAAAGTCAAGTAAATGCAATTAAAGCTGATAAAAAGGGGGTTTTGCATGTTGGTCTCAATTAAGGAAAATAACTAAATTTAAAGAAAACTGTAAGAAAATATCTTTTGGATTTTGGGAATTTTGGAAGCAACAAAAACTTAAACTATGATCAAATTGGATAAAGTCCTCTTGAAAATGAGCTTAGGCTATCATGGTTCAAAATAAATTTGCTGGGATAAAATCCACTAAGTTTTTGAAGTATCAACCTTAAAGGACCCTTTAAGTCCAAGGTTTTAATCAAGGAACCCCATTGCTTAAAACCTTGTTAAAAACCTTAGTGTGTGAAATGGACATATTCATGCAATTGGTCAATCGGATCAAACACAATCATCTATATCAAACACGACCATGCAGATAATGAGGATTAATGCAATCACCAAGAGACATATATGAGACCTCATATATTAATCATCAAAGTTCTATATAAACAAATCCATAGCACAAATCATTGTTCAACACTCGATTAAACTCTAATCAAGCTAATTTAATTATATCACTGTAAACCCTAACTCAGAGTATTACAAAAATATAACTAAACTTCAAACAATGAATGGTTACTCCCATTTAAAGCCTGTGAACTTAAGCCATCGCTACATCCTCAAGAGGTCGGAGTGCCTAGCCAAGCATGACGGTCGTAGTCCTCAACACTGTCGTGACTCCGACGGCATCCATGGTGAAGATGATCCTGCGGTGTAGATGAAGATGTGTAGGTGATGATGAAGTGGTTGACGGTGAATGATGGTCGCGGTGGAGAATGATGATGATGAAGTGTTCGGATCGTCTCTAGGGTTTCCGAGTGTGTGTCTGAATATCTCTGTCTCTTCGTATATGTGTAGCCAGTCGACCCCAAATGACCTAATTTGGCAAGTATTTAAAGTAAAGAGCCGGGTCGGGTCGGAATAGTGAGACAATTTTCCATTTACAGTTCGGGTATCCTTCTACACGTCGCGACGAGACAATTAATGTATGTCGCGACGTGCGGCTCTGCTTGCTCGCCGCGACGTGTTGATTTGTTGACGTCGCGATGTGCGGTTGTCCGTTGACGCGCCGCAACTTGGAAATTGGCATACATCGCGACGTGCTTGATTTGTTCTGCTGGACGCGTCGCGATGTACTGGAAGGCTCACGACCTGTTGACTTCTTGGCATGGTTGACTCCTTTGTATTCCTACAATTAAATCACAATTTACAGCATCAATTGTCCTTGGAAAAACTATAATGCAATCAATATCAATTTGTAACAATTTTACTAACAAATTGCAATTAATAAGAGCTCACTGTGAGGCACTAACTTAAGCACAAAAATCACAAATTAGGAGTCAAAAAGTGCATTAACAGTAATGAAAATGTAGCCAATTAATATTATAAACTTGGGCTCAATCACAGTGTTGTTCCACGGAACTCTCGAGCCATTTGTTGTGCATTCCATTATTGATTTGTTAAGTATGATGCATAATTAATTGTTATGTTGTGATGAAGAAATTACATGACATGTTCTTTGTGATGACATTTTGATAGCTATGAGATTGTGAGTAAATTGTTAAGTATTGAATTGCTACATATATATGTTTATATATGCTTAAGTGTATGGCTCGTTTCCAATGGCTATAAATGTATAAGCCACTGAGCTTCATAGCTCACCCCATTACCTTCCACTCCTCAGGTGTAGAATGAGAAGATCGTTGATCCTTGCAAGGCATCGGCAACTTTAAGATGGTTAGAGACTTTTGTACTAAGTTAGTGGTTTTGGTTAGCTTTATAAGCATATCAACATTGAGCATGATTTTGTATTTGTATTTAGCTTTGATATGTATGATGTTATGTTAGTAAAGTTTGTTCAATCTCTTTGAAATTTTAATAACATGAAGAATTGAAGTTCCTTTTGTATATGAGTGTGTTTAGCTTGTGGTTAGATTGAATGTGTATGTGTTAGTATTGGTTGTTAAATGTTGGGTGTCAGGTTTCAAAATTTGGGAGCTCGCCGTGACGAAGCCTAGGTACACTTGCTTTGAGAGTTCGCCGCGGCGAACCTGCCATTTTTCCACGCTGCTGATCCTTTAAACTTGAATGTTTTTAACCCTTCCCTCACGTGATCCTTACCCGACAACCCTGAGCAGTCACCTCGGGATAGGAAACGGGACCCGGGCCTAACATATAGAGTCCGAGACAATGCAAGGGAAGAAGGCAGGGCTGAGCGAGTGGATAGAAACTTGGGTAGTATCAAGATGAAAATACCATCTTTCCAAGGTAAGAATGATCCAGAAGTTTACTTAGAGTGGGAAGGAAAGGTGGAGACGATTTTTGAATGCCATAACTATTCAGAAGAGAAGAAGGTGAAGTTAGCTGCTGTGGAATTTCATGATTATGCACTTGTTTGGTGGGATCAACTTGTTTTGAATGGAAAAAGGAATGGAGAGGATCCTATTGATACTTGGGCCGAAATGAAGAGGGTCATGAAAAAGAGGTTTGTGCCTCGTTACTTTTATAAGGAGCTCCATCAAAGGCTCCAAACCTTGAGACAAGGCAGCAAAAGTGTAGAAGAGTACCATAAGGAGATGGAGATAGCCATGATTAGGGATAATGTAGAAGAAGAAAGAGAAGCCACGATGGCACGTTTCCTGGCTGGTTTGAATAAAGACATTGCCAATGTTATTGAATTGCACCATTATGTGGAGTTAGAGGAGATGGTGAATATGGCCATGAAGGTGGAGAGGCAACTTAAGTACAAAAGCTCCAGCAAGGCTTCTTACCCAAACTTTACTACAAATTGGAACTCCAAATGGTCCAAAAAGGATGAGAAGGCCAAATACAAGCCAAAGGAAGAGAAGAACAAGGCGGATCCAAAAGGTACTTTTAAAACTCCTAGTTCTTCTAGTTCCAATTCTGAAAAGTATAGGATTATTAAATGCTTTAAATGTCTTGGTGTTGGTCATATTGCTTCTCAATGCCCAAACAAGAAAACAATGTTTGTGAGAGGAGGAGAAGCTGTATCTGAGGAGGAAGAAGATGATTTGGCTTCCATGCTTGAGATGGAGGATTGTTCTGATGTGGAAGTTGAGGATGCACCTAAGGGTGAATTACTTATTACTAGGTGTGTTTTGAATGCTCAAGTGAAGGAAGATGGAACTGAGCAAAGGGAAAATATATTTTCATTCTAGATGCCTAGTGAATGAGAAGATTTGTAGCTTGATCATTGATGGGGGGAGCTGCACTAATGTGGCTAGTACATTGATGGTGGAAAAACTAAGGTTGGAGTGCTTGAAACACCCTAGGCCATATAGGCTACAATGACTGAATGACATGGGGAAAATCAAGGTAAGTCCTTGTATCTTTCTCCATTAGTAAGTATTCTGATCAAGTACTTTGTGATGTTATACCTCTACATGCGAGTCATCTATTGCTTAGTCGACCTTAACAATATGATTGAAGAGTGGAATAGGTACTCATTTACTATGGGAGATTAGAAGTTTGTTCTTGCTTTATTGGCGCTAAAAGAGGTATATGAGGACCAAATGCAATTAAAAAAAAGTATGGAGGCAATGTAACAAAGAAAGGCCGAAAAATTTCAAGAAAAGCAAGATGATACAAAAGTTGAGGAGAAGGCTGAGAACCTTACAAAAGGGGAGCATAAATTTAAATCAAAAGAAAAGAGAGAAAGTGAGGCTGAGAGTGAGAGAAGAAAAGTGGGGAAAAAGGCCTAAAAAAATTCGATTAAAAGGCCCAAATGAGAGAGAGAGTAGAAAGAAACAGAACTTCTATACAAAAATGAGAGATGTAAGGGTTGCTTGTGCGGAAAGGAGATGCTTGTTTGTGCTTTTGTACAAGGAAGCTTATTTTAATGAATCTAGCTTTAACCCTTGTTTGCCTAGTAGTGTTGTTTCTCTTTTGCAAGAGTATGGAGATGTTTTGCCTAAGGAGTTGCCTCCCACTAGAGGAATAGAACATCAGATTGATTTCATTCCTGGGGCACATATTCCAAATAGACCTTCTTATAGGGCTAATCCTGAAGAAACTAAGGAACTCCAAAAGCAAATGGAAGAGTTGCTACAAAAGGGACACATCAGGGAGAATCTTATTCTTGTGCCGTCCCAGTGATATTGGTTCCAAAGAAGGATGGGAGTTGGCACATGAGTGTGGATTGCAGAGCAAGATAATGGTGGACCAAGAAAAGATCAAGGCAATTAGGGAGTGGCTGAGACCTACAAGTGTTACTCAGGTAAGATCTTTTCATAGACTTGCTAGTTTCAATAGGAAATTTGTGAAAGATTTTAGTTCTATTGCAGCTCCATTGACTGAGATTGTTAAAAAGGAGGTAGGATTTAAGTGGGGAGAGGCGCAGGAAATTGCTTTTAACACTTTGAAAGAAAAACTTTGTTCTGCACCTATTTTGATTTTACCTGACTTTACTTCTACTTTTAAGATTGAATGTGATGTATCTGGGATAGGTATTGGTGCGTCCCATTGCCTATCCTAGAGAGAAGTTGAATGGTGCTTAATTGAAGTATTCCACTTATGACAAGGAGTTGTATGCATTGGTAAGAGTTCTACAAACTTGGCAGCATTATCTATGGCCAAAGGAATTTGTGATTCACACTGATCATGAGAGTTTGAAGCATCTTAAGGGCCAAGGTAAGTTGAATAAAAGACATGCTAAGTGGCTGGAGTTCATAGAGACATTCCCATATGTTGTGAAATACAAGCAAGGTAAAGAAAATGTGATTGCTGATGCATTTTCTAGGAGGTATGCTCCAATTTCTTCTCTTAGTCCTAAGTTGATTGGGTTTGAGTATATAAAAAGATTTGTACAAATCAGATTCCGACTTTGCTAATTTGTATGATGCATGTGAACAAGTTGCTTTTCAAAAGTTTTAGAGGAATGATGGATATTTGTTTAGAGATAATAAACCATGTATTCCTACTTGTTCTATGCCTGAAATGCTTGGTAGGGAGTCTTATAATGGAGGTTTAATGGGACATTTTGGTATTGCTAAAACACTTGACATATTACAGGAGCATTTTTATTGGCCTAACATGGAAAAGGATGTTGAAATAGTTTGCTCTACTTGTGTAACGTGTAGGCAAGTCAAGTCCAAGGTGCAACCGCATGGGTTGTACATGCCTCTACCTGTCCCTAATAGTCCTTGGGTTGATATTATTTTATTTTATTTATTTATTTATTACTTTTATTTATTCTTTGTTTTGCTTTAATTGTTTTATTATTATTTAAGTTAGTTGAGTCTTTAAATTAGCAAGGATGAATGGGGGATTAAATGGGAATTAGAAATTAGAATTAGAATGAAAGGTTAGGATTAAATTAGAATTAAGTTAGATGGTGTTATAAGGAAGTAGAGACATATAAGACAAAATAAGGGTAAACTTGGAAAGTCCTCGTAAGTGAAGGGTAAAATTGGAATAAAAGGAGTAAAACAAGAGGCAAAATATTGTTTGAATTAGAAGAAGAAGGGAGGTGTCGTGGAAGCTAAAAGAGAAAGAACAAAAACATGAAAAAGGAGAGGAAAAGAAGAAAGAATCGTAGGAAGCTTGAGAAGAAGAAGAAAGAAGAAGAAAAAGAAGAGAAATCCACTTGTTGGAGGTAAGTTTTCATCTTTCTTGTGCTAGATTCAAAAAGGGGGTTAAATAGAGGTTAGGGTTTGTGTTGGAAATGAAGGAAGGAAGAAGAGAAAGATGAAATCAAATGGATTTTGGGATTTCTAAGTTAGGGATTTGGTTTTCTAGCCTAGATGGGCTATGGTTAGGTTAGGTTTAAATTTAATTTTAGTTTTGCTTTGATTCTTGATTTTATGAACTTTCCTATGAATGTATGAATTAAATAGAAATTGGTTTATTTGAAGGGAACCAAGGAAACCTCACTCAAGAGAGAGAGGAAGGGCAACCTTGAGCTTGGATTTCGACTTTTAGGTGGGTAATATGTTTATAGTTATTATGTGATGGGCAAATGCCTATTTGTGTGTAATTGTTTTAAATTTTCGTAAATGTTGAAATGCGATGAATACTTGAAAATGCATGATGAATTATGGTATGTTTTCTTTGAAATGAATGAAAAATATGAAAATATGAGAAATTTGAAAATGAAAGAAGCATGAAAAATGCAAATTTGCAATCGTCTATATTGAGCATAGATTTGTTTGTGTTTGGGCAAGAGAGAAACCCATTTCGTTAGTCACGTGCACGATGACCTATAGCATTTTCCTGACTGCCTGCTTGAGGCCACGAGATTCTGAGAAATCAGACTTGTTTTGTTCACGGTGTAAACCGTTTTGTTCCACGGAAACTCTCTAGCTGTTTGTGGTGCATTTCATTGTGACTTTGTTGAGTATGAAGCATATTGAAGTGTTATGATTGATAGAAGATTCCATGATATATGTTATGTGATAAACTTGGTTAATCATGCTTTATGTGATAAATTTGCAAATAAATTGGATTGCTTGACATATGTGTATTTATGCTTGTTGTATGGCTCATTACCTGTAACATCCCACCCCCGATGAAAAGGGTAAAATGGTAATTTTGGCAAAGAGTTAAGAGGGTTTATGATTTGTTTTGAAATATTAATGTATACCTGATATGGGAATAGTGAAATTGCACATGAAAAGAACTGTACATGCATTCATGACATTTTTCGGTATGT
>JAOQMQ010000003.1:14908797-14921776 GCA_027563845.1 Erythroxylum subrotundum
TATTTATTTTTTATATTTTTTAATTATTAAATAAAAATTTATTTGAAATTTATATATTTTTAAAATATATTTTGAATTTAATTATATTTATTAATAATTATTAAATTAAAAATTTAATTAAAATTGTAATTATTATTTATTATTATGATTTTTGGAGACATGGTTAAAAACATACAGTACAACTGTATAATATGGCAATGAACTATTTTGTAATTTAAAAAAATTAGGGATTATTTCATAAATTTAAAAAATTACCCGAAACGGTACTCGGTATTAACTGATACCGGTACAGTACCTTATCAGAACCCAACCTGGTACCAAGTCTGGTACGATATTCGTGGCATTGGTTGAAAAGGAGGTAGGGTTTTATAAAAGAGTTGTTGTAGAGTTGAGAGAGAAGGAATGGTTAAATTGGCTAGCGTATTTTTTAGATTAAGTTCTTGAAGAAAGTAATCTAAATACCAAAGGGGTGCTGGGATTTAGAATCTAAGTAAAGTGCTACTATTTTTCCTAGATTGAGAAATTTTTTACTTTCCTAACTACTCAAAAAAATAAACCAAACGTGATAATATAAATTTTGGGAAAAAGATTACTTTCCCAAGCAAAAATTCATGCCAACCAAACAAGGCCATAAGGATAAATGGTCAATAAATGAATTAATGACCATGCATGTTCAAGAGGGAGATTGTCGTTGGAACAGAGAGAGAGTTTGTAGAGTGCACATTTGGTTGTTCTAGGAAAGAAGAAAAATCAAGCCAACTCAAGGGAAAAAAGTCAAATACCTACCCAAGTTAATATTAAGAAGGAATCTAAGTGTTTCTTTTGCAAGAAAAAAGGACACATGAAGAAGGATTATGTCAAACATAAAGAATGACTTGAAAAGAAAGGTAATCTAATCTCACTATTTTGCTTTGAATCTAATATGGTTGAAGTTTGTCATGACACATGATGGATTAATTCTGGTTATACAATCTATATTACGAATGAATTAGAGAATTTGCAAAACCCAAAAAACCAGTGAAAAGTGAGCTGTATATCTTATCTGGAAACAAGATACGTTCAAATGTGGAGATTGTTGAGGATTGCAATTTAATTTTATGTACTGATTTTATTTTAAATTAGAAAAGACATCTCATATTACCAATTTATCTAGGAAATTGATTTTAGTTTTATGACTTGTACCATTTGGATATTACTTATATTTTTCAGATGAATCTTTTAAGTTAAATTTTAAATCTGAATTTGTTGAGAATGATACATTATTCGATGGTCTTTTCTATTTTAATTTACAAGATAATACTTGTTACAATTCAACACATGTTCATTTTGGATCAAAATGTTGTGTCATGAATAAAAATTCCTCTATGTTGTAGCACTGGATATTAGGACATATCTTCATATAAAGGATTAAAAGATTGGTGAATGGCGGAGTACTGAGTACTTTGGATTTTATTGATTTTGAAACTTGTACAGACTGTATAAAGGGAAACCGGCCTAATAAATCAAAGAAAGGTGCCAAGAGAAGTTCATACATATTAGAGATCATACATACGGACATTTATAGTCCATATATGGAATCGTATGATTACAAACACTTCATCTCATTTATAGATGATTATTTATGATATATGTATCTAAACTTGATTCATACAAGAATGAAGCGTTAGATGTTTTCAAAATATTCGAAGCTAAAGCAAAAAAATAATTCTGTAAGCAATTTAAGATTGTAATACCTGATAGAGGTGGAGAATATTATAGTAGATATATTAAAGGAGTACAAGCACCTGGTTCATTTATAAGGTATCTTCAAGAAAATAGGACAGTAGCCTAACATACTATGCCTGGATCTCCAAACTAAAATGATGTGGTAGAAAGAAGAAACTAAACATTATTGGACATGGTACGAAGCACGCTGAGTAGCTCCAAACTTTCTAAGTCCTTGTAGACTGAAGCTCTTAATACGACAGTGTGTGTATTAAATCGGGTTGTAACTAAGGCTATTCCAAAGATGGCATTTGAGTAATTTAAAGGTTGAAAACTGAGTTTGTGACATGTACACACTTGAGGATGTTTGTTTGAAATAAGAATTTATAATTCACAAGAGAAGAAATTGGACCTAAGGACCATAAGTGGGTATTTCATTGGATATTTCGAGAGGTCTAAAGGATATAGGTTTTATTGTCCATCACATCACACTAAAATCATGGAATCAAGAAATACAAAATTTCTTGAGAATGACTTGATTAGTGGGAGGAATCAATTTCAAGATATAGTTTATGATAATGATCATATAGATACTTAACCTTCCACATCAAACAATAAGGTAATTATCATCCACAACACTCCTCAGGTTTAAATAGATGTTATACAACTAACTATTGAAAATTCAATAGCCTACGATCAATATAAATGATAATAAAAAAATTCTACAAGTTGCTAATAATTCAATAGATCCAGTTATTCAGGAATTACCTGAAAGCATTCAACAACCAATTGAACAACAAACTCCTTAGGAGGATGTTGATGCAATATTAAGAAGATCTACTAGAACAACGAAATCGATTACTACTAATGATTATATTGTATATCTACAAGAATCTGACTACAATATAGGAGCTGGGAATGATTCTGAAACCTTTTCACAAGTTATGAGTTGCAAAGAATCAAATTTATAGTACAATGTCATGAAGGAAAAAATGAATTCCATAAATAATAACAATGCTTAGGATCTTGTTGAGTTGCCTAGAGGAGCAAAACCCATAGACTACAAATGGGTATTTAAGACAAAAAAAAACTTATTAGGCAACATCTATAAATATAAGGCAAGAATCATTGCTAAAGGATTCACTCAAAAAGAAGGAATCGATTACACAGTACATTTTCTCCTGTGTCTAGAAAAGATTTACTTTGTATAATTTTGGGATTGGTTGCTTATTTTGATATGAAATTGCATTAAATGGAAGTGAAAATGACTTTATTAAATAGTGACCTAGAGGAAGAGGTTTACATGAAACAATCAAAAGGATTCTCCTCTAATAATGGTAAGCATTTGGTTTGCAAGATTAAAAGATCCATATATGGATTGAAACAAGCATCCCATCAACGGTATTTGAAATTCCATGATATTATCTCATCATTTGGTTTTGAAGAAAATATCATAAGTAAAATTTATTTTCTTGTATTATATGTTGATGACATGTTACTTGCAACCAATGTTAGGAGTTTGTTACATGACATGAAATAATTTCTCTCTAGAATTTTGAAATGAATGCTATGGATGATGCATCTTATGTCATTAACATTAAGATCCATTGAGACATATTTCGTGTTTGTCTCAAAAAACCTATATTGATAAAGTTTTAGAGAGATTTCAGATTAAAAATTGTTCACCAAGTGTAGCTCCCATTGTGAAAGGCGATAGGTTCAATTTGAACCAATGCCCAAAAATGATTGTGAAAGGGAACAAATGAAAAACATTCCATATACTTCTGCAATCGGAAGCCTGATGTATGCTCAGGTTTATACAAGACCTGACATTGCATTTGTTGTTGGAATGTTAGGCAGATATCAGAGTGACCCAGGATTAGATCACTAGAGAGTTACAAAGAAAGCATTAAGGTATCTTCAAGGGATCAAATATTACATGTTTATGTACAGATGAACTGACAATATAGAGATAATTGAGTATTCAGATTCAGATTTTGCTGAGTGTGTTGATTCACGAAAATCAATGGGTTTGTTTTTTGTTTTGATGCTACATCACATGATATATGGCTAAAGAGTTTCATATATAGACTTAAATTTGTGGATTTCATTTATAGGCCATTGATAATATATTGTGACAATTCAACTGTTGTTTTTCTAACTAAAAACAATAAGAGTAGTAGTCAGAATAAACACATAAACATTAAGTTTTTATTTATAAGGGAAGGTGTTAAGGACAAGAAAGTCGTCATTGAACACGTTAGCACTGAATTGATAATAAGTAATCTTTTAATAAAAGACATGCTACCAATGAAGTTCAAGGATTGTGTTGTTAGAATATGATTGAGTTCCATTATATAGTTTTCATTGTATGGACAATATTGTTTTCGTGAAACTCTTATAATAATTTCTCATATTATGGTGCACATTATTGAATTTTGAGAAAAATGATTATTTTAGACCTGGAATGGACATAAGGTTTATTTATTAAGTAATGTCAAAATATAATATATTGTACTACATGGAAGATAATACTCAACTATTAGAGGACCTATCGTCATTATTCATATATTATATTTGGATTGGATTAGGATTTAATACTAAGTTAACCGTATGGACCAAGTGGGAGAATGTGAGAACTGGTTTAATACTTATAAATGATGTTGCAACGTTATGAATTTAGTGAATATTAATGTCTTGTTTTTATGGTAACAGTCAATGTGTTTGATTGGAGCACATTGATATAACTTTTCTAATAGATATTTGAAGTTCATAAGCTTCTTTTTTCTATACACCATCAAATTAAGAATTAAGAACTTAGAAGAACTAAAAAAATGCAGACTCTTCAAGCAAAAACATCAATGGTTGGAGGTATTTCGTTTTCTTCCACATTTAATTTATATGTTATTGTAATGTATATTAATGTTAAACTCGATCATTGAACATACAAAATCCTTCGAATTATATACGATTAAATCTAAGTATTGTAAACATTCTCATATTTTCATCGCCATTATTTTGAATTTCTCATTTATTGATATTATTAGATCATTCTTCATCCAATTATATATGGATTAATCTAATATAATGGAATTTTTATATTCTATTTACAAGTTACATAATGACATAAAATTGTATTTAACTTTATATATAGATATAAAATGTATAAAATAGGTATAAACGGGGGAATGAAGATATTTTTAAACTCAAATTTGAATTTATAACAAACACAACTGACACGGAATTTAGAATTGGCATACAATCCCCCCACAGGATCCTCGAAGACTTCGTCATCAAACCTTAACTTTACCGCCTCTACGTGTTCTCTCCATTGTGATTAATTGGTACCATTCTTGCGTCTCTCCCTCCATGTGCATGGCGGCAATTCTGACCTTCTTTTCGTTCGCTGTAAGTGTGAAAAACTGCTCACTCTTATACACCCAGCCTCTCACCCCCACTCTGATCAAAGACTGGAAAGTCGGATCTCACTGAATCTCCTGGGTGTGATGTAAGTTTCCTTTTCCGTCGATGTCCCTCCCGGTGAAACTACCCATTCCTTCCCCGGGGATCCTTGTTCTGATTTCCCCACTGTCGACTGCATGAGTTGGTGGAAAATCGTCTTTAGTTCCCCAAGTTGCTTCTCCTGCCTGTCTGCCCTACCTTGATTTTCCATCAACAGTTTTTGGTTTCTGGTTTGGTTTTCCAGTACTGTCTTCAAGTTTTCCTCAATCCTCCGGAGTTCGACCGCTCATGTTCCTTCTGTCAAGGCCCGTCCACGATTGACTACTCTTAATTAATACCAGTTTGTTACGTGTCGGTGAATGCGAAGAATGATAGACAAAGGAGTGAGAGGAGTATGTCAAAACGAGGGTAAGGAGGGAACATTAATTTGTTATCGAAACTGCCTAAAGGACTGTCAGTCCGTAACATACATAGATGCTTAAGCCCTGTTGTTGAAGGACACATGTGCTATTGTCGCTACATAGTACGATAGAAGGAAACTACCCTCTCTTTTTTTTTTTTTTTTTTTTTTAACAGATTATAAATTAGTCTAAATATTTAATAACAAGATTTTTTTGTCCAGTTTTACGATATTTTATTGTGTCTAGTAAATCTTAGTCATTTATTTATGTGGATCCCGCGTAAGTTTCACATAAATAATCGTGAAATCCGCATAAATTAATAGCTGAAATTTACTGGACACAATAAAATACCATAAAAATTGGAAAGAAGATCTGAACTCAAATATCTACGTTTCGAAGGTTCCTTGGCTCGAGGGGTTCTTCCCCTTGCACGGCGCTTCCTTCGTAACAGCTCAATACTGCTATGATTAGTCAACAGTTCAACTTAAGATGGCTGAGAATAAAAAATAAAAAAGGCAGCACGTGCAGGATAGATTGCTAGGATTCACATTTTCTTGTCTTTTGATTTTGCCTTAAAGAAAGACTGAATCCCTCAAACATTCATCGCTCTCAAAGCTGAACATGAAACCTACTTCCATTTTATCAAAGGACTTCTATAGCTGCGTCAGTATTCCAATCTCATTCAATGATACGATATGTGTCATAAAATGCCACCTTGTGATTTTTCGAAAAGTCAAAGTCATCTCCCTCAAAGCATATTTCGGAAGTTTAAAAGAAATGTTTTTGCCTGAAAATATCTGTGAAGGGAAAATGGAGAAGACGTCGTTTTGGGCAACAAAGAAGGGAACGGTGAGTTTGTGGGGGATTCAAATGAAGTATCTTCTTCTTCCAGTTGATGTTGCGGCTTTATTCAACTTGGTGACTGTTGACGATAGGATGGGTCCGTCTAGGCTAACTTTGTTTCGTAACAATCTACTTTGAAAGATATAGTTAATATTTTCAGAGAAATGATTAAAATAGAGTGAGTCTGAGTCCCTGTATTATGTGAAAATGTAATGAAATTTCAGTTCTAAGTGGCGATAAAGTCAGTATCATGAAATGTTTGTACACTCTGGAATTCTTCCTTAATTAGTAAATCATTAGAGAAAAGATATCTCCAGTGATTATGCTTACTTCACATGAGTAAGTGCTAAAGCCCTACATAAAGTGGTAGGGAAGGGAATCCATTGAGACAAGTTGTTTTAATTAGCACAAACCAAAGCAGCTAATTGTATCATACAGGCATTATTATTATTATTAGTCTTGAAGAAGAAGATTTGAGTCTTGAGTCTTTTTCTAGATATGATTCTTCACGAATAGAATGTGTAGGTGGAGGAATCAGCCACGATATTCCTAAACCCACCAATAGTGGATGCCATCATAATGAACACTCCAACACAGATAGAAGCCTGAATATGAAAAAAGCACTACAGTTAATGTAATATCTTTTTAGGTTTAATGGCTTATTAGAGTTTTAAATGATGTTTTAGTTTAGAGTTTAGTACCCAGTTAATGAACCAACTGATGCTGAATCTCTTTGGTTTCTTGATTACCAGCCACATTATGCTAGGTAGCTGCAAGAATTCAAAATATGAGTAAACCCTTCACTGATGGATGGACTAGGTGTCTATCGATCAGATGAGACTTACAAAATATGAGGTGGGAGCAAAGCCAAACCCACCAAAGAACCCAAGAAGATCTCCAAAAAATGGGAAGCTGACTCCAATGAACAGTGTAAATGCTGCAAAAATTTCATGAGACTAGCTTAGGATTAGACAAACAAGAGCTACTTTTCCTAGAGGATCTGAAATCCAAGTAATTAAAAGACAAGACCTCTCTTACCAACGTAAGTAGATCGAGTTACAATTCTCAGTGCAAGCCCCGGAGGAAAGTTGAACCTTTGCATCATCATCCTCTCTAGCAAAGCAAAAACAGGCATAGCGAACACCTGCACTTCAATATATTAGCTAACGACTGATTAACACTTTCCACTTAAAAAAGTAAAAAGCATATATTGTTGTAAGCTATTATAAGTTAATGGAATGGAAGATGGATTAAGCATACCTGGTAACTACCAATCACATGAACTACAACCATTAGATTAGCAGAGGCAATGAGCCATGCAGGTCTTTTAAGTGCCATGAGAACATTATCATCAACGTCTCGTCCAAAAGCCCAATAGCCAATAAGTGCCACGGGGAAATAGCAAATTGCATTCACAAAATATGCACCAATTGCACCTTTCCACATGGGTACCTTGGAAGGTTTCTCTGGAGTTGATGGAATTGTAGCCTGGATTTCCAGAACCACCGCATGTCCGGCAAATGCAAATGATATTTGGCCCAGGGCATTAAACACACGAAACATGGAATCGGCAGGACTCGTGTACTTGTATCCATAGCTCACATTTTCCAGTCGACCATGACTCAGACTTCCAACCCAAGCTATGGTCGAATAACTGCAATTAATCATCATTCATCACATGGTCGAATAACTGCAATTAATCATCATTCATCACCCATCAATCAAGACGTTTATAATTGAGAACACTTCAACCTATGATTGTAGTTTTTTATGGCATCAAAGTTTCAGACGAACCCATAAGGAATCCGTTGACATTAACTACCTTTTCTTTAACGATTCTGATTTGTTCTTCTCCCCATTGCACGTATTCAGAAAGAAAAATAATATTTATGTATTCGGTCTAAAGGAATGGCCCAAGTTACACTACCAAAAGAAATGGCTTTTTGGTGAGTGCTACATAAGGGAATCTACTCTGTGCTCATCAGTACAAGCATAAGCAGACATGTGGACTTAAAGAATGAGCCGTATGTGAGCCTTTTCAGTTTGGTTCTGTCAGTTTACTAAAACCTATGCCAAAAGTGTCAGGTTGGATGAAGCGCAAGCTATTCAACCAAGATAAACTTCACTTTGCCAAAGACATGCATGACCTTCCTATTGAGTAATGAGGAGTTCTCCACCAAGAATCATGCGCTTACTTCGTTAACTTTCATCCCAGTTATCCCTGTCCTAACCCCATTTTATAAAAATAATTGCTGGTTTAGTTGAGGGATTTCAGATATTCTCCAAAAGATACAGAGTTCAGGTCTAGTCAGGATTGATTAAATTTCAATTTCCCAAAACCCTATACTACCGAAAACCTTAAAACAATCGACAGCAACTTCCTGGTCTAGTATACCTTGTCATCCAATACTCGACGGATTTAAAGTGTAAAACGAATGGCTACCTTAGAGACATGATTGCTGCTGCCAAGGAAACGCCAGCGACCGAATTGAAATTGGGAAGCTGGGACAAGAAGAAATGAATGCCACCAAACATCAAAATCCAGTAAGACTGCCTGATTGGAGTGCAATTTATGCAAACCATCTCCACGAACTTCTTTAGACACTTGCCACCAGTGACCATGTAGACAATGTCACACCCAACCTGCACAATCAGTTGCTGAGGTAGCACAATCCATGGTCCAAGTTTTGGACCGAAAGCGTGTTGGCCCAGCTCCAGATAACGATCAAACCGAGTCCCAGGAACACATTCATGGAGTTGTATCATCTGCCACATTGTGTTTAAGGTCATGCACCAGGACAACAGCATGACCATTATTCCCGGACCCCTGTAATATGTAAGAGACCAAAAATCTACTTGTTTAGTTTATTTTTGGTGTCAAAAAGAACTGTGAATTAGTTAAGAGTTTGTTGATATATGTTGCAGGCCTGTAGCTTAAACATACCAGCCTAAATGAGCCATGGCATTGGGAAGACTGAGAACACCAGCACCAATCATGGCTGTCACGATATGGAAAGTGGAATACCACCATTTGGCTCGCCGGGAAGGCTCTGTTTCTTTCCATTTCTCCATAGTTTGATCTTCCTGTCAAGTTCGGAATTATACTAGAATCACAGTTAAGATGAGAACCTTATAGACTAGTACTACAATCCTTACCTTTGAAGGAGAATTCGTAACCATTTCTTTTCCAATCAAAGCCCAAAGACAGAGCCCTTCAATGTCGGAGTTTGGTCTAAATAGAAATAACTATAGGGTATATAACTACAGATTTGGAGGCTCAACTGATACGATGGAATCAAGTATATAGCCTTAATTTTGGCTTTGGTGCTTTCCCTGGACTCTTCCTTTTTCACATAAGAATGCAGTCACTGTGAAAGTACAGGAAGATGAATATTGGGAAAATGGGGAATTTTAGGTGATGATAGAGCCCACCACTTCACGAGTATTCAAATGAATAATGAATCATCATGGGTTTAATAAGCTTCACACATAGCAGCCATAGTTTCTGGTTTTCATTTTTATTGTGTGTGGGTGATATTGAAGATATGGACATCGAATTACAATTGACGTCTACAACAACTGAGAGTAAAACCTTTAATAAAGCTGTCGAAGCAAAGGGATCAAGAGTAATAATGATGGATACAAGTACAGAGATGTTGACTTGTGGTAATTGTTAAGACTCCAAAAGAGTGATGCTAAGTTAAAGTGGCTGGTGAATGGGATCTATCCTGGTTACACTAATAGCAGCTGCTTTAAGAGGGCCATGGTTTCAAGTATAATGATTAAAGGAGAAGGCTGCTTGTCATATAATATGGTATTCGGTGCGCGTCATATTCTCCTCAAGTAAAGTGTCCCTGTCAACTATGGATTGGCAGGGACGGCACTGGACACCGCATAATTGTCACTAACCTGGGAAAATAACATAATCGTCACACATGCATCATTGTGATACTGACGTTAAAAACAAACTGCTAAGTTATCAGTCGTCCGACGCCGAATGACAATTCAGGGCTCCTTTCAACATAAACCTGTATCCTATTCCTTTTTCATGATGGGATAGTTGTTGATTTATGGCTAACAATTAACGGTTGATTGTATATTTATAACTTAATTAATTAAATTTTTTATCTGTTATATGTTTTTTATTTAATTAATATATAAAATAAAGTCAGCAGAAGAAATATAAATAACATTATAATCATAAAATTCATATTATGTTACTAAATTATTTTTAATTATTGTTCAATTAATATTGGACATTAATAGAAAATAAAAACTAACACAAATTATATTTATTTTCTATAAAAGAAATAGTTGATCTCATAAGTTAGAACGTGAATATACTTAAGCAAATGTGTTACCATTTATTAAAAATTAAGTTCACTGAAGTGATTCGACTTGATAATTTCATATGAAATATTACTTGTATGTTTATTAAAATGTTCATTGTGACTATGGTGATTATATAAGTGATTTATTAATTTGAGATATTTAAAATATCTCATATATAGATTATTAAATTTTGATACTACCCATGATCTATATCTTAATCAAGAGAGTCAATGAATTTGATATGAATTATGTGGAGATAATTGAATGATTAATATATGATTCATTAATATAAAGTAATTAGATACAATATTCTATTGTTTTTATTAGTATTAATTTGAGAACTATTTGGTCAAGGTAAAATTACAATTTGAAAATAAAATTTAACTTTCATCGAAAAAAATCATTTGCTAATAACAGAGAACTGATATAATTAGACTCAAACAGAGTAAATAATAATTATATACTATACGTTCGATTGAAGTATTATATGATGAAATAATTGAATTATACGAAAAGTCATGTATAAAAATGTGAGTCAAAATTATTTTGATATTCTTAATATTTCGATGGTCATTATGTGTTATTAAAGGACAATCTTGTTCTATATATGTAAATATTTAATTAGAGAATTACAGATAAATTAAAAGAGTTTAATTTATTTAATCTTAAATACAATTTAGTATTATGATTTATGTTCATTTATAATATATATAGGAAACTAATATGTCATACATAAAAAACAAATGGAATAAAAAAGTAATTTAATTAATTTAGACTTTACTATAAAATTTGAAAAACTTTAAAATCATATATAAGATAAATGATAAAATAATGAAAAATGTTTTATATTGAATTTTACTGGGACTTAAATGATATTTAAATAAAGTATAATTAATGAGTAGGCTTGAATGTCACTGAAGGTGTCATTTAACTAAGTTACATTCAGTCGATTGATCTTGTACATTTTTTAGTTAAAATGCGACCAAATAACTAATGGTCAGTCAATCGAGTTTCATAGGTATAGTGGCTAGTTTTCTTAGCATTTAATATTTAATGTTTAAAAAAATTAAATATAAAGTGGATATAGTTCTCAATTTGATCCTTCAAACTTAAATTTAGTGAGTGATAAAGGTCGAATGACTTATTTTCACACATGTAAAGCTTAATTTAGAATGTATAGTTGTATGAAGGTCAAATTTAAGAGATATAATATTTTACGAGGTTGAGATTTTTAAAGATATATTTAGTTTACGGTTTGATTTTAACATAATTTTTTATGCAGGATGTCGTTTAAATTGAAAATAAAGCTAATAAGGTTGAGTTTAAAGAAAAAGTAATGACAATAAAGGTTGTAACTCTGAGAATCATTCTTAGGGTTTATAATAAGAACTAGGAATCACATGTAAGATTTTAAACCAAAAAAATTATCAAAATAAAAATAATAAAATTTGGTATAAAATTTGGGGATTGCTTCTAGATATTTAAAATTCACTTTTAGAAATAGAAAATTTCACACTTTCAAATATGAAAAACTTGAATTTATTAAATATTTTATCCCTTTTCTAGAACTAATAGACGACATTAATTAAAATTAATAATTAGTTATATTTTAGTAGATACTAATTTGATCTAATATATCAACATAACAGAAAAGTTTAAGGATAATTGACCTTGAAAACTAAATATTTATTTTCATATTTTAATTACATTTACTGATAGTTTCTTAGGGAAAGCATGTTTCTTTTCTCTCACATTAAGAACATAATCTTGTTATTAAAAGCATTAACTTGTCATTATTACTAAACTTTGACTCAATAAAGGAACTCTTAACTTATTCCTTATTCAAAAAATATGAACATTTTGTGAGCATTGGATGGTTAATATCTTTAACTCCTTAAATTGATGTTTCAAACTACTATTTTAGTGTTTTGTTGTATGCATGTTTCTTTATAATTATTCAATTACTTTAATTTGCTCTACAATAATTTTAGTCTTTAGTTGTTGGTTGTTTTGATATTTATCAACCTTGAGATTAAGCATTTATTAGTAGTTAGTTTTATTATGCCTTACAGAAGTCGTTAATTATTGAACTCATGCTTTACTGATGTCTTGTTGGGACCCGATCTCAGGAACCGGATCCCAACCCGGATAACGAAAACGGAAAACGAAATCGGAAAGAACGAATGAAAAGAGCGGATTTCTTATCGAATTCGAAGCGAAATATCTCAGAAAAGACT
>JAOQMQ010000003.1:14938069-14952187 GCA_027563845.1 Erythroxylum subrotundum
ATAGCTTCCGTCTGCTTTTTATGAATAGCTTCCGTCTGCTTTTGTGAATAGCTTCCGTCTGCTTTTGTGAATAGCTTTTTCATTCGTCTGCTTTTGGTTTATCATCAAAATCATTATTAAGGTCATTTTGACTTAACAATTTTAATTTATCTAATTCTAATTATGAATTATAATTATAATTTATAATCATTGCCAACATATTTGGGGACCTAATGGGTTTCACATATAGAATGAGTTGAAGAAAGCAAAGATATTTTATCAAGTTGGACTTGATTATAAAGTTTGAGAAACTTAATGATTAAATATGAGATATTTAATAAATAAGGATCAATATGAGTTATTAAATCTAATTTGGGCCTAATTGGTATTTAATTAGAATTATTTATAATTATAATTAAAGTTTAATTGAAATTAAAATTTAATTTCAATTAAATTACTAAAATGTCCAAAGCTTATTATGATAAATAGGTTTAAGCTCAATGGAGCTAGTACTTCTTGCTTAACCCTCTCTGTGAGAGTTATAAAGTTCTTTCAAATCATTCTGTGGATACTATTGGAGGCCAGATATTTGTACAGCCACAATGGTTGAGACAGATCGGTGTCGAAAACGATTGGAGGAATACGACAAGATTAAGATCAAGTTTCAGAATAAGGTACAAATTAAATTTCTGCTTTTATAATTTGTGTCGATCATTTTATATAATTAAATTAATCTTGGTTTTCGAAAAATAAAAAATTTGAAAAAGTTTTGTAATTATTCTGTTGTGATTGGGATCAGATCCCGACTTGGTTTCCCAACAACAACATAAAATTAGAGCTCTTCTACAATTGCATCATAATTAAATCCACCGCTAGCAAAGGGTATTGCCAACAACTACTGTCAGAAAATATCAACATCCTTTATCCAGTCACTATATTGCACGAGGCAAGCTGTAGGAAAGAAAAAACGTATTAATCAACAGTCGATGACATAAACCTGGAATAGTTAGAATTTGAAAATTCGGTTAAATAGTATCATACCTGAGAAAAAATGAAACACAAAATTCCTGCTAACTTAAGATTGAAATAGAACACATTTTTGGTATCAATGAACAAACCATGTTCACATATAACATTAATTTGTTGTACTATATTTTCAAATTTGAAGGTGCTGAGGATATTTGTTTTTGAAATGTTATGGTGATTATATAGCTTGATTATGAACAAAAGTTTTAGTATATGAACATGGCCAAGAAATGACAAGTATAAAATTTGAGGACGTTAGCTATGCAAATATCAAGCATGTTAAAAACTCTTCATAAGTTTGACTTAAATTGAAACTGCAACTTAAGTTCAAAATATCTTGAAAAAAAGGTGTTTTCCAAATCAGGCTTTTCTTAAACTATAGCTACAGAAACCATCAAGAAAAGGCAAAAAGCTCTTATCATGTAACCTAATATCAATAGGCAAATCTGATCAAACAAGAAGATAATATAGCATGATATGAATCAAGAGGAACTATAAAACAAATATCATAATTAGATCCATGAGCATTAAATGCAACAACGACAACTTTAGCATTGGAAAATGTTGGTTTCTGTATTTCAGAAAGGGAAAATCTACCAACTAAATTTTATTATAAAGTTGATAATACAACCAACAATAAAAGTTCAATGCAATATGCACCCATGCACGCAATGATAAAAAAATAGAAGTATTTCAAAAGATCATTCCTGGTTAACATAATTTCTCATCTGCAGGTCCCTAACAACTGTACTGCTTCAACTAAGTCAAGCATAGGAACTGGCAGCATAAATTAAATAATTTAAGAATTATTATTTAAGCTGTCCCGCTAAACTACTATGCTAGGTAACAGGTTGAGAAACCTAACTTGCATTGTAAGAGTGCATAGAATGGGGCTTCATTTTTTCTCTCTCGGTACACAATAAGATTGTCTGCCATCGTGCGTTGAATATAGTGAGGAAGAAGACGACCTCTACGAAGATTGTTGCAAAGGTGGGTTCCTCGACGGTGACTATCTCTTCGAATGATTCACGATCTCATTTGGTGGGAACAAGGACTGCGAATGTGATTGGGAGCTTGAATAATGCTGAAGACAAATTGATGCCGATATAGGTTAATTTGTCTCTTCCTAGTGTAATGGATGCTTCTGAGACTTCCAATACTACGAATCTTTTCGTGAACGGAGGAGCTGGTGATATTACCAGGATGCGAGAACAAGTTAATCAATGGATGAAACTAATTAAACCTACTGTGCACAATGCTACTGACCAAAGGGTTTCTTGGGAGAACCAGAGTGCTCTAGAGTTGGAGCCTTCAAAAATAACTGAAATAGGTAACCGCCGATCAGTTTGAGATTCTTTTGCTATTTCAAAGTTGCGAAATGATGGATTTAAACTTTATTCTTTCTAACCTGCTGTTTACTATGGTATTAATTTGGGTATCATTGAATATGATGATAATAAGTCTGAGATTGATTACTAGAATCAGGCTGTAATATGTTATATAATGCGTGTTAGGCCTCCTCTAGCTGTTATGAATGGGTTTATCCAAAATATTTAGGGTGGTTTTGGTATTAACAAAATCATAACTATGAAAAATGGTATCACATTGGTGAGATTTGATTCTCTGGACAATAGGGATGAGGTACTCCAAATTGGAATTTATTATTTTGATAAAAAACCTTTTATTGTCCAGCTATGGACTGAAGATTTTGATATGCTTAACGAATCTTTATCCACAGTTTCGATATGGATTAGGTTGCCTATGCTTGATGTTAATTATTAGAGTCCTACTGGATTGAGTAAGATAAGCAGTCTCATTGGGATTTCTTTGATGGCTGATAAGAATGCACAACTAAATGAAGGGGCAAACTTTGCTCATCTTTTGGTTGAAGTTGAACTTGGCAAAGAGATGCCTGACACTATTTAGTATAGGAATACTAAGGGGATTGTTATAGAATAGGCAGTTCAGTATGAATGGAAGCCTACTGTATCTGATCATTGTAAAGGGTATGGACATGAGATATGACTAACTACAGGAAGAAGCTTAGCAAGAAGGATTGGAAGCCAAAATTGATTCAGGTTGAACAAAAGTCTGAACAGGTTAGTATAACACTAAATAAGGATGAGCCAGTTATACCGAATGATGCTCTAGCTCCTGATCTCCATATTGTTGGTTCAAGCTATGCTAGGAAGTAACCTCTTGAGGATAAGAGGACTCCTACTTATACTGATAGTGAGATTGGAAGGGCAACGCCCTCTATTCACAATTCTTTTAATATTCTTAGCTCTGTTGATCTTGTGGTAGATCCTTTATCTATTGCTAATGATGGAGTACTCGAGAAACCCAATTTGGGGCATGGATAGAATCATGTTTTGGAATGTTCGTGGCCTTAATGGCTTGAATAAGCAGAAAGAGGTTTCTCTTTACTGTACACTCAATAAAGTCAGTCTTATTGGTTTATTTGAAACAAAAATGAGGCATAGTAATTTTGAAACAGCTTTTACTCATATTTTATGGGGTTGGAAGCATTTTGTGAATCACCAAGATCATCATAATGGCAAAATATTGATTTGTTGGAATCCTATCTGCTTTGATGTAGATATTTTTAGCTCTTCTGCTCAAATGGTGTCCTGCAAAGTGAACCACAAAGGGGATAACAAGCAATTCCTTGTCTTTTTTGTCTATGGCTTTAATGATAAAGAGGAGAGAATTCCACTGTGGCATGATATGGAAGCTTTAACTAATTCTTTTTCATTACCTTGGTTAACTGGTGGAGATTTTAATAATGTCTTACAATATGAATAGGCGGGAGGTAATCCTGTTACTTGGAATGAAATAAAAGAATTCAAAGAATGTTTAGAATATTGTTATTTAACTGAGTTAAAATGGTATGGATGTTCCTTCACTTGGAATAACAAGCATGATGATGGGGATGGAGTCTATTCTAAGATTGACTGAGTCTTTGGGAATGTTCTTTGGGTGACTACCTTTAACAATTATTGTGTACAATTTCTACCTGAAGATATCATATCATTGTGCTGCTTTAGTCACTATTGACACTAATTTCAAGCTTAGCAAAACACCTTTAAAATATTTTGATATATGGGGCAAGCATGTTACTATTTCAGAGATTGTATTCAAAGCTTGGCACATTCATGTTCCCGGTTCCAAGATCTATCAGATTTCCTCCAAGCTAAAAAATGCAGACTTGCTTTGAAGAAGCTAAACAGGGAACAGTATGGGGACATTCTTGGAAGGGTTTAACATGCTAGATCTATCATGCTTCTGCTCAAAAAACTGCTAACAACAATCCTGAAATTGTTTCTCTTCAATTTGCAGAGAGGTCTGCTAGGAATCGGTTCCTTCAGCTTAACCGGGATGCAGAATCTTTCTATCATCAAAAGAGTAAGATGAAATGGATTCATCTTGGCAATCAAGACACTTCTTTTTTCCACACCATCTTAGCGATCAAGAAACTTCTTTTTTCCACACACTCATGAAGCATAGGAGGCAACTTAATCGTATTTATAGCATTAAAAATTCTTCTGGTATTGAACTCCATGAAACAGATGAGATTGTTTCTAAACTCTTAAATTTTTATAAGAGTGTGTTGGGCGTTGCTGAGACTTGTCAGAAGTCAGCTGATGCTTTTGTATTCAAAGTTGGGCATGTGCTTTCTCCTGAACAATAACTGAAATTGATTGCCCTTATTTCTCCTATTGAAATCAAGCAAGCTATTTTCTTTATTGATAGAAGTAAAAGCCCAGGTCCTGATGGTTTCACTAGTGGTTTCTTCATTGACGATTGGCAGATTATTGACCATGATATTATTGAGGCTGTTCAAGAGTTTTTTTAACTCAGGTAATATGTCTAAGTATTTCAGTAGCACATGTCTTACTTTAATTCCTAAAGTAGACAATCCTAGTTTTGCCTCAGATTTTTGTTCCATTACTTTTTGCACTACTTTTTATAAATGCATCTATGAGGTCCTTTGTGATAGATCAAGGTCTGTCTTGCCTAATCTTATTTCTTAGAACCAGGGTGCTTTTGTGGAGAATAGAAGTATTGTACATAATATCCTAATTCGTCAGGATTTGATCAGATTGTATAACCGAAAATCAGCTTCTTCGCAATGCCTTATGAAGATTGATTTGAGGAAAGTTTATGACAAAGTGCATTGGGATTTCATTGAGGAGATGTTTGTTAGGCATTGTTTTCATGAAAAGTTTATCAGATGGATCATGTCATGTATTAAGTCCACCAATTATACCATTTATGTGAATGGCGTTTTGCAGGGATATTTTGAGGGGAAAAGGGGTATTAGATAGGGTGATCCTGTCTCCCTTCTACTTTTTGTCTTGGTGATGGAATTTCTATCTCTAATCTTAAAGATTGTTAGCCAGTTGGAAGATTTCAGGTTTCACCCTATATGTAAAAGCCTTTCTCTTACCCACATTTGTTTTGCTGATGATCTGATGCTTTTCTGCAAGGCTAATATTGGTTCAGCCACTAGAATGAAGAAGGGCTTTGATTATTTCTCTAATGTTACTGGCTTGCATGCTAATAAGACTAAATCCAACATTTATGTGGCTGGTATTTCTGCTGAGAACAAACAGAAGCTCCTTATGCTTACTGGTTTCCAAGAGGGTTCTTTTCCTCTTAAATATCTGGATATGCCCTGATCTCCTACAAAATGGAGTAAAGCTGATTGTTGCATATTGGTTGAAAAGATTACAAAGAGGATTCAAAGCTGGGCTTCTAGGAAGCTCTTATGCTGGAAGGGCACAATTGATTAATTTAGTACTATTGTCCCTTCACACTTATTGGGATGGTATCTTCATTCTCCCTTTAAGTGTGATTAAGAAAATTGAAGCAAAATGTCGGCATTTTCTTTGGGGAGCCTCTGACACAAAAATAAAGCCTAGTTTGGTTAGGATTACATATGCAGGCTTAAAACTCAAGGTGGACTTAACTTCAAGGATTGTAAGACTGAATCTGGCTTTGATTGGTAAACATATATGACATGTGTCTACAAAACAGGATGTTCGTTGGGTGAAGTGGGTGAATGGAATTTATCTTAAAGGAACTGACTTCTAGTCTTATAAGCCTAAGATGGATTGGAGCTGGTGCTGGGCTAAGCTTAATAAAGTCAAAGAGAAATTTCAATGTGCTTACAATTGCGGCGGAACATGGACAAGTGGTAGTTCTATTTATACTATAGCTCATGGTTATGATCTCCTAAGAGGAAAAATTCGGAAATGCAGATATACAAAAATTATCTGGGGTACATTAAATATACTTAAACATTGTTTTATAGCTTGGCTTGCAGTTAATAATAAACTGCTAACCAAAGACAAATTGCATCATTTTGGTTTCCTATAAAGCACTATGAAATGTCATTTGTGTGAGTTTGATAATGAAACCATGGCTAATTTGCTCTTCTATTGCCCTAGATCATAAGTTATCTTGTTGGTTATTAAGAGATAGATTGGTTGGCATTCCAATCAATCAACACTTCGAAGCTGTTTTCACTGGATTGATAAATGTAAAAAATCACGAGCTGCCAAGGATATTATGGCTGCTAACTTATGTGTTGTGATTTATTTCATCTGGCAGGAACGAAACTATGTTCATTTCAAGAAAAGATCAAGATGAACTAACAATATTATTGAAGAGATTAAATTGTGTATTAGCTACAGAATGTTAGATTATCATGGTCTAAAGAGTAAATCTAATAATATTTTCTTTCAGTATGTAACTAGATTCAGTGGAGTGAAGGGAATGAAGAACCCTACCTAGTAAGTGGCTTCATTCTTTCACTATCGTTAGTGTGTAAACCTTTGGTTGTTTTGGTAACAAAGTTATCGTTGTTACAAAAAAAAAACTACTATGCTAGTAATTTCAAAGGAATAATGTTCCAAAGTAACTATTCTATTTAAAAACTTTATACTTCATCATTTTCAACAACAATTCTTTGTTTCTATTTTAGTATTCTCATCTTGATAAAACCCCTAACAAAGCAAGGCTATAATTAAATTTGACTTTATTGCCCCAACTCATGCAATGCTTTTATTGCTTTAGTCCTCATGTCCTTTGAGTTTAGATGCACAAAACCAACCTAACATGATTTACACCTTGACCACTTTCATGTGGCAAGGAACTCTAGTCAAAACAAGATTATGAAATTAAGGTAGATACATAGGCTAAACATGTAAGGATCACCTCCCATGATTATAGGGATATTTGATTTGTGATCCATATCAACGACCCAAAGTAACTAGTTCCAAACAATGAGATCAAACAAGCCACATAATAGAGCTATAAGCTAAAACCGAAAACATGTTTTATGCTGAAGTGCTTCTTCTTTTCTTCTTTTTTTGAAATATATGTTTTATTCTGAAGTCATTATGGATGCAGATGGAACAATCTATGCTGAAGTTGTTGAAGATGCAGAGTTGAAAAGCCGTGTAGTAAAAGTTAAAAGTAGTGTTAGTTATAGTAGTTTAGTTGACAGTTATTTTTTCCGTGACGAAGATGACAATTATGTAATTTAATCCAATATGAGGACTATGTAATAGTCATAAAAGCAATGATTGAAAAACTGGACTGGACTGGCTGATTCAACCATAATAAAAGCTTGAGTTCCAGTTTAGTTTGTGTTTATAACCTTTAGGAGAAAAACCAGTCGGTTAAGTAGAAAATCCCCTGGTTTCTTAAAAATTCAGTCAATTTTCTTTAAAAAACTAATCATGAGTCAGCTCATTTAAGTATGGGGGGCCCAACACATTGTCCTTGTTAACAAAATTTGAGAATCTGTCAGCATATTTAAGTATGTGAGGCCCAATACATTGTCCTTGTAATTCTCTATTTTTGACAATTTTGAAAATTTTAATGATTTTTTTCCAATTCTATCACACAATCTAATTAATAAAATAAATTTTATTTTTAAGTTTGATTTATATCTTTATATTTTAATTAAAATTTTGTTTTAAATTATTATTATTATTAATGAATGACTATTTTTATCCTTAAAAAAACTAAATTCATTTAATATCACTAATAAAGTATATTTGTCAAAATTTAGGTTTGCTATTTATCTTTTTATACTTTAAAATTTTAAATTATTATTGTTTAAAACTAATTATTATTTTTATCTTGAAATTTTTAATAAATTGAATTATTAATTAATATATATAAGTGATTTTGCTAAGATAATTTAAGAATGTGTTAAAATAATATTTAAACTGTACAGAAGCACGTTTAAAGGACATTAAAAAAGAAGTTACAATAAATTTAGAGTTCTTTCTATTCATTTTCTTTAAATAAACTTCAACTTTTGCGAATCTTTAAATAAATGATAATAAAGAAATAAATGTTTTATTATTATTATTATTTTAAATTTTATATTAGATTCAGTCATAGTTTAAATTATTAGATTTATTATATATTAATAGGCATTATTAGTGCATTTTTATTTTAATAAAGTATTTTATTTTATACTATTTTATACTTATTCTTATAATTTTTACTTGTTGTTTATTATGTACCGGTTTTATAACAGTTTAATACCGGTTGAACCTTAAAACTTTTTACCTTTTCTTTGACTGGTTCAATGTTCAGTTCGATTTTTAAAACATTGCATACAAGTATCTAGCTAATGTATATAACAAGTTGAGTATGAATAAATTTTTTGAGTGGTTTTCTACATGGTATCATAGCAGGAAAGAACTTTGAGAAATTTTTCTTGCATCACAATTGCGTTTCCTTGAATTCATAGCTGAAATTAGTATTCAACACCAATGGCTGAGGATGTCAGGGGATCAAATTTCATATTTGAGAGAGGAGCAAGTGATGATGGGAATCCAATGCAACTTTAAGGATCTAATCATCCAGGAATGATATCATAACTCAGCTAAATGGAAGCAACTATTTGTCAAGGATCATAGTCATAAAGATAGTGGTAGCAGCAAACTAAAGCTTAGCTTTATCAATGGAAGATGTGTGAAGCCGCATGATAATTTGCCAGATTTTGAGCACTGGTGTAGAGTGGATGGCATGGTAACTTCTTGGATCTTGAATTCAATCTCTAAGGATATTGTTGAAACATTCTTATATATAACATTTATAAAAGAGTTATGGGAGGAACTGGAGGAAAGATATAGAGAATGTAATTGACCATTGTTATACTAGATTCAAAGGGAGATACGTTTGATATCTTAAGGAAATTCATTTGTAGCTAAATATTTTACAAAATTGACGAAATTGCCAGATGAATTGACTTGTTTAATGCCACTTCCTCAGTGTAAATGTGGAGTGGGGAAGCAATTTACAAAACTTGAATATAAAAACAAGCTAATGCAATTTCTAATTGGCTTAATTAAAACTTACGATAATGTGAGGAATCAAATCTTGATTATGGATTCATTACGTAATGTAAACAATGCATATTCAATGGTGTTAAGAGTTGAAAAATATAAGGAAGTAAGCATAAGTTTTACAAATGTAGTTGAAAACGCAATGACTGTTAGAACACAAGGAGGTAAGAAAAAGGGAATAGGGGCAAGAAAAGGTACAATAAAGAGGAAAGAGTTTGTTGATAAGTCGAAACTACATTATGAAAATTACAACATGCACAAGCATACAATATATACTTGCTTTAAGCTTCATGGGTATCTAGAGTGGTTTAAGGAATCAAAAGAAAAGAAAAACAAAGAAGGAAAGAAATCATTTTTTAAATTTGATTAATGCAGTAGATGAAGTAAGTAGAACAACTTCAAAAAGGGACTAGAAATCAAAGCAAGAGATTGACAATTTCATGACAAAAGGGAAAGTAGGAGCTGAAAAATATGTAGTCAATTTCTCACACTTTGAAGATTTTACAGGCATAACTCTTAATCATATTCTTAGTTCACCTGAATTAATTGAAATTAGTTATTGGATACTTGACACAAGAGCTTCAAATCACATGTGTGTAGATCTGAAATTGATGAAGAACCCTCTTTTGTGAATGATTTTACACATGTACATTTACCTGACGGATCTATTAAGCTTGTTCATCATATATGTGATGTTCAACTAGATGATATATTAAACTTGATTAATTGCTTACACATACCTTCTTTCAAATTCAATATTTTGTCTATCAATAGGCTCGTCATTACAGCTCATATGAAGTTTAATTTCCATATTATTTTTTTGTAATATAGGACCTAATTTCTAATGAAGTGCTTATAGTAGGGAAAGTGATAAGGCAATTGTATATTCTAGATTTTAGCTCTTATCATTAAATATTATACCTCAAAATTGTATCCAAGCCTCTATGTTAACTCTGTAAATAAGATTGATCCTTGGAATCAATTATTAGAATATCCTTCTATAAATGTATTGAAGCATTTAAATGGAATAAATGATCCTTTTACTAAACAAACTGTGTGATGTCTATTATTTGTCTAAATAGAGTAGATAACCTTTTCAACCCAATTCTATTCATTCAATTGCATCTTTTAAACTTATTCACGTTGATTTATGGGGTCCTTACAAACATGCTTCAACTAATGGAAACCATTATTGCTTAACTATCATAAGTTATTTTAGTAGAAACACATGGATTTTTGTGTGTTAGAAAATCAAGCTATTTTTTCTTTTAGAAGATTTGATATAGATGTAAATAACTTATTAATAACTAGGATTTAACTAATTGTAATCTTTTTTTTAATTTAGGTTGATTATAATTTCTCAGTCAATGATTGATTTGTAAGAATATTTTATTTCATAAAATAGGACAAATGATTTTGTATATATTAGTGAATTCAGGAAATGGAGAAATAAGAGAAGAGTTTCAATTTTTGTTCATGGTATTAGAGCCTCCTACGATACTTTCAAGCCCAAAAACCTTCCTTTAAATCTTGGGTACTAGTTTTCGAACTTCTTTCAATTTTTTTTCACTTAATTCTATTTTGGCTATCTCATAATGTTGTATTCATCTGAGAGTCAATGTTCTATTATTAGTACCAATAATGGGGTTGAGACATTAGTTTAGTTAAAAGAGGAACTATAGAACATATAATTTCTTATAGGCTCATCATCATCATCATCATCACACCTAGTTTGAAGTCCCGCATTGAGGCGGGGTCTGAGTAGGTCTTATAGTACGCAGCCTTACTCTTACAAAGTAGAGAGACTATTTCCCGGTAGACCCACATGTAGATGTGACCAAAAAAAATAAAAAAAATAAAAAATTGATGCAGCATACCAGAAGCAAGAATTTAAGAACTGACACGTATAGAAATTGAGTAACTAGAATCGCATTAAAAGACAACAAGGAGATACCTGATTGTGGGCCAGATCAAAAAAAGGAAACTAGACCTTTTACTGTACCCCTTGTAAAGATCGGCTCGTGTTGTCGCTAGTCGCTCTAGAAGTCGACACTTATCTACCCTGAAAAAAAATGTACGATTTTTGGTCTGCCCCTAACTACGCCTGACTTGAAGCTTTGACCAACACCTTACTACTCGCAAAGTTGTAAAGGATATGGGGTTGTACTTCCTATCGTTTAAGTAAGAGACACGAGGACTCTAATGGGTGTCGTTTACCCTTATCCTATCACGCCAGACTTCCCTAATTCTAGCAACTGCCTCAGTGAGAGCCAACGCTGACATATTGTTCTTGATCACTTCCCTCCAGGTCTTGTACAGCCGTCCTTTCCTCTTCTTGTAGCCACTAAGGTTTATCATCTCATCGCTTCGTACTGGCGCAACCGAGGGCATCCTGTGCACATGACCAAAATTATAGGCTCAATGAGCAAAATTATCTTCAATAATCTTAAGTGGTTAAAATCGTTCTTAAAGGAAAGCATAAATTGAGCCATCTTATAAGAGTTGGACCTTTCGTTGAAGATGCCACGTTTGCAAAATGGGATAAAGAAGATTTCATGATCAAGTTATAGTTGTGGAACTTTATGACACCTGAAGTGATCCAAACCTATATATTTTGATCGACTGCAAAAGAAATTTGGGAAACCATTAAAAATGTAAGATGCTAAAATAATTTATAAGATCTGAATCAAAATCAACATCACAAAGCAAGGTAACCTTTCAGTCACTGGGTACTATAGTACTATGAAAAGCTTATGGCTTGAATTGGATTACCATCAAAATTTTTAAAATGAAGTGTGGAGAAGATGCTGCAATGTTGTGAAAGTTTATGTGAAGAGAGATAATCTTTGAATTTCTTATAGGCATCAACCTAGATTTTGATCAAGTTCAAGTTAAAGTTCTTGGAAAAGAAGTTCCCCCATCTCTTAAGGTTGTTTTCTTCTATAATATGGGGTGAGAAGATTTGCCAAGGAGTGATGATTGACAATCTAGTAAATAAAGGATCGTCTATCATCATCAGCATCATTACCCAGTCCAAAATCCCGCAATGAAGCAGTAACAACAAAAACTAGTAAGACACGAAGAAAGTGTAGGAACTGTAGGTGTAATTGCAACGGAGGGCAAAAAAGAAAGAGCAAAGGACATATGAAAACAAAATGAAGATACATGCGTCTGTGAGGCCTGCCAGAGAAAAGGAGCGAAGTGCAGAGGAGAGGAGAGAATTTAATGAACAAGGCTTTAACAACATGGTAAGGAGAAAAAGGAAGCGTCTTGTAACATTTGGACCCAACGGTTCTTTTGTCAGGAGGCTCAAGGAAGCTAACGAAGGACGTGTGTCAGAGACAGTAAATTAAAGTCTATCAAAAGTCGTGTAGGACGCCGAACCTCTACGTCCGAAACATTTGTTTGGCTGAGCTGACAAGAGCTATATTGGAGTAAATAGGAACCCAAGCTAACTTGCTTACCGGTGAAAATAAATGGTAGAAATTATAGACCGTTAAAACTTGCTCGTGGCTCACAAACCACCCACAAGAAAAACTACGAGCTTACAAAACACTACTCCAAAAAAAAGGAGATCATTGGGAGGCAAGCACACACAAGAAACTACTACTAAAACTGGTTCTACCCCTCATGGATATGGCTATAAACAGTAGAATAACGTGAAAAAGACCATATTTACAGACAATAAACTTTAATAGAAATTTAAGAAAAGATGGATATAGTACCGGGGTCAATAAAAGGAAGAGGCAACCAAACTAAGAAGGGTTTGATGGACTTATTGCAAGAAGGCACGTCACACCAAGGATACTTGCTGGAAACTTCATGGAAACCTTTATAATGTTAGGGAAAGGGAGGTAATCATGGTGGATAGTCTAAAGGACAAACAAACATGACAATTGCTGAAGTTTTTCTTAGTGAACAACCAAATCAAGATGATTTGCAAACTCTTAGGTGAGAGATAGAAAAGCTGAAATCCATATGAAAATCAACTAAGAAACTTGAAAGCTCTTGCTCTTTGGCTTATTCAGGTAAGTCCTTTAATTCTTATGCTCTTAATGCCTCTTTTCTTTTCCAAAATAGTACTTGGATCATAGATTCGGACGCTACTAACCATATGGTTTTCTCACATCAAACTTTTACCTTATATAAACTTTGTCCTAGTAACAAAAAAATCAAAATTGTAGGTGAAACCTTTACTATTATTGCAAGTCAAGGAACTATTCCTCTTACTTCCACAGTTATATTAAAATATGTCCTATATGTTCCTAAATTAGCTATTAATCTTTTGTCCATAAAACAAATTACTTGTGAATTGAATTGCAAAGTGATTTTCTAGGCCACACATTATATCTTGAAGGATTTAGTCTTGGGGAAGATGATTATGTTTGTTAAAGAAAGAAATGGGCTCTATATCCTTAATATTAAGGAAGAAAAAAAGTGCCCCTTTTCAAAGTCTTACCTATCTAGTTATTCTACCAATAAAGAGGACATTTGGCTCCACCATTATTGTATTGGTCATCCACCATTTAGTTTGCTCAAAATTACGTTCCCATTGTTATTAAAAAAATGTTAAAATGATTAGTTTACATTATGATGTGTGTGAACTGTTGGATCGGAAAAAGAAAACATGCCTTATTTGGAGAAATGGTAGATTTCAAAATTTTTAAGAAATCATTTTGCAGCGGAAGCAACATATCCAAATAATCATGCCAAATCCATACATGATATGGTATAAGGA
>JAOQMQ010000003.1:14962151-14983622 GCA_027563845.1 Erythroxylum subrotundum
TAATGTATATAATTATAATCATAATAAGAACAAGACGATTATAAAGTGTTTATAATTATAAACTAATAATATTTAGTGTAATTATTGTAAACTAATAATAATTGATAATAACAGCAATTACAATTATAAATAACACCAATAATTAATTTTTGTTATTTTTTAACATTATTTATAATAAATAAACCTAATAATAGCAACAATTAATAATAATAATAATAATATTACATATAATAACATAATAATAATAATAATAATAATAATAATAATAATATAATAACATAATTTATTTTGTATAACAAATATCATACTAAAATTAATAACAATAACAAATACTTGTCATAATAGGTTTAATAATAATAATAATAATAATAATAATAATAATAATAATTCATAAATTTTATTACAGTTACAAGTTAATAATAACATAATTCAATATTGTAAAATAAAATTCTTTACAAAAATAAAATAATAAATGAATTACATCTAACTCTTCTTATTATACTATAGAGACATTTTTGTCATTCACACTGTTTTCTGTCTTGTCCCCGGCAATCAAACACATTTCTGTCCTCAGCACAAAGACAAGTTTCTCTGTTCTGTCCACTGCATCCAAACAGCTCACCGTCTTCAATTCTTGTTCTGTCCCGTCCTCTTCTATTCTGTCCTGTCCTGTCTCTGCCTGTTGAAGACGCTAACCATACAGACAGGAAGAGTACATATCTGGACTCGGGAACTTACGGTTGGGAACCTTTAGAGCGTGGAAAAATCACAACCACGCAGGCATTATTTGCTAATCACAAAGCAATCGAGTGGTCGAGACAGCAATGCGATTCTCGAGCGCAAAGGCCCAGTGAGTACACAGACACGGTCTTTCTTCTTGTCCCTGTAAAGATCATTGTTATGGCTCTTCAGTACGGTTCTCTTCCCTACACTCCCTGTAGAGCTAGGACATTGTGTCCGGTCAGGCCCTTTTCATGCGCATGTCTTTCATTTTCTCATTATGCTCCAATCAACTTTCCTTCAATCTCATTGAAGCTGCCAACAAATAGGTCTTTCTCTGAATTTCTGCACTTCCCACCTGATTCTAAAGTATGGTGTTTACTTCTTGTTGTTATGAGGTTTTATGTTCGCAACCTTAAGTTACGTGAATTTACAGGTTGAAGAAGGCTGGTTCTGCAGTTGTTTCCGAAGAGAACGCTGTTGGGTCGAGCTCTTGCACTGATGTGTTTAAACTCACTTACTTGGAGGTGAGTGTTCGTGTAGTTTGATTTGGCTATTTGCTAAATTGGGAGAGCCTTTCTGATTTTGTAAACATGTTGGTTGAGAAGTTCCATTACTTGTGCTTCTCTTAGGGGAATAGTTGGCTGTGGGACGTGGCTGGGGTTAATATTTTGGTTGATCCAATTTTAGTCGGTAACTTGGATTTTGGAATTCCCTGGCTCTATGATGCTGCGAAGAAGTTCATTAAGACTTTCCAGGTACTTGTTCATTTTTGGGATTGCCATTTTTACTGCTTCTTATGGCATAAAGTTTTCCTTGTATATCAATTTTCTGCTCTATTATTTACGTAGCATAAACTTATTGGTAATTCATGTAAGACCATAAAAGTGGAATGGAGTTATTTGTCAGACAGTCTGTTCGTTTGTGGATGAATATCGTGTTAGATAAATTTTAGCATGGATGTAATTATCCAACTTGCTGATCCAAATATACTGTTTGTGGATGAATATCGTGTTGGATAAATTTTAGAACTAATGTATTTATCCAAATTGCTGATCCAATTGCCCTGCAGCTTAGCGATCTTCCAGAGCTGGATTGCGTATTGATAACACAAAGCCTTGACGATCATTGTCACTTAAGAACCTTAAAGCCGCTTTCTGAAAGGAACAAAAATCTTAGAGTCATAGCAACTCCTAATGCTAAGCCTTTACTGGATCCACTCTTTGACAATGTAAGTTTTTTCTCAGTTGTGGATTCTTTGTCTGTCTCTTTTCTAGATGCAATTATTTTGAGCTAACTGATATATTAACGTCCTTAACCCTATTATCAAGAGAGAGTAATTAGTCTGTGTAATGTTTCTCCAAGTGTGGATTGAAATAATACATGAATTAGCTTTGTTTCACCTTTTTTTTCCTTGGCATTCATATTTAGTTGTATTCTCTTCCTAAGTACGTAATATTCCAATCATTTACTTCAGGAGGTTATATGATTGATGAAAGAGTTTAGGAAGTTATATCTTACTGTTAGCCGTTTTTGAACAAATCGATATCGGAAAGAATCTGAATATTTTCTCATATTAGTAACCGCGACTCATCACTGGTTATATACAAAATTCAGTCCACTAACCGTCTAATAGAATAATTGCTGCACAACTCATTCGTTCATGTGGAAAAATAAATAAATGAGTATATCATGGGTGTGGCTTAACATGTCACACCCATGACATATAGCTATTCATAACTATTTCTTCATCCCCCCTCAAGTTGTACTTGGCTGTATATCATGCAAGTCCAACTTGGAGATAAACTGTTGAAACAGAGGAGCAGCTAAAGACTTAGTAAACAAATCGACAATTTGAAATCTGGATGGAAGATGGCGTGGAAAATTCAACCCCTGTTTGTACTTGTCACAAACAAGATGACAATCAATTTCTAGATGCTTAGTGCGTTCATGAAAAACAAGATTTGAAGTGATATGAATGGCTGCTTGATTATCACACCACAAAGAGATCGGTAACAGGACCAAAATCTGGAAATCTTTCAACAAATAAGGAACCCATTGCAACTCACAAACAGTAGCACCCATGCTTCAATATTCCACTTCTGTTGAGGACTGAGATATAGTAGTTTGCTTCTTAGTTTTCTAGGAAATCGAGGAACCACCAAGAAAAATGTAGAAGCCAGTAAGAGAATGACGTGTATCAAGACAGGAGGCCCAATCAGCATCACAAAAAGCTTCAACTTTGAAAGAGTTGTGAGAAGAGAAAAACAACCCCTTTGAAGGAGTGCCTTTAATATAACGTAAGACGTGTAGTGCTGCATCCCAATGAGAAGATCATGGAGCTTGAACAAACTAAGTTGTTGAACTGCATAGGAGAGATCTGGACGAGAAAATTGCAAATACAACAATCTGCCCACCAACTGTCTGTAGCACTCGGGACCAGTTAATAATTCACCACTGTCAGCACTAAACTTATACCCCTTTGGTAATGGTGTGGCTGCAGACTTAGAACCCAATAAACCGACGTCATCGAGAATGTCCAAAGCATATTATGTTGATTGATAGAAATTCCTTCGGTAGATGTGGCTATCTCCAAGCCTAAAAAATATTTGGCCAAACCAAAATCCTTGATAGTAAATTGTTGATGCAAAAATTGATTGACTTTGTGATCTCAAAGTCGGAAGAACCTATGAGAATAACATCGTCAATATAGACAAGTAAGCTGAGGAAATAAGAATTGGTTTTCTTGATAAACAAACAATGATCATTTGCAGATTGAATGAATCCAATAGACTGCAGTTTGGTCGTAAGCTCATGATTCCATTATCGTGATGCTTGTTTGAGACCATATAAGGATAAGAGCAATTTACAAACTTGATGTTTCCGAGCTTTAGCATACCCGTCAGGAGGAACCATGTACACTTCATCTAGATATCCATGAAGAAAAGCATTATTGATATCTAGTTGATGAAGTGGCCATGAATGAGCTGCTACGATCGCCAAGAACAATCGGACAGTGACAACGTTTGCAACTGGGGAGAAACTGTCGATAAAATCTACTCCTTTAACCTGATTAAAACCCTTAGCTACTAGCCTAGCTTTGTATCTGTCAATTGTGTCATCGGGTTTGATTTTGATCTCATATACTCACTTTGAGCCGATGGCCTTTTCACCTGTGGTAACTCTGTCAACTCCCATGTTCTGTTGTCCTCAAGTTCCTACAACTCCACATTCATGGCATCTATCCATTCTTGTTTTAGTCTAGCTTGATTAAAAGAAAGTGACTCTTGAATATTAGACATTGCAGCTAAAAATGAAAGGTATGATGTAGAAAGATTAGGTGAGTGATGATAAGGGAATGTTTGTGGTATAAGGCTGTTGCCGGTAATGGAAGAAGGAATAAAATGAACAATAGATGAAACAAAATCATTCTACCATGCAGGTGGTTTTCGAGCTCTGTCACTTTTTCGTGAGTGAGCTGGTATCATAATTGTTGATTCATTTATTAAGGGAAGTGTAGCCGAAGGAGGCAAAGAAGCAAAGAAGGGACATGTGGTGGAGAATTAGTGAAATGATCACAAGGATTAGGAATATTAGCATCAGAAAAATCAAAACAGTTGGGTAAAGGAGTAGAGTCTGAAGTGTCATGTAATTGATGATAAGGAAAAGTTTGTTTATGAAAACGAACATCTTTAGAGACAAAAACTTTATGGTTATGGAGATTATAAAGTTTGTATGCTTTTTGTCCAGGACTATAACCAATAAAAACACATTTATATGCCCTTGTATCAAAATTTCGTTTGACAAGGTTGGTGTTTACAGCAAAACAAAGGCAACCAAAACTTCTAAGGTGATATAAGATAGTGGTTTATGAGAAAGAATTTCATATGGGGTTTTCCAAGAAAATCTAATAGATGGCATACGGTTGATTAGATAAGTGGCAGTAAGTATAAATTCTCCCCAAAACTTGGCAAAAGGGATTAAAACATCAAAACTCTTGCTATCTGTAACAAGTGTTTGTGCTTTCTTTCTACCACCCCATTCTGTTGAGGGGTATGGACACAAGATCGTTGATGAATGATTCCATTATTGGTGAAAAGCAAGAAACAATCTTGGTTCAAAAACTCTGAACCATTATCACTTCGGACAGCTTGTACTTTGAGATTGAATTGGGTTTGGGTCATTTGGAAGAAAGACTAAAGAATGGAAGGTACTTGAGATTTATATTTGAGCAGAAATGTCCATGCATATCTGCTAAAATCATCAACGACAGTTAAGAAAAAATTGGAGCCACTGATGTTTTGAGGATGATAAGGACCCCATAAATCCACATGAATGAGTTCAAAACATCTGATTGTATGTATGTCACTATTTGGAAAAGAATGACGCTGCATTTTTGACATAGGACAGTTATCACAAGTAGTTGGGTAATCAAAATGAATTTTATTCATGGAACAAAATGTGAGTGGTTACAACGGTTGAAGGATGTCCAAGTCTATTATGCCATACTATCCCATCCACTACAGAAACTTGATTGACAAAAGAACAAGGAAAAACACTGGTTTTTTCAATGTAAGACTTTATGACACACTGATCAAAAGAAGAATGGTCAAGTATGTATAGTCTGCCTATTGTTTTTTCAACAGCTAGTATGTCATCAGTCTTCAGGTCCTGTAGAAGACAACAAAAGGGATAAAAGATGAATTTGATATGTGCTGTCGTTGTTAATTTGTTAACAGATAACAAGTTAAAACGAAAACTAGGTACATGTAAAGCTTTGGTTAAGGTAAGATTATCTGTCAAATGTATATCACTAGCGTGATGAACAAATTTAATAGTTCCATCTAGTAGATAAACAGGAGTTGGCTGAACGGTTTTTATTTTTGTTACGTCCATACACATGTGATTGGAAGCCCCAGTGTCTATTATCCAAGAGTCAGTTCCAATTAATTCAAGAGAACTAAAAGAATGGTATGGAATTGTACCTGCAAATTCTGCAAAATTCACATTATTTCCTCTGTTTACACCAGACTTTATTTCCCTTTCATGAATCTTTCCACTTCTTGTTGAATCAAGCTAGAAATGTTCATTGACCAGTCATTGGTGCTGTTATGAATGGACTCCGTATGCAGCTTTTTTGTTTCCCCTGTTTCTTCCAAAATTGCCAAACTTTTCTTTGATGTTTTCTGTTTATGCTCTTTTAACTCCTTATACCACTCCGGATAGCTTTGAATTTTGAAACAACTATCTTTGGTATGCTCGGTCATTTTGCAAAAATCACACTTTAATTCAGACTTGTCTACGGTATCTCTTCGTTTATTATTCCCTTTCCCACCTTTATTGGTCTTAGTTACTTGTCCTCTAACGAACATGGCACTGTTGTTATTGGGTTCAACTATCGCTACATGAATTTCCTTCTGTCTCTCCACTGTCAAAATAATTGAATATGCTTTGTCAATACTTGCTAATGGATCCATTACCAAAGTTTGATTTTTAACCTGTTTGTAACTTTCATTCAACCCCATCAGAAATTGTGTCAGCTTTTGACTTGAATTGATCTCCATTTTCTTTCCAGTTCCACACGTACACTAATTACATGAGCACTTTGGCATTGGTAACAAACATCTTAATTCATCCCACAGTTTCTTCAGTCTTGTAAAATACCTAACAATAGACATATTTCCTTGCGTGATTGTACTGATTTCTCTTTGTAACTGATATAAAGGAGGAGCATTACATTCTCCATATCTCTTCTTTAATTCCTTCCAAAGCTCAAAAGCACTTGAGGCATACAAACAAGCATCAACGATCTCTTTAGAAATTGAATTTAATATCCATGATGTAACCATACTATTAACTTGACACCATGAATCGTAAACTAACAATTTTTCATTTGGTATTTTGTAATTACAATCGATGAATCCTAGCTTCATTTTTACTTTGAGAGCTAACTACATAGCTCAACTCTATGAAAGGTAATTATTACCTATTAAAGGAGAAGTTACCAACGCCATTCCAGGATGATCAGATCCTTGCAACGTTAATGAATCATTCATAGTTTGAGTAATAAAATCCTCTGTCCTTGAGCCGAATCCTCCTCCTTCATACCGGGATGAAAATGGTTAACGGAAATTACCAACTCTCTTTAATAACTCTGTTCTGATACTATGAACAAATCGATATTAGAAGGAATCTGAATATTTTCTCATATTAGTAACCGCATCTCATCACTGATTATATACAAAATTCAGTCCACTAATTGTCTAATAGAATGTCTGCTACACAACTCACTCGTTCAAGTGGAAAAATAAATAAATGAGTATATCACGGGTGTGTGACTTAACATGTCATCCTTGTGAGAAGGCCTCAAGGGTGCGACTTAACATGTCACACCCACGACATATAGCTATTCATAACTATTTGTTCAGTTTTAGAGTGTTTTCTAGGTTCAGCTGCAACCCTATAAGTCTTCACGTCTAGTAAGCTTACCAAGCAGAGCATTGGCCCCCATCAACTCATTGAACTATATTGACATTGGAGTTCCTTTGAACCCTTTCCTGCCCTGCATGTCCAGAATTATGTCTCTAAATATTGTTTCTGCTTTAGATTTCAATTTAAGTATTTGCTATTATGTTGCACTCTCATAATCTTTCAGTTCATATGTGGCTGTAAGTTATGTTGGCCAAAAAGAGTGTCCGTGATTAGGAAAAGGTCTTAGAGCTAACTGATGGATAGAATAGGTTATTGACTTTGTAGACTCTGAAATGTTAATGTCTGCTTAATATTCAATCCTATCTGATAACTAGGAACCCAAGTCGTTATATAAGAATTAAGCAATCATTTCTTTGCTTTTTCATGCATTGTCATTTTGGACATTTGTATATCAAACGGAAACATAGTTTGAGAATCTTGCAGGTAATATATGTAGAACCTGGTCAGAGCTCTGAGGTCGAGGGGCGGAATGGCACTAAAGTCAGTGTTAAAGCAACAGCAGGGCCTGTTCTAGGCCCTCCTTGGCAGCGGCCTGAGAATGGGTAGAAATTCTCTCTGCTAAAAAATATAACTGCTAATGGTTATAGATTTCTCTCCCTCAACTGAATTTTATATGTGCACTTTTTTCCTTTTCTATGTGCTTTAGATACATTGTCAATTCTCCACAGGACCAATTAACCCTATACTATGAGCCCCATTGCGTCTACAACCAGAAGCTTCTTGAACAGGAATATGCTGATATCATTATCACCCCCGTCATAAAGCAGCTTCTGCCTAAATTTACTTTAGTTTCAGGTCAAGAAGATGCAGTTCAACTTGCCAAGTTGCTGCAAGCCAAGTACACAGCATTATCCTTGTTCTTTGTGGCTACATCAAGATTTGCTTTAATAGGATCTTATTTTTCTTTTCTTTGATTCCTAGGTTTGTTATACCAATGAAAAATGGTGACCTGGATAGCAAAGGGCTTCTTGCCAGTATCATTCAAGCTGAGGGAACAATAGAATCCTTCAAGGTTTGTTTCATTTGCACTCGATAAAAACTAAAAACTGATGGAATTTTTAATTGCACATAACAAGTTTATAGGATGAGGATGCATAAACTTGACCAGTGTGCATCACGATTATCACACGTTATGCCTATCATATTTCTATAACTGATGATGCGAACTGCCACTCCTACACCATTGTCTTGTAACATAGGAACAATATTCCATAGATGTATGAGGAAAAACTGAAACAACAGAAAGATGGTTGCATATATGGTTGGGGTGTAGCTGCTGATCGTTTTCCTTCTCTTAACTCTTGGGCAAATGGTAGATCAAATTTTCTGAAAGCTCTTACTGGCTGCTGAGTTTATTGTCTTTATCATTGCTAAACTAGTTGGTGTTGGTAAGAAAAAAAAAATAATTGTTTTCTAGATGTTAGTTGATTGGAATTTGGATATGTACGTTTTAGATGGGTTCTCAGACAGAATGGGCCAGGTATTGGACCTTGAACCAACTGTCTTGGGATATTGATCATCATCTAAAGTAGCAGACAAGGTCTTACTTTACTTACTGCTGTCTGCATAGTGATTGTATGTATCCCCAGGATGTGTGATTCTATTTTCAGCAAAATTCGCCATAGGTGATGCTTAGCGTTAGATGTTTTAAGTTACTCCTTGGCTCTAACCTTTCATTTTAGCACACGATTGCCAGTTTGAGGTTCCTGTGGTGAAATTAATGGGATTAAGTTGATTTAATTGTTTAATGGGTTTGTAGGTTGGACTTTAAATAAATTGCTAGCCAATTGGCCTGTTTTATTAGAAGAGAAAACAAGTTTGACAGTTCATAAATGACGCATGGTTAAGGGAGTGTTTTTCTTATGTACATTGGCCTTAGCATTAACGGTTTTGTGGTGTGGTTAGTTTTGTTCTCTTCCTCATTCATTAAGATTTATGGCTCTTGATTCCTGCTTCTATATCTCAAGTGTTGCAAAATAATGTGATGTGATGTAGGAGCTTTTGACCAAGGAACTGCCAGATGCTCAAGTATTGGAGCCTACTCCTGGTGTCCCTCTAGAAGTTTCCAAGCCTTGAAATGCTTGGGCAGTAACAAAACATTTGCCATTACACCCAACTTTCATTCTCGATACTTATTGTAGGCTTTCTTCTCACTTTTGGGTTAATTGCACTGAATATGAATCTCTTTTGAAAGAATTTCTGATTTGGATATAGTTTTAGAGGTCCTATAATAATAAAATAATACGATACTCAACAAAAGAAGTGCTTTATTAGTAATAAACTTAAAAAGTTGCCTATTTTTGTAAACTTAAAATTCAGAGGTTATCACAAGATTCACGACAGTCTCTAGAACATGAAACTCATTTGAATGCAAGTGGAAGGTCAGCTTTTGTTTTGATACTTTGTATTGGATGCGTGAACATTCGAACAAGAGAGAGAAATTAGGAATGAAAGATACGGAGAAATCACGAGAGAATTTTAGAAGGAAGGAAAATAACTACTTCGTTGTTACAATGTTCAAGCATTACGTAAGAAGAAAGCTTAATTAGGTGCTAGTCTTACATAGTTGCCGTGTGGATTTATTTAAACAGTACATCGGAATCATTGTGTCTTAAATAATGTTGCTCTTTGTATGCTTCTTTAATTCATTTGAAGTTCTCGGGGTTTTCTTTTTCGTTAATCTCTGCAACAATCCCCTCCCTTTTCCTTGTCTATCAAGTTAACCTCTAGAAATCGTTTCTGGAGTTCAAAGAGATATTCTCAAGAAGCACTCTTGCTCCGACTATTGAATTAGCAGTTGTTTTATTGAATGATTGCTTATCAACATGCTCTGTAGTGGTGAGTACTTCGGGTAATGCCATAGAAATTCTTCCTTGTTCTATTTGAGCCTTCTTAAGTTGTGATCTATGAAAAATTGGATGAATAGAAGTTCCTATCAACATCTCCTATTTATAAGCTACATTTGACACTTCTTAGAATCTTGTAAGGGTCGTAGTATATTGGTGAGTATAGTTGCCCCTCCTTGGAAGGGTATGTTGTTTATAAGGTTTTAGCTTAATAAAACTAAGTCACTCAGCTCGAATTCTCATTCTGACCTTTTTGAATTCGCCTATTGCTTCATTCTATTTTGCGCTCTCTATAGGTAGAACCTTGTTATCTTTGACGTCCCTTCTGTATCCCTAAGAGCTTGATCTACTTTTGCTATCTTCGAATTGCCAACGAGATAAGGAGTATAAATGGGTGGAGGATATCCATATAGAACTTTGAAAGGTGTTGTATTGATGGTTGTATAGTATATTGTACAATGCTATCATTCGACCAAAGGAACCCACTCACTCTAGCTATGGGGTGCTTCTCAATAAAAACATCTTAGATAAGTCTATATGATTTTGTTGATTGCTTTCGTCTGTCTATCCATTTGTAGATGATAAGTTGTTGATAATTTCAAGCTAACTACTTGTAGTCTAAATAATTCTTTCCAAAATTTGCTTAAAAAGTGGGGTCTTTGTCACTAATGATAGTTTCAGGCATTCCATGTCCATGCAACTTGAAAATGTGATTAAGGAATAATTCTACGATGTCCCTTATTTAATACAGATGTTTTACTATAATGAAGTGTGCATACTCCGTAAACCAATCAACCACCATTAATGTCACGGAATTTCCCTTGGATGTGGGTAGCCCATTGATAAAATCGAAGCTTAATTCCCTCCAACTTCCTTTTGGGATTTTAAATGATTGTAGTAACCCTGAAGATGTGGACGTATCATACTTGTTTTCTCATGCATTTCTTAATGTAATTTTGGATAGCAAAGGGCAAATCATCCTTGTTTGATCATGACTCATCTTGATTAATTATTCCCTGAGTGTGGTTTTCCACTTGGTAACCCATTTTTCCATTCATATGCATTTGAGGTGATCCTTTTTCCTAACTCTTTTTAATCGTCTGCCATAGTGTTCTCCTTCCTGCTACCATATTGAAGTTCAAAATCGTACCCCAAAAGCTTCGAAAGTCACGACTATTAGAATGGTGTAGATAATATTGAAGTTCAAAATCGTACCCCAAAAGCTTCGAAAGTCACGACTATTAGAATGGTGTAGATAATTATTGCTCCAGCAGATACTTCAAACTTTTGTGGTCTGTTCGAACAATGAAAGGCTTGATACTAAGATAGTGATGCCATTGTTTAATTACAACTAAAAACTCTTTTTCATATGTTGACAACCATTGATGTTTTGGAGCTATTATCTTTACTTAGACATGCGATAGGATAATGTACTTGTTGTAATACTACTCCAATGCCTAACTCGCTAGCATCTGCTTCCACAACAGGGGGTTTTGAGAAATCAGGGAGCACTAACACTGGTGCTATGGTGATTGCTTTCTTCAAATTTTCAAATGCTTCCTTTTCTTCTTGTTGCCAACTCCACCGTAAAAAAAATTATCTTTCTTCAGTAATTTATTTAAGGGTCTAGCAGTTAGTCTATACCCTTTAATAAATCTTTTGTAATATCTAGTGATTCCCAAGAAGCTCCTCAATTCTGGGTTCTAGCCAATCTTCAATCGTTTTTACCTTCCTTACATATGTAGCCACTCCTTTCTCTAAAATTGTGTATCCCAAATATTCAATTTGTTTTGTTATGAACACACACTTGCTTCTGCGTAAATATAATTGGTTGACTTTTAGAGTTTCCATTGTCATAATAAGGTGTTCCTCATGAGATTGTAATGATTTAATGTAAATTAAAATTTCATAAAAATACCAGGATGAAGCATTGGAGATACGATTTAAATTGTTCATTCATCAACCTCTAAAACATGGATGGTGCGTTGGTCAGGCCGAATGTCATGACAAGGAATTCATAGTGCCCTTCAGGCTTCTTGATCGCTATTTTCAGAATATCTTTAGGTTGCATTAGGATCTAGTGATAACCAGAAAGTAAATCTAGTTTTGTAAACTAGCTGGCCCTGTGTAGTTCATCTAATAATTTTTTGATTAAGGGAATGGAAAATTTGTCTTTGATTGTGTGTTTGTTGAGTTCACAGTAGTCCATATACATTCGCATGAACTATCCTTCTTCTTGATGAGGACTACTGGTGATGCATACAATCCATAGATGTGTCTAATAAAGCTTTGATTCATCAGTTCTCTCACTGATTATTCAATGATGTCCTTTTAAGCTCCTAAGTACCTGTATGGTTTGATGTTCATGACTTCTACTCCCTCTTTTAAATGGATATGATGATTATGTTTTCTACTAGGTGGTAATGGGGTTGATTCTCTGAATATCATGGAAAACTCTGAATATCTGCATGGATCTCGTCGAAGGCGCTCCATTGATCCTCCTTTACTTCTAATTGTGGTAGTTAACATTCAATCTGAAACGTCAGTTGCCTCATGAAAAGTTGGCCTCCCTTTAAGTGTTGAAGTGTTTTCTGAAAATCTTTGCTTGATACTACCCTAGATCTCCCATCTAGATTCCCGTTTAATGTAACTATTTGTCCCTCCCTATTCATAGTCCTCTTCTTAAAATTCCACAAAATGTCGTTCAATCTTATCAACCATTGTACTCGGAGCATTACATCACAACCTCCTATTGATAATACTAGTGCATTCATGGTGAATTGGACTCCTTGGATAGTCCACATAAAATTCATGCAACATTGCTTACATACCAGTTGCAACCCTCCGCTTATTGTAATGTTTGGCGGTTCAATTTCTTTGTCATCATAGGTGCCTTTATTCACAATCGAAGCATCCATAAAATTATGGGTGTTGTCATTATCTATCAAGACGTGAATCGTTCTCCTCGATGAATTCCCTTTACCCTCATTTGTTTAAAGTTCCACTTGCCTGTTAATCCCATCATTGCCTGCATAGACACGTTTATTGCCTCTTTTGACATTTATGGCCTAGGATATATTTTTCATCACACTAAAAATAAGCCCTTTTGGCCTTTTTTTCATCAAATTCTTTGCTACTGATGTATTTTAGAGTTTTGAACATTCTTGCTGCTGCCAAGCGTGTTGGAGCCGTAAAGGTGGGAAGTATTCAGTCTGATGTTAAGCTCATGTTTACATTCATTGTCTACTGCATCTTCAGAAATGGGTTATGATCTCCCTCAGTGCTTGCATTCCTCAAAGTGTTCCCTTTGAGAAAAGATGTACTCCCTTTTCCCATCATAATCGCTTCTTGCTTCTCAGCCAACATATAAGCATGATGTAGAGAAGATGGCTCATGTAACCGCATTCTAGTTTGAGCCCTTAAGGAAGAATCCTATTAAATATTCTTCAGATAATGATAGTCGGTTAAGATGACGATCGAATTTGGCTCAATATTTTAACATTGAACCTTCCTGTTTTAGCTGCTTAAAATCTCCATTAGATCATCGAAAATCTTTGCTTCAAAGTATTGCTTGTGGACGCTCGTGAACTCCTTCTAATCCACCACTTTGGACTTGTTCCAATTCCCTAAATAAAGTTTATACCATTCCTTAGCTTGTTCGTCCATATGGAGGATCACCATATCCACTTTCAACTTCTTCAAAGTTTAATACAATTGAAAGAATTGCTTACATCTGTATAGCCATAGTTTGATTCGCTTACCATCAAAAATTGGAAATTCTATTATGCTTAACCTTGTGGGGATCACATTTTCATCCTTCTTTTGCGTTATTTTATCGCTTTGATTCATGAGTTCTGGAGTAACCGAGATAGCGACTCCAGATTCCACTCCCTATCACTGTACGAATTGCATGAAGATAGATTTAAGGTCCAACATGTCCTTCTCATTCTTATATTCTCTATTTTGTGACTCTAACAATAGTTTATCATTCCTAGTTTGTGCGTCCATTAAATTCTTAATGCTCTCTTTAACCTATATAACTCAACTCCCATTGTACCTTCCACCATTTATATCTTTCCTAAAATTTACTGCTCAGATACCAATTGTTGTGATATTTTGTAGTTTATCAACACCCGATCAAGTTTTTAGAAGTTACATTTAAATTGTTATGTAGTTAGGTTTGTTTTAAATTCTAAAATAAGTTTTGAATGGTTTAGATTACTAATTCTTTTACTCTCTTGAATCACTTATAAGATAGGGAAACACTCTCAATGTCAAATGGATGGGTTATGTGTTTTTTTTTTTGAGTGTGAATGTTGCATATTGTATGATATTTTGTTAGGTTGCGTATTATGAATTGTGTGAATGTGTCAATGGCTTAGATAGATTGAAATTGATTTAATTTTGAACATAATTTATTAGGTTGTAAAGAGTCATTAGCTTGCAAAATTAGTGAATTGGGTTCTTTGGCTAAATATGCAAGCTAATTATGATTTAATGTTAGTTTGGCACCCTCTAAATTGTCACATTCATTCATAATTTTAGGTATTTCAATTTAAGACGCTTTACTAGTATTTTTCAGGGAAAATAGTAGCTAAAGCAATAAGGTAGGGAATAAAAAAAGAAGTGTTTGTTAATTTTAAATAAATAACTATCCTGCTGGGCTTCAGGTTATGAATAGAGCTAGTATCCAGTTGAGAACGTGATGTAGCCGAGTAACTAGATCAACACGCATCATAAATGTGTGTCTTCGCGTTAAAAGACTATAATAACATTCCAACCAAGAAGTTTAATAAAAGCATAACTTAGTTGAGTAACTGGATCGACATTTATCACCAATATTTGCCTCCGAGTAAAAGACTAGGTCTAAGTCCACAAAAAAATTAAATAAAAAGTAAATAAGATAAAAAATGTTTTCTAATAAAAGCTATTGAACTTGCTAAATAGATTGACTTTTTATGAAAACGTAGTTAGGAGTAGTTACAGAGTTTGAATGACCGAAGAATTGTTAATATGTATATACAATTGAAAAGGGTGAATAACTTCACATTTGAGTTTTGATTAATATGTACGTTTACTCCAAAGCTCCTAGATGCAAATTTTGCATGTTAATGATTTGGAACAACTTAAATGATTGTGTTTAAAGTTAAATTTATTTCAAGAAGTTGAAGCCATTGTCTTATCATTGCATTATGTGCTATGTGATTTTTTTTTGTGTTTGTTGTTTTGTTTACTTGAAGACAAGCAAACATTTAAGTTTGGGGATGTTGGTAAGTGAAAATTGCATTGTGTTTTAGGGCTTAGTTTGATATCTCCATTCTCCTTTGTATGATCAAGTTCCTTTTCCTAGGTCTGAGTGATGGCCACAATCCTTTCCTTTAGGTTAGACTCGGTATTGCTTGAAAGGTTCCTGCATTTCAAGTATATATTGCTTCAGATAGTTGACCTACTTGGACCTCAAGATTATATATAGAAGAGGCGTGGTTCTTGGTAACTTGCTTGAATTTTCTCTCAAGCCTCCTATGTACATCCTCCATGTCTCCAATCTTATCTAAAATCTTATCCAACTTAAATTCCATTAAGGTTGGTTTATCTTGTTGGAAGCCCAATTGTCCTTGAGGTCTGAGCTGCCCTCCCGCATTGTTCGTCCAAGAGAAGTTAGGGTGATTCTTCCAACCACGGTTGTAAGTGTTGGAGTAGGGGTTGTTTCCCCCTCCTCGTCCATACTAGGCTCTCATGTAATTCACTTGCTATGGATCACTTTCCTTTATTAAGAAACAGTCTACTGTGTCATGGTCCAATTGTCCACAGAGTTCACACTTAAGTTGTACGACCTTCACTGGAGTTGAGGACAAAGCCTTGATTAATGTGTGTATACAATTGAAAAGGGTGAATAACTTTACATTTGAGTTTTGATTAATATGTATGTTTACTCCAAAGCTCCTAGACGCAAATTTTGCATGTTAATGATTTGGAATAGCTTGAATGATTGTGTTTAAAGTTAAATTTATTTCACGAAGTTGAAGCCATTGTCTAATCAATGCATTATGTGCTATGTGATTTTTTTTTGTGTTTGTTGTTTTGTTTACTTGAAGACAAGCAAACATTTAAGTTTGGGGATGTTGGTAAGTGAAAATTGCATTGCATTTTAGGGCTTAGTTTGATATCTCCATTCTCCTTTGTATGATCCAGTTCCTTTTCCTAGGTCTGAGTGATGGCCATGAGCCTTTTCTTTGGGTTAGACTCGGTATTGCTTGGAAGGGTTCCTGCATTTTGAGTAGATATTGCTTCAGATAGTTGACCTACTTGGACCCCCAGATTATATATAGAAGAGGCGTGGTTCTTGGTAACTTGCCCGAATTTGCTCTCAAGCCTCCTATGTACATCCTCCATGTCTCCAATCTTATCTAAAATCTTATCCAACTTAGATTCCATTGAGGTTGGTTTATCTTGTTAGAAGCCCAATTGTCCTTAAGGTCTGAACTATCCTCCCGCATTGTTCGTCCAAGAGAAGTTAGGGTGATTCTTCCACCCAGGGTTGTAAGTGTTGGAGTAGGGGATGTTTCCCCCTCCTCGTCCATACTAGGCTCTCATGTAATTCACTTGCTATGGATCACTTTCCTTCATTAAGAAACAGTCCACTGTGTCATGGTCCAATTGTCCACAGAGTTCACACTTAAGTTGTACGGCCTTCATTGGAGTTGAGGACGAAGCCTTGATGTTGTTGAGTTGTCGAGTCAAGTTATCAATCCTTGCTTGCATTTATGTCATTTGATCACCAGCCATAATTCCTTTTTGTTCATGGAATGTAGTAGTTTGTTTACTCCACTCATTCGTCCACAAACAATTGTCACTCGCCATCTCCTCTATTAATTCTTCCGCTTCATCAACTGCCTTCCTCATTAATGATCCTCCTGAAGCTGCATCGATTGTGCCTCTCGTATGCGGGGTAACGCCATTATAGAACATTTGCAACAAAAATTCCTTAGGTAAATTGTGATGTGGGCATTTCCATTGCAAGTCCTTGTATTGTTCCCACGCTTCATAGATCGATTCTCCGTCACGTTGTTGGAAGTTAGTGGTCTTAGTCAGGGGGAAATATTTATCTAAAATGACAGACTAATTGGTCCCAAGTGGTAACATTTGCTGGGTTAAGGAGTGATACTAAGCCTTTGCTCTATCTCTAAGGGTAAGGGGAAAGAGCCTAATTCGAACTGCATCTTCCAACATCTGATGGTACCTAAAGGTATCACATATTTCTAAGAAGTTTACTATGTGCGCGTTGGGGTCTTCGTTTGCTAATCCATAAAATTGCACGTTCTGTTGAAGCATGTTTAAGAGAGCTGGTTTAATTTCAAATGATGTGGCTTGTATTGGTGGTCTAGCTACTCCTTGGTTAGCCACATTGAACCCTAGTCTCATAAAGTCCATAGGGTCCTCTGTTGTCGTCCTTGGTTCGCTCCGTGGTCAAAATCCTGCTGAAATTTCTCGGCCATTGTTATCTTCATGATTTCTTCTTCTTCGTTACGTCGAGCTTTCCTAATGGTTCATTCTAGTCGGGTAATGTCTAAATCTAATTTTTCAACTGTGTGACTCGAACTTGTTGTGTCTCTCGTGTTCATGCAAGAGCACGATTTCAGAAATATAAAAGAAAGAACGAAAATAAAAATTTAAGACTAAACTAAATGCCTTAAACTATAGAACTAAACTAATCATTTCCTCGGCAACGATGCCAAAAACTTGATCATTATTTTCCGATATCTGTAGTTTTAATATTTTAACCTCGATATTCTGCAAGCGTATGGGTTGTTCGCATAGTATCTAAGCTGTCGATCCCATAAGGAGGGTTAATCTAATCCTAAACTCTAAGGTCGAAACAAATTGCAGAAATTCAACTGTAACTAGGCTAAAACATTAACACAATTCAATCAACCAATTCGACTCAAGAATTAATCATGAAATATTAACAAATCAGCAAATTGCAATGCACACACCAAGAATCAACCTAAGGAACTACAAACTGAGAGAAAGGGGAAATTTTTACCTATTTTCAACACTAACCTAATTAATTATGAAATATCAGATTATTGGTCCTGGACTATCCTAAGGTTGGTTACTCTCTCTTGAGTTATAACCAAAAGCCCTAAATTATAAACCCTAATTCGATTATGGAAAATTGCAATTCCTCATTCCACAATTTATCCAAACCCTTATTATATATGAAGTTTTCCACTAGACTACCGGAAACCTATGTGAGATCTCTCGTTACACAATTACCAATTTGATTGATTTCTCTTTCTTATTAAATTACCTAACTCTTGTTAGCCTAATTTAATTATTTTTCATCGGTTCACCCTCTCAGTCTATTATCGATTTATGAAAATGCAGAAATCAATCACAATGAATCCAATTCATATAAACAATCATATTTTTATTGAATCAAAGATAAAAATAACCCGAAGGTGAGTTTAGACAATCCTCAACATTCATAAATCTTATCTCAATAGCTATTATAATTCTATACATAGATAAAAATGGAAATACACTGGAAAATATATCTGAATGACTGATGGAGGCAGCAATGACGGAAAACCTCTTATTCCGAGAAGTACTTTGTGTAGGCTTCATCTCCACTTCTCTTTTCCTTTGTCTCTTTCTCAATCTCTCGATGAACTCTTTCTAGGCTTTCGTGACGGTGGCTAATGCTAGAAGCCCTCTCTCTCTTTTGTCTCATTCTTTATATACTTGATATGTTCTGGGTAGTCCTAGGATTTTTCGGGGTCGAAAGGTCTGAAAAATCTCTCAAAATTTGACTTTTCTGTGTGTCTGCGCATCTGCCCGACGCAGGCCATGATCATGGGCCACTTGTATGCTTTCTGTCATGCCAAGTCTTATGCTTTTGTAACGATTGTGGCGATTTGGCCACGATCGTGGGTTGTTTCCCTTACTTCTATCACGATCGTGGTAGATAGGCCATGATCATGGGCCGTTGTTTCAGTTCAAGTCTCTCCCAAACTTCTTCGTTCTTTACTGTTGACCCGGAAACACTAACAAACACATCAATATACCTCAAAGAAATAATATAATTAAGTTCAAATGCTTTTACTAACCCATAAAAACACTTAAACACAAATAATTCCCAAACTAACACATTTATACAAAAAATACATACTAAACAATCAAATAAACAAATAAACACATATCAAATTATACCCTAAAACATGATGTATTTCACATTTATCAGAATCTCATCAGACCTATTGGTAAGGATCGTCTTAAGGATTTGGTATCAAAGCTTAAGTTTATATTCATATTATTTCTTGATATCCTTATTTACATATTTGATATTCTTGTGTCTTTTTCCTACATTCAATATTCATTGTAATTCTTATCATTATTAAATTTTTATTGAGAACAAGTTGTTATTAAGTTCTTATTCCTTGTTTCTTGAGTTACAGGTCAATAAAAAGGGTTCAACAAAGTTTTATGAAGAAAAGTTCTAAAAAGTGTTATCTATAACAAATGTAAAGGAATTAGTAATTGCATTAATCATTGTAAGAAATTTTTTTTCTATTATATTTATCTAGTTTTTCTTGCTCTTATTGTCATTAATTCATTATGTCAATTTTTTCTTATGTTCCTTATATTAGGTTATATAGAGCACATTTTCCTATAATATGAGTTTTATTATTCTTTGACCCATAGTTTTGTTTCTCTACTTGTTGGACACCGAACTTTTCTTGAAATTTTGAAGTGTCAAGTGACATGAAATGAGGAAATTAGAATGAATAAAGAAAAAGAAAATTAAGAATGTGAATTGCTAGATGAGATTAAGATAGGCGAAAAATGCTTTTGTTATTGAGGTTTATGTTAAAGTATGGCCTAAAATGGCGTTTGAAGTTTAAATGAAATTGTTAGTGAATAAATTGCTTTAAGGGAAGTTGAAAAAAATTAAGAAATAAAGAGTGAAAGTGTGAAAAGTTGTTAAATTATGAAAATTTGACTTTTTGGAGTAGAGAGTTGACTTTTTGATTTAGGTAAAATTTGAGAAAATGATCTTCTTGAAATTTTTAGCTTCTGTTGAGAGCTTTCTATCGCCATAAAGTATGCAATTTTTTGATGTCGGAGCTAGAAGTTATGATTTTCCGAAGATAAGGTTATTTTGCTTTGTGTTTGGAAAATGCTCATAGAGTAAGTTTACGTGTACTTGGCTTTGAGGCCAATTGTTGTACTAATTTGGTCTAAATTGGAGTAAGTGGTCTACATGAAAGTTGTAGCTTGACTGTCAATCTTTCCGACGCTATAAAGTATGCAATTTTTGGATGTGAGAATTGAAAGATATGAAATTTCAAAGTTTGGAGTTGGTATAGGATGACAATAACATGGCAGAAACTTTGATTAAAAAATTGACCTAGTTAGAGGTTGAAATTGCGTTTAAGTTCTTCATGAAAGTTTTAGATTATGTCTTGATCTTTCCATTGATATAAAGTATGGAATAGGAAGATATGATTTTTGGAAGTTCTGTTACTGTTTAGGTTGTCATTGAATGGACAGCCACTTTGTGTGGACCTTTTGCCCCTTTTAGAGACTGAATTTGATTTTGAGTTCTTCATGGAAGTTGTAGAGCTTCCTTCGATCTTTTTATTGATACTAAATTTGTCAAATTTGGAGTTCGGGATCAAGAGTTATGATTTTTTGAAAATTCGGTTATAGATATATATTTGAAGTTCCGTTATCTTGGTTGTAATCCGACCCTCTCTCAAGCTTTTGCTTAAAAAAAATTTCCGTCCGACATCCGATTGACTTAGTTTTCAAAGCGTTGGATTCCTAAGACAATTATCTACTTTTTCATGGGAAATTAATTTTTAGGAGATTAAATGGAAAGAGATTGTTTGAACCAAAGTGAGAGGATTGGTTAAAGGTTATGAGTTAGATAATTTTCTGAACATGGTTCAGTATTTTGATAAATTCTTGATCTGTGGAGATCCGATTGAGTTGATTTTTGAGGCAAAATAAAATTGAGACATGGGGCTACAAATCAAGTGAAGGGATCGAAGTTCAATTTAGCCCTAAGATGTTCAATTTTTGGAGTGAAGTTTGAAGTAATGTTCAGTCCCGGTTTTGTAAAGGCCCGAAAGTATTTTGGCCATAACTCCTTCGTTTCTGAACCGATTTGAGTGTTTTTAGTGTCTATGGAAACATAAGACATAGAGGAACACTTCTCTAGAAGGAAGTGTTACCAAATTATTTCATTTACCTGATCAAATTAAGGAGGCAAGATGTCAGCTTTTAAAGGCTAAATGAAGGGCAAATTTGGAAGTTCACTTAAGTTCTTTTGTTAGAAGGCTATAAGAAAGGGGCATTATAGTCATTTTGCTTTCATTTAAAAGAAGAAGCATGTGGCTGTCGTTTT
>JAOQMQ010000003.1:14990704-15011294 GCA_027563845.1 Erythroxylum subrotundum
ACAAACAAACAAAAATTAAGGCACTTTTAGAATAAAGACAAATAATTTATTATGTACATAAATGAAAAATAAATAAATAAATAATTTACTAAATACATTATATAAATAAATTATGTATCAGTAGAAGTGGAAAAGTTAACGTTAAAACAAAAATTCAGAAGTGCAAATTTTGTCACGGTTGTAGGCGGCTTGTAGGCGACTTGTATTGCACAATCCGAGCGCATCTCTTAAATTTTTAACAAAAATGACACCGTTTTAATGTTAGAGAGAGTTTGTTAGGCTAATCTTGGATAGAGGATCCGGACTCCAGTTTAATACGGCATACGGAAAAGCTCAACACTCGTCCTACATATTTACCTAGATGGCACAAATAATATGCTCTTATGGTTAAGGGTTGAAGCACTTGGGTGAAAATCGGGATCATGTTACCCTGACAGGGACATTCTTTTATTGTAAGCTTAGCCCATTGCTTGTCATTGACAAGTCTGGCTCGAAACTGTTCGTCAAATTGGCGGACACTGACGACGACAACCATCGGAAAATGACTCTTATCGTACTTGTAATGGGTTAATACGGTTTGCTTGCTCTCCTCAATTGCATGGAAATTTGTTACTCCTTTAACATTTCCCATCTCCATGTCAACAAGCTGTCCCTGTCAACCTCTCTGGAATAACAAAAGTAGAGCGAGAGAGTCACGCTTCCGCCTTCTCTTCTACAGTTAACGTTGTTTCCACTTCACTTTTGCATTGTTGATGGACAGAAAGCGAGAGAGAGCAGAGATATGTGTTAATAAGCGCAGAAGTAGACTCAAAAGCGATGGCATAGAGGTAGAGGGGATAGTAAGTCATTAGAAAGACCTCGAAAATCGAGCACGCATTGGGATCGACAGTGAGAGTATATGTTTATGTTGGTGAATTAGTGTAAGCGTTAGGTTTTATGATTTTCCCTCTCCCTTCTCCATTCAAGGTTCTTGGTGGTCTCCATTTGCCATTCCAATCCAAACACGTAAGCCTAGGTTCTACACATCACTTTCTTTCCAGAAGCTCAATTTATTTTAAGAAAATTAGTTAAAAACAAGCACCTTGTAGCAAAACTGGTCTCCAATGGACAAGACCTAAAACCTGCAGATAGTGATCTATACTTGTCTTTCTTGTTTTCTCCTACAAATCTGAGAGACCATATCTCTGTGTCTCTCCAGCTTGCCTGCCTGCCTGCAATCTTGCATAACAATCATGCAAGCTCATTCCTCTTCTTGCATGTCCTCCGGCGGAAGTGCCTTTTTAGAAGGCGATCATGAGCAAGAGTATGAAGATTCCCTCTTTCTTTCTCTAGGCCCTCCTGGACAATATAGCAATACAATCTCTACTTATCATCATCTCTCCTCGAACCAGCTTCCGAATGATGTTCACAAAGACCCTGTTAAAGGGAATGGTGCAACTATTGCTCTTCATCTCCGTCCTTCAGAACCTGGAGCTACCACTAGCAACCACAATCACATTTATCCTCAGCTGGCTAAAGGACAGTACTGGATTCCTTCCCCCGCACAAATACTTGTCTGCCCGACACAGTTTCCTTGCACTGTCTGCAACAAGACTTTCAATAGATACAACAACATGCAGGTCTCTCAATGATTATCATCGACAACTCTTTCATTTTGAGAATTCTACCTTTTTAACGCACTATCATAACGTCTTCCAACTCTGCAAACACACATATCTTCATTGTTAAAAAGCACCCAAGTGTGTAATCTTCTATCTTTATATTTTTTGGGTAAAAAGTTAGGACTTCTGTATGTTTTTAGTTTGATGCTTTTAATTTTTTTTTGTTAATTCTTATTGTCCGCCTTTTATGCTGTTACTGGAACTCTAGATGCATATGTGGGGACATGGTTCACAATATCGAAAGGGACCGGAGTCGCTAAGAGGAACAAAACCAGCATCTTCTTTGCTAAGATTGCCTTGCTATTGCTGCGCTAAGGGCTGCAAAAACAACATAGAGCACCCAGGATCGAAGCCATTGAAGGATTTCAGGACCCTACAGACACATTACAAGAGAAAGCACGGAGTGAAACCGTTTGAATGTAGAAGATGTGGGAAGCCATTTGCAGTTCGAGGTGATTGGAGAACACACGAGAAAAATTGTGGTAAGCTTTGGTTTTGCATTTGTGGATCTGATTTTAAACATAAGAGATCTCTAAAGGATCATGTTCGTGCATTTGGAGATGGCCATGCTCCTCATACAATCGAGACATGTGAAGTTGAAAAAGAAGAATACGATGATTATGATAATAGTTGGAACAAAAATGACAATCTACTAAATGACAATTGAGATGGTCATGGTACTGTATTCTTCTAGTTAATTAATGCATGTCTATAATATGTATGAGAGAGAGTGGTGTAAGAGAGGATGAAGACAAAGAGTACAGTGAAAACCAAGTTTTCTATGCATTATAGTATTTTAATATTGGAAGTGCTAGTTTGATTGTCTAATTAAAGAATCTCTCTTTTGAAACTTTTCATGCGGTTAATAAATGTGCGAGTGAGGAGGTAGTCGAGTAAGTAAATTAAGCAGTGACTGCTGATAAAAGCAGACACGCAGACATGCACAGCAGAGTCACAGATTCTACTGTTCATAGCTTTGCATTTTGCCATGGACATCATGTACTCTCTAAAATCTGCCTTTATGAAAAATTTACATATATATCACTCCGAGAAAGAGAGAGATGGGTCATTGTCTCTGAGCTTCGACTACCACTACAAACACTTTGATCGAGCCCTATATGTCAGAGACGAGTGAGTGAAAGAAAGCGACGAGGAGCTTTAAGGGGACCACTGCATTTTTACTGTTTTTGGGGTTTCACCCAAAGAAGTTCCTTTCCCGCTTTTCACACCAACTACAAAGCTATACTAGTATAAATTTTCAGCCCATCTGATACTTACCAATTTCAGCCATCATAATTTGTAATCATCTTCCAATCTTTTATCCAGGCTTTTATCTCCTTTGTTGGCATCTCAATTTTTACAAAGCCTCTGCTTTCATTCACAAATCATGGATAACAAAATTAGCTGCACTTGCTTAGCTATATGGCCATTAAAATGCCAGCTAGCTGCTGTTAGTTGGCCATGGCTTGATGCAGCCAGGTCTTATCCTGGAAGTCATGCATGGTTGTCAAACTAAGTAGACAACGAGAAATATGATTGTCAAATTAAATCAAAATGATGTGTTATAGACAACTTTGATGTACGTCAGTTCTAGTACAATTAGATATGGATGACCAACGGGGTATTTATGGATACTAAGGAAACTAACTAGATGAGCTAAAATGTAATATCCAAGGCATCTAAATCTAATTAAACCACACTTAGGGCTAAGCAGAAGCTGCTCAAATGTCCAAAGTGCCGAAGTTAAATTTCTAAAATCATTGGATTACTGGTTTGTAATTAATAAAAAAGTATAAGTTACGTTATATATATAAGTTTATGCAACACATTACAATCCCATACAATATAATTGGAATAATATGCACCATATTACAAAGTAGTTAATAACTTTGAATTTGTTAAACATCCCAAGTGTGTGTGTGTATATATCTGTAAAAGCTTTCCTTGTTAAATTTTTATAAAATATTTACTAATTCTTTATATATTTATTTCGTAATTATTTCTATTCCCTGGTCAAAATTTTAATTATTTTAATCTGTAAAATTTGAATTTGTTTTGTATTAATATTCATTTTAAATTCTTAAAAATTTAAAAATTAATTTTATGAAGACTAAATTGAACTGTCAATCCAAATAATAAATTTATATGAATTGGTTGGGGTAACTAAAATTTTATATATAATTTTTTTAAAAATTTATAAACAATTTTAATGCTAATTTAATTAACTTTTGTTCAAACCTCAAGCTGGTCGTGAGTCACCTCTAACTAGACCTTTCTTATTTTGCATGTCGGTTGTGGATCATGTACTATTATATATAATCCTTTCAACTGTTTCCTGTAATTTAATCGAGTAATGACATTTGATTGTACGAGAATTGTTTGGACTCTTCAAGATAGCACATGAAACTCTTCTTATCTTATTACGATGTTCCAACCTTATTCTATTAAATCTTATTTATACACGCATTAATGTCACACTCATATAAATGTGCGAAAAAAAATTTAATAGAACATGATAGGAACATCATAATCAAAACAAAAGATTTGTTCCCTCAAAATAAGGGTCCAAATGTATCATAACTAAATAAAATGACATCATTTGCCATATTTACTTTTATAGCGGAGTAAAACCCAATTACTTAAAAATTATTTTAAATTTAGCAATTATCATTTATATCAAAGTTAGTAAATACCATTATTTAGAATAATGATCATATATAAAATTTCCTCCTAATTTTTACGGTAAAAATAAGATTTGACTCTATGTTATTGTTTTGTAGAACACCAAATCTGTTGGCATTCATCAAGTTGGACTCTTAATTACACAATGAATGTGATGCATTTGACCAAATATTATGCTAATCCTAGAATTAGATCCACCTCATTTAATCTAAAATAATAAACTTAAAAATTAAAGGGCTTGGATTTTGGAAATCATTTTATGAATTAAGTTTGAATTTTAAAAGTAAGAAAACTATTGAGCTCCAAGTTTGAATTTTATAAAACATTTAAAAAGTTGAGTCTAACCCAATATTCATATATTAATGTGTTATTTAGATCTTATCAAATTTTGAAATTTAATAATTACGAATGTACTTTATTAATGTGTTATTTAGATCTTATCAAATTTTGAATTTTAATAATTATGAATGTACTTTATTTTTACGAATTATGATTAATATTTTGCATATATTATTATATGATATTTTATATTATTTCAAAATAAATAAATTTTATTTTATATAATAAAAGCTTGAAAATATGTGTTTATAGGGTGGACCTAAATTTTAAAAAAAAATTGTAATAAATCAAATTTAAATTTAAAAATGGTATCCATTTTTGGATCATGTTAAATATTGATATAAATTTTTAAATTTTTTTATTGAACTTTATTTAAATTCAATTCAACTTAACTCATGTGCATGTCTATTAAAAATGTGGATAAAGATTTGAGTTAGACAAGAAACAAGTTAACAATCAATGAAAGCATAAAACCATATCAAAGCCTATTTCACCATCTCTCCTTCTTATTACTCTTGTTTCTTCTAATTAATTTTCTTGTTCTATTCTCAATCTTTTTTCCTCTACTCTCCTCCTCTTTCTTCCTCTTCTCAGGTTTTTCCCGTGGTCATTTAATCTCTTTGATTTTTCTTGCTCCTAATGTAGTGCATTTCCCTTCTTTGATAATTGAACTTTTTATTTGACTTTTTTTGCACCTAGTAAAACTATTTTTTACTATTTCTGGTATGGCTTCTCCTAATTTTAGAAGCCCCTCTAAAGATGACTTTAGCATAATCCTTTCCATCTCTTTCACCAAATCAAGCAATTTTTAACCTTGTTTAACCTATAAATCCTTTACCTGATAGTCATCACTCCTCACTAAACTTTATATACGGGATCATTCTCATAGGTCTCCAGCTTGTATTGGCAAGAAACATTTAGTGTCAATTAGTAGAGGACCCCTTAGGTGAAATTATTCTACATTCCTCTAACTCAATATGAAGAAGGTAATATAATTACTCCATCATTGGAAGTACTCAAGGTAGGAGCATTGAAATAGTCCAACTCTTTAATTAGATTTGCTATTAACAAAAGACCAATTTTTCCATCAATGTTCTGTAAGAATTTGAAGAACTGGAAGAGAACATGATTAGGGGAAGTTTTGATCAACAAACATGGTCTATTTATATTCAGATTAAACTTTAAACAAGGCATAAGTAAGGTGCTATAGTTAGGTCCTTAATAAATAAACAACAAGCCTATATTTCTCTAAAAATGGATACTTAGCTAAGATATGGAAAAGATAAGCATAGAACATGTCACAATCTATATTAATTTTTATAATATTCTATAGGATTATTGGCTAAAAATGAGTTTGAGTTGCATGGCCTAGTTTATAGGAAAGCCTATGTGCTTAGATGAAACTACTATAGGAATGAAACTCTTAGGATATTCTAAGGTGTATGTGGAGGTGAGGATAGACTAGGAGCTTCCCAATTCAATTCTTATCCTGAAGCTTGATGAGGATGATAAGATGAACAGGGTCATGTTAATGGTAAGTTAAATATGAACTAACTTTGGCACAACAAAAGAAGTAATAGAAAGCAACTGGTAGAACAATTCAAATAGTGGATTATGAGGAGCTCATAGGAGTTGAAGTTAAGGAGCAAGAGGGAATTGCTGGAATTACTGTTTCTTTAAAGGCTTAACCACTCTCAGTACTTGGAGAAATTATAAAGAGTGGAGATGAAAGAACTGTATCATAACCAGTGCCAGGCATAACACCAAAATTCTTATCAAACAATACAGAACATAACCCTTTAAGGAGAAGAATAGGTAAAGAAACAATCAGAGAGAATTCACATACTAGTTTCACTCAAGAGAAAGAGATGATGCAAGAAATTGCTCAAATGACACCATTCTTATAGGAATCCCCTTATAATAACACGTTCTTAACTAATTATATACAAAGTGAGACAAAATTCACTCAAGACAAAAGATAGAAGTCAAAAAGGAAAGCAAAAGCAAGGGCCTCGATTAGTTGGCAAAAACCCCCTCCAATTTTTATTATCGCATAGAACATAAGAGGGCTAAATTGTCCTAAAAAGCAGCAAGTGCTTTCTGACTTCTTAAGCATTGGGAAACCATTTATAATAAGCCTATTAGAAACTAAAATCAAATTAAATTCTTATAATAAAAGGCTTTGGTTTTTGGAGAAAGTATGGATCATTATTTTTAAAAATTATTAATCAAGCTCAGGCCTAGCTAGAGGCTTGATCAGTTTTGAAATATGCAGCCCAGACCTAAATTCTATTGGGCGTAGGGCATGGCTTTTTTAATTTTATATTATTTTATTAATTTAAAATTTAAATAACTTTTAATAAAAGATTTCATCTAAACTTCAAATAATTGAAACTAAAAATAATATGTAGCACAAATATTACTTATTTTTTAAATAATCTATAAATAATACAAATATCATCATTGATTATTTTAAATATATTAATAAAATTTTCCTTGTAAAATTTAAATATATAATAAAATACATTGTATCAATTAGTAAATATGCTTGTTAAAATAAAAAAGATTGTTTAAAATTTTTAAACATACTTTGTTATCCTAAAACTCATTTTCATAAAAAAAGTTAATATATGTCGTTTTATATATAAAAAAAGTGTTTTGTAACTCATTCATTTTTCTAAGGAAGCCTAATAATATAGGCCTTAAGTATATATAGTCTTGAAAGCTCTAAGTTGCTCATTTTTGTCAAATCATCTCAATTTCAATAAAGAATCCATATTTATTTTTTTATTAAAATAATTTTGCTAAGTCCAATGTCTTGCCTTTGAAAAAAATTAATGAAAATGTATTTACTTAATTTTTTAAAATTAATTTCTCTTTAAAGTATTACCTTTTTAAATTATTAATCACTATTCACTTATTTGAGTCTAGCAGTAAAATGGTGCTTGGTTCATTCAAAACATGAAAGAATAATATTAATTCATAAGTTTGACTACGTGATAACTATCATGACACTATTATCAAAATCATTTTATTTTCAAAACATCACTTATATTGTCTTATTGAAGTGATTCTAAACATCACTTATCACTCTCCATTGATGGAATATATTTGTCCATCTGAAATAATTAACATATATGATCATATAAGTTATTCATGGACATTTACATGAATACATATACTTTAAAGAATATTTAACATGTACACATACTAAATTTAATGAGCATTTACACTTTTTAGAATACAAAAAGGGCATAGAAAGATTACCCCTATGGAGAAAATAGGGAGACTAGATGTATGTTACCTTAGATGTTGTATTTCATAAGGATGTGGCATATTATCCTAATCCATAATCTCCACTTTAAAGGGAGACTAAAAATAAATTGTAGAGTCAAAGCCATTATGCATTAGAAAATAAAACAATTCTTTTTAAAACCAAACTATAAGAGTCATGCAATATTGTAAATATATGTATTTAAAGTACTTATGTTCCATAAACATACAAGTTTATTATCTAATACTAAGTTAAGCTATAATAAAAGGAGATATATAGTTTTCTTTGGAAATCCAACATAAAAATTTTAGTATTAAGCTCAAAATATGATAAACTAATGTTCCAAGTGGTAAGATTAGCTATTACAATTTACAAATATCCTAATAGTGAGGTAGAATAAAAATAATTATAAAGGTATCTGCCACGGATGTGAATTCTATAAATTAAATAAGTTTTAATGTTTAAGTTTAACATGAGAAAGTTGTGGCACAAACAAGCTTCTTTCTTATATACAAATAAGTAACCACAACTTTGACATGAACATAATGGGTTTCTTATTGTCATGCCATCATTTGTACAAGACCATGTTCATATTTTAAATTTAAAACCTTACCACTAATACTTTGATATGATTACACCTAAGAAGTTATAATTTTGTTTTCTTAGAAGAAAAAAAAGAAGAAGAAATAGAAGCAATTAATTACCTTATGAATTTCTAATTAGAAGTAACAATCATAATCAAAAGTGCAAAGAGGGTACCATTATTTATACCCAATTTAACAATTCCTCTTTTATTTTCATTTTGAGATTTAGCTGGTGGATTAGAAGCAGATAAAGAGGAGTAGTTAAGGGCCTCAAGGTTATTGAGTAGAGTGTTAGATGATGAAGGTTGGAGTAGACTTAAAAGCTCTCTTCTCAGAGATGGTTGGAGTAGGTCAATTTTTTTTCAATTATGCCATAGTAATGCACCAATAATGTTTTATAAAATGAGGTCATTTTGGTTTGCATACAATGATGTTGTTTCACATAAAAGTTGAAGAGATGGTTCAGAATTTAGGCTAGGCCAACCCAGTAGCCCTAAGCCTAAGCTTGAATTAAGGTTTAAAATTAAAAATAACTCAAGCTTGATTCAATGACTGGTCAAGTTAGGCTAGACCTGTTAACTTTATGTTAGGTTGAACTAGGCTTAGGAAAAATTTCAAACCTATATCTAACCACCAACTCATTTTAATAGTTGCATTATAGTAGCCTATGAGTCCACCAAAGTTAAAATTACTTAACTGGTCTCTTAAGACCAATCTGAGATACTCACATCTTCTTTTGCCTAATCCTACAAAGATTTTTATTACCTTTATTTGTACAACTAACTTGGAATTCCAGATACTCTTTATCACAAATTAATTTTAAAGGGGAATGGAAGTTTGGATGTGGATTATACTAAGGGACTTTAATACCTTATTCTCCTCAAAATCTAAGAGGGTAAACACAATCCAAGGAGCCACAATAAAGACTTTAAGAAAAGCATCAGTGATCTAGGCCTTATAGACTTGAGCTTCTAGATAAATTTATTCACCAAGAGCAATAGCCAAAGTGGAAAATGGTTGATATGGAAAAAGTTGGATAGACCTTTACTGAACTATGCTTGCAATGCAAATTTTCTGAGAATAAGGTATCATTCACCAACTGTCTCATCTTATACCACTCTCCAATTGAAATATATGATTTAAAAAATATATGAGTTAGATTCATTTTCTAACCAAAATTTTTTTTTATTGGTATATAAGCATTGTAGATTGACAATTCTTGAGAAAGTTATGAGAACCTATGAATATGTCAATTAGAAACACTAACCTCTAGCAATAACTCTTATTCATTGTCTCCTTAAGAAAGAGACTTACCTTGATCAACCAAAGACTTTTCTTTTGTATAGACTTTGAACTTATACCTATCATTAAATCATATATTAGTATCTCTCTATACAATGCAAAAACACATTCCTTAATATTTTTTGAATAAAAGACTAAAAACTTCTTTTTTTTGATCATATGTTCTCTTAGGAGGCTTTTATACTTTAGTTCTTATGATATGTCTAGAATTTAAATTGTACCACCTAAAAAGCTTTCGATAGGCCTTATTTGATTCTAAGATGGCATACTAACAGGAAGCTTGATATTAAATACTAGGAACGATGATGCTATTGACCCCAACGTCAAACTTGCATCTCTTAACTACTCGATACAAAAATCATTAAGTGGCAACCTCAAGCTATAGTTATGTTTTTCCTGCTAAGCATCTATCTCTTTATGTCTGGAAAAACACATTCTCTAGTAGGTTTGTGGTCTTTTAGTCATTAATGGAAAAAGGGATATTATTCTATAATTTGATATCGTCAAGGTTCACCTTAAACTTAAACCCATACTTTTTAGCTTCATATTCCTTACTCAAAAGTCATTCACCATTTACCTATATCTATAGGCCATTGTATTACCTTTAACTCAGTTTTAGATTCACTCCTACACTTATCACTAGATCTGTCACCACTTTATGAACCACTAGGTGCAAACATTATCCTTTGAAAATAAAAAAAGTTTATGTAAAGATGACAAGCATGCACTGAAGGACAACTCTTTTGACTAAATTGCAAGAAATCTTAGTTATATCTTAAAACAAAAAATAAGGTAAGTCAACAGATATGAAAGACATTTGATATTTATAGAAAGTGAGTATGCAACAAATTTATAAGACAACATACAAATTGTTTTGACAATTTAAGATCTCATTTTTCCACTAAGAGCTTGTAGTCTAAAAAAATATTTTTCACATTAAATATGACTTAAAGAATGCGTTACGTGTGAATTAGTTATCTATTCCTAAGGCATTTAGTTCAAATCCTTTATTATAGAAATGATACGAATGTAACCATATCTCATGATCCTTTTATAATCTCATACTTGATGTAGAGGTGATCATATCATGCAATCCGTTTTAAATCCTAGACAACAAGTCTTGCACTTATGAATTTAAACACAAGTGGATTACCCAACAAGCTAAGAACCCTATTATTACATAAGATGGAGACATATGTCATCATTTATGTATCATCAAGTTACTTTATAAATAATTCATAGTCCAAGAATGAGGTAATTTTCACACTCTCCTTTTATATATTACATTTTTATATCTAATTTTACTAACTTAATTATTCGGAAGTTAAATGACATTAAATATTTCCACATTAATTTTTAGGTTTATTGATAAAATTCTCATAAGCAAGACCCAAATCATACTATAATTCATCACATCAGACCAATTTTAACTTATAAGAGGTAACACTCATACTCAAAGAATTCAACTAAATGAAAATCACTTAATATCACTATCCAATACAAATAAAATCTTAACATTATTAATAAATTTTAAATTAGATTATGAACAACTCCACTGGTAAATGATTTTCAGTAGTCTTTGTAGCTATTTTGAGAAAAATAAAGATATTTACCATTGTTTTTCGATAAGTGTCCAAAAGAAAATTATACCATCTTATGTAATCTTATAAGCTTTTCGGTTTAAGTTTAGGGTAATACTATCATATCAAGCTATCTCATACTATTTTCATACACATTGTGGACCACCCCCACTATATCCAAATCATCATGCTAACCCCAAACACAGATAATTAATTTCAAGTTAGTTTAAGGAGACCATTGATTAGAGTGACACATCCAAACCAATAAAAGTAATTAAGCATGGATTGAAGAAACTTTATTTAGGTTCTTATTGGGCAAGAGATCTTATAAGCCCCCAATGTTTGATCAAAAGTCTAAGAAGGCTCCTACCATTATCTTTAGTACTAATTCACCCCCTATTGTTTTTAATCAAATAATTTTCAACTAAAAGAGTCAGTCTATTACGTTTTTGTTAATTAGATATAATAACTCTGTTATTTTAGAACACTTGGCATATCAGATAAGCTCATATTCCAACTTGATAGCTCCCCACACTATCTACAAAAATCCCTAAAACCTAAACACTGTTGATCTCTCTTTTGTTCCCTATTTTCTCTAGTTCGATTTTGTCATGCACATAACTTGATTACTTGGGGCCAATTTGTTAAAAGTGGTAAAACTTTGATATTAATTGATGAAAGTTATAAACTGGAATTTTTTAGCCTTAAAAATTTCTAATTCAAGATATTTGGTATTTGGTATCACAATATTCAAGATATGGGCACCATCTAGGTTACAAATAGAGATTGATCAATTTTTGACAGGAATGGGACCTTGATAATTACTAAAGATGAAAACTTGTTGCTTAGAGATAGAAATGGCAATTTGATTTAGTCAAGCAGTACTTAGGAATTGTCCAACAACACAATCGCAATTCTTGAAACAATCGGTAATCATATTTTTTTCAAATGTTTTTTACACAAATAAGTCCTACTGGGAAAGTTTTAGCCACCCAATAGATACATATTTGCCTAACTTGAAAGTTATAGTAAGTCTAGCAATGGGAGAGAACCATATCTCTAGTTGGTGGAAGTTTGTAACTAACCCTTCACTAGGAAACTTTGTTATGGTAGTTGATCCTTGTAGAGCACCATAAAGAGAAATATGGGAGAATTCAGGGAAAAAAAAAGATGGAATGTTTGTCTTTTAGGGATTTGTTGGATGAATGTTAAGGATTTCTACAGATGGTGTCGAGATAATTTAGGGGAAATCAAAATTAAATGTTTTTATTTTTAAATAATTAATAATTAAATTCTTAAAAACATTGAAATTAATTAATATATGGCACGCTAATTGATAATTGACATCCAAATTTATCTGATATGTCATGTATCTCAAAATAATAGGAGTATTATATATAATTGATATAAAAGTGATGGAGAGACTCTAAATTATTTTATTTTAGAACATTATAAGGTAAACTTGTTGGCCCCAAAAATCTTTCTTGTTGAATTAAGCATGATTTAAATGAATTATGAGGTTTGATGGATTAATTTTTTTGGAGCTCATTATTTATGTCAAGGTTAGTAGGATTTTTATGACATAGATTAATTGAATTGAAGCATTAATGTTATAAGAATGAATGAAGGGCATTTTAGGCAAGTCACTTAAGCATATAAGGCTACAAGGTTTAATGGAAGGGAAAAATGGACATTGCACACTCATTAAGGGTATAAAAAGAAGAAGAAATGGTTGTTTTGTTTGAAAATGAAGAAGAGATCGTGGAAGAGAGGAAAAAGAAGGAAGAAAGTTAGGGTTTTGGAGATTCTTGAAGAACTTGAAGATTTGAAGCTAAAACAAGTAAGTATAAGCATTAACCCTCCTTGGATTGTTAGATGAAGCATGTTTAATGATAGTTAAAAGTGAAAGTGAAGTTGAATGTGTGTAGGAGTCATTAATGAATTGTGTATGAAAATGGTTTAATCTTTTAGGGTTAATGATTATGTTGTGTTTTGTTATTGATTTTGGGTTGGCATGAGCTTAGAAATGAAGTATAAGAGGTGATTTAAGGTTAAGATAGGTTATATTTGAAGGATGAGAAGTATATGGTTGAAGAATGTTGGAAAAATCAGGTTTCGGGAGGTTTCTGGTGTTGCACTTCACAACTTGCAGTTGCGCACATCGCGACGTGCTCCAGCATCTTCGCCGCGACGTGCTATAGCATCTTCGCCGTGACGTGCTCCAATTTTTCCTACACTGACATGTTTTGGTTTTTTGGGAATAGCTTTTGCTGTAGATGCCAAATGAGGTGATTTTTGATTCTTTGTAAACTAAAGACATAGGGCTACAAGTTTTATGAAGAAATGAAGTTTTAATTCAGTCTTTAAAGATCTCAATGTTTGGATGGAAGTTGAGTATAGATTCTTGTTTCAACATAAGGATAGTCCCAACATGATTGGGGCATAACTCTTAGAGTATTGAACCAAATTGAATGATTTTGGAGCCATTAGAAACTTAAGACAATAAGGAACATTTTTCTATAAGAGAATATTATCAAATTTCGTTATTTACTTGATCAGAATGATCATAGAAAATTGAATCGAAGGTTTAGATTTTACAAAATTTTGAGTATTAAGAATTTATCTCAGTGCATATGCAATATATGGATCCTCAAATTGTATTCCTATTGAATGAGAATTTTGTATTTGTTTAAGGAAATCAAGTGAGGTAAGAGGAACAAGAGGAAAGACATTCCTAAGCAAGTTTTTAAACAAGGAACTCAAGGTGGGTTTCATGTTTATAATAGAGTAAATAAGCCATTAAATGTTATCTTTGAATCAAGAAAGTTAAATGATCTTAATTGCATCCTACGTGTTGCATTTATTGCTTTTTGAATGAATTGTTATATGTTTGCTACATGAATTGTGCTGATGATTGATGAAAAGACTTTGAAAAGGGATTTTCTTTTTGAAAGAATACATGTTTATGAAATTATGTTTGCAGAAATTATTTTTGCAAGGATATCAATTTTATGAAAAGCAAGTTTTCAAAAAATGTGCCATTATGGGCAATAAGTTTACAAGATTTTGAACTATATGTACTATGTGGGTTTGTGGTAGTCCCTCAAGAACCGTCACATGCACGTTGACCCAAGTATAGGCTTCTCTCACCTGCCCGCTAGTGGCATGGAGCTCCCTCAGGGACTCCCTCAAGAATTTACGACTACACAGGACCATTACATAGGAATGTGTAGTGCGTCATGAATTTGGACTTACCCAAACCATTCTTCTATGCTTATATACTTATGATCTGTTAACACATTTGATGCATACATGATTTATAATTGCTCATTAATTGTTTGAAAATCAAGAATTTGAGATGACGATATTTACATGTGAAATTATTATGGTTTCGAAAATATGCAATGGCAATGAGTTTTTGAAAATAGTTTTGCTTGTTCCTTTATTATAAACCTGTTATCCACGAGCTTTAAGCTCACCCCCACCCCATTTCCGTCCCATCTTCAGGTAATGAGGAAGAGATCGAGAGATCAAGAGTATAACGACATTTCTTCAAATTTTGCATATTTTGGAATTTATGTTATTTTTGTAAATTACAAGGCTTAGTCACGTTTCAAGTATTATTAGTTCCAGTGTCTTTTGTATTTTGAGATTTGAGACTTTGATGTATTGGGATTTGAAATGTCACTTCAGCTTTGTAAAGAACCCTTTTCTTTTGATGTTAATGAATTCTGAATTATGTATGGATGATGATGAGTGGAAATATGAATTTGTATATATATAAGGTTGAGTTGAAATTAAGTGTAAGTGAGATGTGTTATGGAAAAAGGGAACATAGAAATGGCACGAGACCTTAAGGTTCATGATTTCTCTAAATTACGCCTATGTTTTTTGGTTCAAGGGTTGGACTACTGAAACGAGGCCCAACATGTTTGGTATCAGATCAAGAAGAGATTGCAAAGAACCACGCTCAAGTATGAAGTAATTGTTAAGAGGTTGGATTCCGGAAACGGGATCCAACAAAACTTATACTTAAAGTGAAACCTTAAACCTTTTAAGCTTTTGATCAGCTGATCAAATGTTCGAAAACAAATTAGATATTTTACCTTCATATTTCTATGGTATTTTATTCCTAAACTTGTTAGTCTGTTTGTGATGTGTCCTAAACAAGTCTTATTGGCCACAACATACTTAAACTAAGATATCTGTTATCATGATTTTTATCAATTCATTAGCATCCAATTCCATCAATTGGTTCTTTAATCTTTCATGGTTTTTCAAAGTAATATGAGCATGTAGTGAAGACTAACTAAAGTACTTCTAGATAAGTGGAAAATGATGGTCACCCATAAGGCAAAAAAAGGCATATTTAACCTTAAAGTTTACATCCTCTGACAAATTTAACCCTAACATTTCAGAGAGTACAAATTAAACACTATCATTTGAAAAATTTTGAAATTCAACCCTAAATTAATAGAGAAACTGACAGCAATGTTACATCGTCAAATTTCTATTAGGTGATCATATTTGTATAAAATTTTATTGTCGAACTAGGTCCTAAATTGCCACGTGAGTCTGACGTGGCAATATGGGATTTGTATACTTAAATTATAAAATTTAAACAAAATTAATAATTAAAAAAGTGGGACCCGTTGAAATAATTTAACCCTAGTTCTTGTTAACCTAACAAATTAACTTAACTAATTAACCTATTAAATTAACAAGATAATTTAACCCTAAGTTTTGTTAACCTAAACAATTAACTTAACCAATTAACCTATTAAATTTAGTAACTAAACTAATCAATTAATTAAAATATACAATCAACCAACATTTATCGAAATTGAAACAGAGTCAGAAGAAATGGTTCGATCCTCTTCATATAGATAGATATAGGATCTATGGGACAATTACTTCAATTTTTCTTGTTCTATTTTAGAGTAACCGTTTACTTGAAACTGATCTGCTTCTATTTCCATCTTCTGATCCCGAACTTGATGGTTAAACTCTACTACGGTGAAGATACTGTAGGGGAGGTCCTGCGGAAAAATAGCTCGACGCTAGGATGAATCTTTCTTCACAATAATTATGATGGAGAAAATACCAAGTCAAATTGAATGGATTCAAAACAAAAGATTCCCCTTTTATGTGGAAAAGTCCTGTATCAAGAATTATGATTTTATGTATGGACTTCCTTCTTTTCTATCGAATCGTTCATAACCACTCCCTACATTCCACGAAATTGTGCACCACAAATAAGAGCTAATAAATAGACCAGTGATCCCATAGTAAGACATCACGACCCCTTGTGGAAAAAAATGATTTGCTGAGACGGAAATAATTAACCAATTAACCTATTAAATTTAGTAACTAAACTAATCAATTAATTAACCTAACCTATTAATAGAAACAGAACTCAAATCCCTAACAGAAACATTTATCTTGAAGAAGCAATTAAAAAATTTCAATCTTCACCATTAATAGCATCCTTCCTCACCTTCGCTAGTCGTCCTATGAGATTTGTTATTGTTCACTGACAATGTCGTCACCATCTTGAAGTTTGCAACATTTTTCCATCACTAGTCATAGTGGAAGTCCTCACCATTTTCAACTTTACAGCATCTTAAATATTTATGTTATTAGGCTTAAGTTTATGACAAAATAACACTTTTAAAAATGATGCCAAACAAAAGATGCCTTTGCTATTGCACTTTCCTTTTTTTTTTTTGGTAGACATTGACCTGTTTCAACGTCCTTTTGTTGTTTTCTTTTTTACGCTGAATGTACATGTAATTTTTAACGAATTAACTACTAGTCTCATTTGAACTTTTAAATTGAATTTCAATTAGGTATAATTTTTCCTTTAGCTTTATTTTTTACTAGAATTCCATTTTTTTTAGGTGCAATGGTAAAGGTGGTATGGAGTGAATTCTAACTTCTACTAATACTACTTTAGTTCTTTTATCACTTATTACAAATTTTAAGCTTGAGTTAAAATGTTGAGCATCTTCCTAAATTTTCTCCCCATTTATCTCGGTGATATAAGAATGTAATTCTTAAATAATATCAGGGGAGCTTAGAGTTTTGTCCTTTACCTCACTTATAGCATTCTCCATTGAAGGCTAGCATAAGCTCTTGGAGCTTTTGATTTCATGTTCAACTCTTCTTTTTTAGGATTGGCTAGTATAAATTCCTAGTAATTAGGTTGCTGATTGTATAGAAAGATGGCTTTGTTATAAAAGAGAGTGGATGAGAGTTATAGTTGTGTTATTTCTTACATTAGTCATAATATCGTTAAAAAGTGTGTTTACTTTGGCTTTGGAGAATATGAAAGTAACACGTATTTAATTTTACTGGTCTGATAACAAAAGCTGTAATTTCTTAACTTCCCTAGACTCTACACTCTACTTTTAGGAGTTTTCCTTAATCTTCAAGGCTACTTTAAATAAAGCACTTATTTTTTTTGAAAACAATAATGACCTAGAAGATAAAGACTTAGTGATACTGTTGACAAATGAAATTGTTAAAAAAATAAAATGTTTTAATAATTCATTCAACAAGTAAGTAAATTCTTTTACTAGGGACTAGCCTCTTATAGCTCTTTGGAGCATTTAAATACTGTCAAAGTGCTAATTTTTGTAAAATACTATTTAATTTAACCTTATAATTGACCATTCACCAAAGATACTTGTTATTAGGATACCTTAAACTTTTGAATAACATCATAAAAGTACTAAGTTTTAGTCTTTTAATGGAGCTAATTTGTAGTAGTTGAGTATTTATTTTTAATTGGTGCAAGGTAGTTAAGTAATTAACAATTTATTATCACCTTTTGTTCTATTTAATCTTTGTTCTACAAGATCAACTTAGTAGATTAAGGTTTAGATGTCTTTTTTCTACTTGCTGGTATTGAAGTCAAATTGATCTTTTTTTTAATCTACAAATTGAATTAATATTTAGAATTTATATAAGCCAAACTTATTGATTGTTTCTTAAGCATTTTGTCTTACTCTGTATCGCCCTAATACCTCCAGGGACGATATTGCGAGCGCCACATAAGACAGAACATACTGAATACGAAACATTTTGCGGAAGCGTAGCATTAAAAAATAAACATTCCAAACATACGAAACAATTTATATATGCATTTTCAGAATCTCAACGAACATACATTACATATCATAATGTCAAAAACCAGCCTGAAATAAGGTTATTGCAACCCATTAAACAAAAATCCAAAGTCATATACAAGCCCAAAACTAACTCAAAAATACATTATGAGCAACATAAAACTCAGACTCCTTTGGCCATTGCGGTTGACTTGTCCCAGTCCTTAAGTCCTCTCTGAGACCTACACGGAGCAAATCCATCGTGCTAACCATATAGCTTAGTGAGTAATAACAAAACTATGTGTAACAACAATTGCTACTGAAAAATGTTATAGCATAAGCATCTCAAACATAATAAATTTCAATAACAAAACTGAACTTACCGAATACATAACAGATTAACAAAATAGGGTGTTAACCCATCATATCAAAATTTCAAATTTACTTCATATCAAAACTTATCATAGATCAAAATACAAAACTAATCAGACTGAAAATTCATGAACAGAAGTGTGTAACAGGACTTATACAGGAGATACCATAAATGGCATCATATATCAGGAGAGACTTAAATCTTGATACAGGAGATACCGAAGTGACAATAACAGGAGACATCTAAGTGTCACAGAAAAAACCAAAGTCCCGACACCGAAGTGTCCAGAAGCAGTTGCAGACCCTTCGAGGCATGCCTATTTACCCACGACTAGGACTTGACAGTTTTAAAACCCAACAAATTCACTTCATGAACAAAATAATTAGCAAATCATTGGCTTCAAAGTCAAATATTTAAACATATTAATCTGACAACTTTGCAAATCATTCAATGGATCAAAATCAATAGCAAACAAAACAATCAAAGCAGAACTATCAAAATTTACTTACTGAATTACTTACAAAATTGACCATCTAAATTACTTACAAAAGTTACCGTCTAAATTACTTACAAAAGCTCCCTTATTGCTTATTGCCTCGAAGTCCCGGAAATATCTGGAATCGGTCGCTCGATACGTTCCTCTATAGCATTTAATACAAACACATATCACTATTGTGCACAATTATGAATTCAATTATGCACATTCATGTATACTGAGTACGTACGATACATGTTCATGACAAATTTCAGGTTTCTTATCCTTAATCTTATCACATCATCGATCATGTGAAACCATACTCAATCCAGATTTATTTCACAATCCCCTTTAGGTCCACTTTGCTCAATCATTCTCATCAGGAAGGTGAGGTAATTAGGTAATACTTCCTTCCATAAAGTTTTCCCTCTTTGTCTGGTTTCCAATGATACTAAATTCATCCAATTTGGTTTAGTATAATGAAAGTTATACTCAAAAGATTGTAGACTGTTCTTAAGCTTCAGCAGAATTCTTATCTCAACTTCCATTCAGATTCTGAATTTCTTAGAGGCAGAATTAGAATTCAATCTCTTCAGACAATATGTAGTTTAATTCAAATCAAGAATCCTCCCATTCTGAGGTCCACAGATCAAGATATAAGCAAAATTCCAAGGTATGTTCAGTAAAAATCATCCTAGTTATCATACTTCAGCACAGTCACATTTCCATCTTAAATTCATCAACCAATCCACTTCAGAAAGCTATGATTTTTGGTGGATATGTAGATCAATATCTTATGAATCTATTGGTTTAAGAATCAAGTCATTTGAAAGTCGGATGACAAAGTTATGGCCAAAAGAAGCAAAGGTGTTCGGGGTGAGTCACTATGGGCAAAGTCAACGTCGTGCTTAAGCACGAGGGTGACTTTTAACTCACCCATGCGAAGTCGCCGTCGTGCATAAGCACGAGGGTGACTTTCAAATATTTCATGCAAAGTCACCGTCGTGCATATGCACGAGGGTGAACTTTCCAACTTAGCCAACAAAGTCACCGTTGTGCTTTTCATTGCACGATGGTGCATTCCATCTTCTTCAACGCACCTGATTCTCTTCTTCTCCTTTCATTCTTTTCCCGTATTTTCTCACTTCAATATTATTCAATGGAAACATATATCATTTAAACCAATTTCTTTACTTCCATTTCAACTCCAC
>JAOQMQ010000003.1:15072693-15085233 GCA_027563845.1 Erythroxylum subrotundum
TACCATTAGAGACGGTCTCTATTGGCCGTTATGGTTTGATTCTTCATATAGACACATGGATCCTGGCTTTCGGGAACATCCCAGGACAAAAAATTTTTGTTTTCCGCACCGTGTATATGTGATACACACACCGGGATTTTCCTACAGTCCCTACCACTCCCTTTAACAGGTCACTCTAAGGCACTCCTCTGCAAGCAAATAATCATCTCTACCTTCACAGTCGGTTGACACTCATCAGGTACATTCTTCTCCACTTTTATCTACTCCTTTATCTGTTTCTAGTTCTCATCCTTCACACATTGGTTCTACTACTACCCCACATTCTGTCAATTCTTCTATACCTCCTGTTCTGTCAACCCTAAACACCACCTTACCTTCCACTCCTTTGCCTACCCATCCTATGCGAACAAGATCCAAGAGTGGTATCTACAAGCCTAAACTCTACATCACTACAATCACCAATGCTCTCCATCCTTGTTTTGCTCAAGAACCTGATTCCATTTCCCAAGCTCTAAGTGATCCCACCTGGAAACTAGCTATACAAAATGAAATTGATGCATTGAATCACAACCGGACCTGGCAATTAGTGCCATATGCATCTCAATTTAATGTTCTGGGCACAAAATGGGTATTTTGGCTCAAATACCATGCTGATGGGTCTGTGGCAAAACATAAGGCTCGCCTTGTTACTAAAGGGTTTAATCAAACACCTGGGGTTAACTTCACCGAAACATTTAGTCCAGTGGTAAAAGCTTCAACTATAAAAATTATTCTCTCACTAGCTGTATCTCACAACTGGGATATACAACAAATCGATGTAGACAACGCCTTTCTCAATGGTGAGTTACAAGAAGAGGTTTAGATTAGCCAGCCTTAAGGTTTCGAGGATCCTAACATTCCTACTCATGTCTGTCGCTTGCTAAAAGCTCTGTTCGGGCTCAAACATACCCCAGGGCTTGGTTTCACACACTCAAAAGTGTTCTCAATCAGTAGGGATTTCAAAATTCTAAATTGGACACTTCACTATTCTACTTCGGAATTCAGGCAACACTTATCATTCTACTGGTTTATGTTGATGACATCTTAGTCACTGGAAATGATCAACAAGTAATACAAGAAATTATTGTTAAGATACATAATCAGTTTGCTCTCAAATCTTTTGGTAGTCTCAACTATTTTCTAGGGTTTGAAGTTTATCGAAATCCTACTGGGCTTTATCTATCACAACACAAATATATTCGTGACTTACTTCAGCGAATATGGTGACTTGCAAGCCTTTCTCCACTCCAGTCTCCACAAGCACCAAGCTCTCCCTGTATGATGGTTCTCCTATTGACAATCCCTCTGTCTATCATAGTCTGGTTGGTGCCTTGCAATATCTCTACAATACAAGACCTAACATCAGTTATATTGTAAATAAACTGAGTCAGTTTCTCTCAAATCCTTTACAGCATCACTGGATTGCTTTAAAATGAGTTCTTCGTTACCTACAGGGGTCGTCTCATCTCGGTTTGCACTTCAAACCTTCATCGACTCCTCTAACTCTTCATCCCTTCAGTGACTCGGACTGGGCCAGCTCTCCAGACGATCGAAAGTCCACATCTGGTGGTTGTGTCTTCGTGGGGGGAAATCTAGTATACTAGAACTCCAAAAAGCAGCAAGTCATGGCTCGATCAAGTACTGAAGCTGAGTATAGGGCCCTCTCTCAAATCTCTACTGAGCTAATCTGGCTTCTTTCACTTCTATCTGAGCTAGGCTTGATTATCCCTCACAAACTAGTTCTATGTGTGATAACAACGGGGCTCGATCTTTCTCACAGAACCCATTTTTTCACTCTCGTACTAAACACATCGAGATAGATGTGCACTTTATTAGAGATAAAATCTCTGATGGAACCCTAGAAGTAAAATATGTGAGCTCCATCGATCAGATAGCCAACATATTAACTAAACCCATGATAGTTGCTCGCCTCAACCATCTTATCTTCAAACTCAATCTAGTTTAGAATCCTAGGTTGAGTTTGAGTGGGGATGTTACGAGAAGTGTTTTACAAAGTAAATTGGGTATGCAAAGAAATGGACTCACATCACTTAATATTAATTCAAGCCCATCAACACAAAATGAGAGTCTAGCATAAAGAGGTCCATCAAAGCCTATCATATATCCACACACAAGATAGCATGGTCTGAAAGATTCTAGAAGATATAAATTGCTATAACAAATTCTGTTGCAATAAAATTGTTATTCGATATGTATGTGCTGTCAGTTTCTTGTTGTAAAAATCTGTATAAATTGAGGTCTTCATGTACATATAATTATTTATCAATCAATACAAAAATATACAGATATTACATCATTTTCAGGAAGAAATAAAATAACTGACGAATCCAAATTTATATTAATAGAAGTTCATTTCTAGAAAATTTTAGAGAGGATCTAGATTATTAGATGTCCATTTTTAGATAAAAATTTATATTAATAGAAGTTCATTTCTAGAAAATTTTAGAGAGGATCTAGATTAATAGATGTCCATTTTTAGTACTATTTTTTAATCGATAATACTAGTCTATCAAGTGTAGCATAAAGGTAGATCTAATGTCCTTCCATACACTAAAACTAAAATATAAAGTTCGATTTAATGCAATTTATGAATATATTTGACTTCTTAAATTCTTTAATATCTTTATAATACTATATATTATTTCAGGAGACAATTTAAAAGCTATCAAACTTGGTTCAATATGGTCCTTCATATAAGAATAAACATATTAAATTCATGGGTTCAATTTAAACATTTCGTATACTTATATGTTAAAAGATCAATTATAACTCATGGAGAAATTTTAATCACAATTAAATTTAGATTTGATTCATTTTTTCATATGAGAATTAGATATATTAAACTCAAATGTCATTAAAATGTTTTATGGTACTATTGATCTAATTAATTATATTTTATTAAGCCTTTTAAAGAGTGCATTTGAAACTTTGCTCAAATTTTGGATTTGCTTCATAAAATTTGCTCAAATTTTGGATTTACTTTATAAACATCACTTAAAGAGGCAATATTAGAGATGAAAAAAGATGTTTAATTCTTTTTCAGGTGAAAAAGTTACTAAAAATTAGAAATTGGTGTTTCATTTTTATAAGCAATAATAATCTTAGTATAATAAAGAGGTGTTTCAATTTTATAAATGATAATATTTTTTTCTAGTTTTTATCTTCTTATTCTTTAAGTAGTTATGTTAAATTTATCTTAGAAATTTGAGAACAATTCTCTTAATTTCTTTTTTTTAATATACATGTGATAATATTAACTAATAGCCATTTTAGGCTATGCTATAATCAAATTAATTAATCTTTTAGCTTCAGTCTCCTCATAAATTGTAACAACTACCTTATTACAAACATTTACAAGTTACGTACCATCAATACAGTTCAAAAGTCAGCTTATATGATTATGATTTAACTGCGTGGAGAAGAATGTAGAACCACATGGCCTGCATATTAAAAAAGGCAGGCCTGGACCTAAGCAAGGACAGGAAGGGCACTAACCCAGGGCTTGAGCTTATAGGAGGCCTAACCAATTATCGCCACGCTAGTCACTCCTTATTAAATATTAATAAAGAGAGAGAGAAAAAAAAGAGAGGAGAGAGAGCGAGAACTCAAAAGATTTGCGACTTCTATTCAAGGTAATTAGAATTTCCATTTTTCAAAAGTCAAACATCAATTTTCGATTTCCATATTAAAGATCAATCACTCTAAATCTAGTCAATCAACTCCCAATTACTCCATTGGTAATTAGATTGTTGCCTTTTTCCCTTAAATTCAAGAATTTTACCTTAGCCTTGCCTCTGTAAACATCATTCTCATCTAGGTAAGAAATGCATCTCATTTTCTATCTCAAGTCTCAACTCATTTTTTTTTACTTTTGCTTTGAATTTTTTATTTTCTTGGTAGTTCTTTTTGATTTAGAGACTGGGTAAGAAATTGAAATTTGATTATGAGTGTGATAAATTTTTCAATCTATGTAGAACTTTCTATTTTTAAATTGAAACTTGGATTAAAATTTAGGTATAATTTATCTCTCTTTCATTTCCTTCTTCAATTGCAATTTATTTGGTTAAATTAAAAATTTTCAATTTGATTGTGGGTGATATTTGCCAATTGCAATTCTAGGTATAATTGCAATTCAAACTGAAATTTACTTGGGTAATTTATCTCTCTTTCATTTCACAAATATCAAGGTTAATAATTTTATCCCTTATTTCCTTCTTTAATTGCAATTAATCTCTCTTTCATTTATTAAGTTATAATTAGCATTTTTTGATTTCTGGGTTTGATTATTTTGGGTGTATAAAATTAAATTTATAGATTACTGAAGAAAATCTAGTTTTAATGATACTATAATATGGATATTGTTGTTAACCTTTGAGCTTTTTTGTGAAAAGTAAATCACTATTAGCTTTTGGTTATCCTAACAAGTTCATTAGCTGGATCTATTCTTGCATATCAACAGTTTCTTATTCAGCCCTAATAAATAGAGAACCTACGCATCTTTATGATGCATCTAAAGGTATCAGGCAAGGAAGTCCTCTTTCTCCCTACCTATTCACTATTACTATGGAAGTTCTTTAGAGATTGACACATATATATTGATGAATGCTCAAATTTTAGATATCATTATCATTTTTGTGACCTCAATATCACTTAGCTTTGTTTAGCAGATGATCTACTCATGTTATGTGCTAATGACTCTAATTCAATTGGGGTAATCCTAACCTCCTTGCAGAGATTCCAAGATGTATTAGGTCTAAGGTTTAACCCTTAAAAGAGTTCTGCCAACCTTTCTAAGCACAGTCCAGTGGACTCCTCTAAGTGATCATTGATGCAGGGCTTTCAATAAAACAATTGCCTTTTAACTATTTGGGTATTCCCATCTCCACAAGGAAGCTGAATGCAAACCTCTACTGGATAAAGTTCATAAAAGAATCACCAACTAAAGCAATAAATTTTTATCTTATAGAGGTAGGTTATAGCTAGCTATATCCATTCTCAATAATCTACACATCTATTGGCTGGCACACTTGGCAATACCTACAGGAGTATTGAAAAGATTGAAAAAAGTATAGGAGACTTTATATGGCATGGACAAAATCTTAGTGTTAAAAAGACTTCCAAGGTCAAATGAAGTGTCATTTGTTTACCTAAAGAATATGGTGGATTAGATATTAGCTCAGCTAGTAAAATGAATAAGGTATTGTTAGCTAAGAAGTTATGGAGGATTTGTTATAACAAGGAGAGCCTCTTGGTGAAATTGATGCACATGTTTCATGTTAAACAAGGAAGCATTTGGTTTGTAGCTCAAAAAAATACTGTCCTATACTTTTCAACAGATATTATGTACTAGATCTTTTATGCATTCTCATATCAAACATTACATTAGAGATGGCAAAGGCACAACATTCTAGTTTGACAACTGGCATCCTCTTAGATCGTTATGCAAGACTTAATTTTTCAGCTCTAACACAATTAATCCCTGTAAACACCAAAGTGCACACATTTGTTTGCAATGACAGTTGGTATTAGCCCTTTCATGCAGGGAGAGGAATCAGAGTTGATTATATTCCAGATTATTCACCTGATCTAATGCATGAGGATGAAGTTAGATGGGAGTTATATATCTCTCGTAAGTTTACTGTTTAGTCATATAAACAAATGTTGCTTGGTCCATTGATTACTTTCTCTTCACAAGTTAAAATGGAGTTCTAGAACAGGTCAGTCACACTTTTTCATACTTTGATTAACAGCTCAACTCAGGCTAAATACCAGAGATAGGATAAAATTTTAGATTTCAGATAAGTTCTATCATTTATGTACCAATGAGGAAGAATCAATTAATCACATCTTCTTCAAGTGCTACCATATAAGTCCGCTATAGAGAAACTTTCTTAGTTTATTTGAACTACAAGATATGAACCTTAGTTTGGAAGACTATCTGTATTGGATCAATGAGCTAAAATGGAAAAGCAAGGAGGATTTAAAGATATTTAATGTTGGTTTTGTAATGCTTGTACGTTTCATATAGATGATGAGAAACACTAAGATATTTCGGAAACCTGAGCTTTATAGTAATTACACATGGACGAAGTTTTATCTCAAGCTAAGGATGACTAGTTTGACAAAGTTGCATCGACATCTCATCTCAACTAATATTAAGTAGCTAATGAGAATATAAACAGTAAATGTATTGTCAATAAGTTGTAGGTAACTAAGTTGTACATACTCTAATTGTTGGAGATGATTATCACTTCCTTTTGCAATTTCCATCTTTTGTGAATGGATAATACTACTTATTTTCCAAAAAGAAAAGTAGATCACTATTAGTTTTCAATATTTTAGAATTACTTGAAAAATTGAAAATAAATTATAGGTATTATAGATTTTATCATAAAAGTTTGTTCTTTGTTTTTAATTTTTAATATTAAGTATTAATTTTTTTCTTCCACCACAGATATATAATACCATTGATATATCTTTGTGATACATGGTCGAGCTATTGTTGTTCTGTTATGTTTGCCTGCTTTTTTAAGTTTTATACATGTACTTTTGTTCTTTTTCTAGTTCAGTTGTGTTATAATTATTTTATATGATGTTGCCTAAAAAGTATTTGTCTGGAAGTGAAAAAAATGGCATAATAGTTAATAGAATCATAAAAAGGAGTTATCGAGAAATTTGCTAAAAGAGTAGGCTCTTTTATTAAGAATTCTAAGGAATTAAGTGAAAGTAATTTTAAACAACCTAGCGAAAATTTAGGTGATGAGATTCATATTCATGAAGATGTTAGTAATTTAAGCATGATTATGTACCAAATGCATCCAATTTAGAAAATGTAAGGGATGAATAACCAATTCCTCAATTGAATATTTATGATCCTAGAAATTATGACAATCTTGACAATAAAGCAAGGGACATTTTAGTTGAAAAGGGGCGTATAAGGGAATTGAATCTTTTGTTTACTTTAGACAATCCTTCTTAGCATTTTTCATATTGTTATTACTATAGAAAATTAAGTAATGGAGAGATTAGCAATAGAAAATGGCTAGTTCACTATAAACATATGGATAAAGTACATTGTTTTTGTTATAATTTGTTCAAATCCAATAGCAAACAAAGTGCATTAGCAAATGATAGATTTGGATATAGGAAGCATATTAGTGATGACTAACATGAAGACTTGGAATGAACTAAGAGTAAGATTGAGCAAAAACTAAACAATTGATAAAGATTTGTAGTAAGAAATTGTAAAGGAGAAAGAACGTTAGAGACAAGTTTTGATACAAATAGCTTTTGTTGTGAAATGTCTTACTATTACTAAGATAGTAATGGTAATTTTTTGAGATTGATCCAGATGGTTGTTGAATTTGATGTGATAATGCAAAATCATGTTAGGCGTATTCAAAATCATGAAATTCATCATCATTATATTGGTTACAAAATTCAAAATGAATTGATTTCTCTTTTGGCTCATACTGTTAGAAGTTCTATTATAAGAATCATTAAAGAGGTTAAATAATTTTCTTCAATTCTTGATTGTACCCTAAGTCATCAAAAACAAATGAGTCTAGTAGTATGATGTATGAATATGTGAAGTAATAACATTTGTAATATGGAAAGAAAAAAGAAAATGTAAACCTTAGAAAATGATACTAGGAATTACTAGGTTTAGAATTTTAAAATCTAGTTGAACAATTAGATGACACATTTGGATTAGGAATTTTCAATGAATTATTGAATGCATCTAAGTCTCTTGATCTTAATATCCATGATGGGGTCAAGATTATGACAGTGGTTTTAATATATAATTGCTTTGTTGAAGAATAAAATTGAGTAATTAACAACATTTGGAAGTATTTTTTATTCTTATTTGATTTAAAGAAGTTGAGATTATTGGACAATAATGAACTAAGAGAATGTTGCACTAATATTATGACTTCTTTTTCTTATGATAATGTGTCGAATGTGGATTTAGATGATCTTTTTTCTTAATTAAAAGTGCTGTAAATAATTTTGTCAAATGAGTTAATGTCAGTAGTTGAGATCCAAATGTTTCAATTGTTTATCAAATCTTATTAATTGTAACTGTGACTGTAAAATTAGTTGAGAGAAGGTTTTCAAAGTTAAAGTTATTGAAGACCTACATGAGGTCATAAATGTCATAGAAAGGTTGGATGCTTTGGCTATTGGTGTATCGAGATGGATATGTTGGACAATATTGATCTTGATACTATTATTGATGATTTTGCATCTAGAATTGGAGAAATTATTTTTAATGATCATCTATGCTCTTATTAGTGCAATTTTGTCATTGCTTGCTATTTTGAAATTTGACGTTGTGATTCTGTTGTTATTGTTGCTGCTTTAAGTGATTTTTGTTAGTACATAGTGGGAGCCTTATTACGTACCCTGTATCTACATGAAAGGATCAGAAACGAAAGTAATGCGGAATACCTGGATTCAGTTTCATCTCTGATTCCGATGCCGATTCTGAGCTCTAAACGTCTCCGAATCTCCCAGGACCTTTAATGGAAAGTGCTCACTGACTTACGGGTAAGGCCTTTCTACAGTTTTCTCAAGTCCCGAGCTTCCTTAAAGGGTCAGGAATCCTGATGCTCGTGATCAGCTTCTGAGTAACTGCAGGAGACCTTACCTTTATATAGCTTCCATATCGGGCTTCCCCATCACAAGGCCGATATGGACTCGGTCTACACTAATCGGGGCCCATTTTTTACCCGAACTTTGACCCATTAATCTAGATCATTTATTGGGCCACTTTAATATCTTTATCTGGATCAAATGACGTAACTTAACTGATAATTTATTTAAAAACCAAATTGCAATTAATGTTAGTCCAACTTAATGAGACATGGACAAAATTGTCCCTAAGGACAAAAATGTCTTACAATCTCCCCTTTGGACTATCATTAATTGCAGTAGACTTTAGTTTTAAAATACTTTTAAAATTCGGTTAAGCCACGCTACTGTATTAGACGTCTAAGTTTTGAAAACAAAACATTTGATCCAAAGATAACAAAAGTCCATCATTCTATCCCGCAAGGCTTTCGGTACCGAAAAGCATCAGATACCTGTGTCCTATGTGACACAGATCCAATACAATCACGAATACCTAATACCTCACTAACATGAATGGGAAAATGGAGTGTGGCAAACTACGATAATACCTTTATGATCTAAATTGTATCATCTTCGTTTGTAGGTCTCTCGATTTCTCCAGCTTTATGTTAAACCGCATGTGCTAAACTGCATCAGAGAAATCTTGTTTTCTCTCACCAAATGCTAAACAGCATTAGAGAAAACCTTTATGTTCTCCAACTGAATGCTAAACTGCATCAAAGAACCCTTATGGGATTAAAAACTTATATCCCCTATGTCATGTCAAACTTTATAGCTAGTTGTATTAAACTGTATGTGTCTAAATGACATAGGCACAAGGTCAATCTGTATATATGCCCAGTGACCTTCAAATGCTTAAGATTGACACAAATCTTAAGACTTTCATACGTACTATGACAATGTATGATGACTCTTAATACTGAGGCTAAACAATGATCATCATTATCAGTAAACCATCATACTATCATAACACTTCAAATTGTACAAACGTACATGGAGCAAATCTAACGATCCCCTAACTGGCAGTGTCTAACGACATCAAAACACCCATGTTGTATACTTGTGTTACAAACACAAGTGGGTGAAGTCCTTTAGTTAAAGGATCGACTCACAATTCCTCAGTTCTTAAATGCTCGCCTTGTGTCACTTTTCTGTGTCAACATCCTTATGACCAAATAATTGATCTTTAATTGCTATGACCCTGTGATATTCTTCGTTGTCATTAAACAACACTGTAAGAAGAATACTATAGTAAACCAAATGGGTCTAGCCACTGAATGGACCACAAACAACTCAGAAATTAAATTTCTGAGCTAAACCGTCTGCAAAGCAGCCTCTTAGCATGCACTCTGCATGCCTAGTTGAGGAAGTTACACATGTCTCTTCGACACACTTCTACAACTATGTACCATCTGCAAACTTAAATTGTAACCTTAAGTGAACTTTCGATCATCCGAACACATAGCCTACTTTAAACCTGAATTCCCTACGAGGTTTAGTCTGTTGACTTTACTATATGTCAACATATAATCTTTGATTCCTTTAAGTATCTCAATACTCACAAGACTGCATTCCAAAAATCTATAACTGGATTAACCAGATATTGACCAAACAGTCAAACAGTAAATGCAATGTTCTATCTAGTACATAGCCCAGCATACATCAGGCTATCCGCCATACTAGAATACGGAACATTCCTCATAATCTCTCTCTTGACTTCATTCTTTGAGTACTATATCAAAGAATATCTCTCACTGTGAGAGACAGGTGTTACGACAGGTTTACTGTCAACCATATTAAACCTTTGTAACACATACTTAATGTATGCATTCTTTAAGAGATCTGATGAGTGTTGAGATATGTCCTGGTGAATCTGAATACCTAGGATAGAAGATGCCATACTAAGGTCCTTATGTCAAGGTTCTTGATCAAAAGTTGCTTATCCTCATACAACATGATCAAGTGACTTGATTTGAGCAATTTACCATCCTTATGCAGTAATAGGAAGATAACTTTGCTCCCCTCAACTTCATAGTACATGCATCTTTTAACTTTATTTTCCAAGAATTCGGAAGAGGCCATAACCTCATCAAAAGTAAGGTATCACTTTCAGGAGGTTTATTGTAAACCATATGTTGATCTGCATAACTCGCAACTATGTCAGTACTGTCTGGATCTTGGGACCCTACAGGTTGTACCGTATAGACCAATACATAAAGGTTTTTACTCAGGAAGATGGTTATGACAACTTTCTAATGTAATTCTATATCATCATAAGCTACAATTGCTATTATTACTCAAAATGTATCCTACGAGGATACAAGAGAAAAGGTAACACGAAGTCAACCTTTTTCCCTTAGTGAACCCTTAGGCAATTGAGCGAGTCTATAAACCATTGACCTTTATCTTGAAATCCTTTAGGCCTCAACTTTATAACTGACAAGTTTGTCGTTCCTGATGCAATTCAACTAGCTCCCCTGACCTTACTATGCTTCATGGCTTGCATTTCGTCATTCATCGCATCCCACCATACATCCGTATTGGGTTCAGAAACAACTTCTGTAAAAGTAACTGGATCTGTAATATGTCTAATAACATAGTCCAATACACCTGATAGACTATGTTGTCATATGGGATAGTAGGTCATCTTATTAGATCTTGTACCCCCAGGAATCCCTCTGTGTACAAGTATGGGTTCCTGTTCCTGTACAGGTACGGTACAAAAATCTAGATCCGTCAGATCTAACTGTATGAGTAGTGGATACGGGATAACTTTAGTATCCACCCTGCTATCATCTGAAAGGTCAAAAGACCCACCATCGTCATAGACATGGTATTCCAGAAACTTGGTTGTTTGTGATTCTACTATTCTGGTCCCTCCTTATCTACAGTAAAATCTATAGAAATAAAGTGGATGAGATCTTTTACTAAATAGCAATGGAAAAATGAGTATGCAATATTTCTGTATAAGGATTATCCTACCTCAGTAGAGTAGCCCTTTACATGATTGTGCGCAAGGCTAAGTTCTTCAATTTCTAGATAGGTAGATTAGTTCTGCTCTGCATTGACTTCTTTAAGTCCTTTAGGGTGCAATATGCCTTTCGACAACACACCATTTTGCTCAGAACTATTCGGCATAGAGAACTAAGTCACTATTCCAACTGACTTCATATATCTGGCAAACGGACCTTTTAAAGTCCTGACACATCATACTTGCCATGATATTCTCCTCCATGGTCAAATCTGACTATCTTGATGAATATTCCCAACTGATTCTCAACCTTCAGACTTTAAGCAAGAACACATAACTTTGATGGAAATAATCACCAAGAAATGTCATAATACTTTCAGAATTGCAAAATGCAATTGTATGAGGTCTATCAAAATCTTTATGCATCATACTCAACAAGTTAGAAGCATAAGTTGACCTCAGTGTCCTTATTAGTCAACTTACCCCTGTGATTGTCAATACATGTTTTAGATCATCTTAATCTAGAATTGAGAAATGGTTACCTTGATCAATCTCCCAATCCTAGCTCTGAAAATGTGGCTTAAACTTTTATGTCACACCATGTATGACTTCTCATTCATCAGGTCCTTCATACCTTATTTAGCATGATACGAAGAAGTATATATCTAATTCGGAGTAAGACGCATTTTATACAAACCATATGTAACATCCCACCCCGATGAGAAGGGTAGAATAGTAATTTGAAAAGGGATGAGAGTGTTTAGGATTGTTTTGGAATATTCATGCATATTCTTACATGTGAATAGTGAAATTTGCACATGAAAATGACTGTACATGCATTCATGACATTTCCCGGTATATGTGCCTAACTGTGA
>JAOQMQ010000003.1:15114853-15125484 GCA_027563845.1 Erythroxylum subrotundum
TCCTATGAAATCCCAATCTAGCACATCCTAGGCCAATTTACTATTCTACCCTTCCAATTGAGGGTGGGATGCTACATTACATCTTGTGCTATTAGCTATTAAGTTAACTAATGTATGCATGTCAATGTTTGTGGGTATTAATCTAGTAACCCTCAGGAAACTATAACTCCTCCACTATAGATATTAAAGGGTTTAAAGGTTTATCGGATATGCTAAATATCACCATATACCTAAGAAAATGGAATTACTTCTTGTTTAGTTGCTTTAGTCTAAGTGATTAGGATGACTTGTTGTCAATTGCTTGAGAATAAGCAATAGGTTAAGTGTGTGGAATTTGATAAGACTATATTGTGTATGTTTAAGGGCTAAATTAGTTTGTAATTTAAAACTTCTACAATATACTTTATATCAAATTATATGATGTTTAGTTCGTTGACTTTTAGGTGATAATTTGGGGTATGATTCTGGATTTAAGAGTAACTTTCTTTATAGTTGTTTGATTAAGGAGAAACTAGAGTTAGTTGAAAGTTAGCACAAAAGAAACTAACTTTAGAAAAGGCATCAGAGATTAACTTAAACTTGAAAATGTGAGAAATTAGAGGAGAATAGGGAAGAAGCATAAGACTAACACTAGTTACAAAGTTGAGTCTAACTTCAATTACAAGTTGTTTATATTAATTTTTAATCCGTAAGTATACCAATGCTAGTCTGGGAAGTGTGTTAGGCACCAAACTCATGATCTAAAATTTGAGGATATTTGAAAACATAATTTCAATCAACTTAGGATTCTATTATGTAACCTTAACTATAAATACTCTTATTAGGGTAAACTTAAGGGATTTTGGCGAGGTACGTGACAAACAACTTGTGTCTTTAGGTATTCTCTAAGGGTTTGTTAACATCTAGGAGGAATTTGGAGCAAGATTAGAAAGAGATCAACCTCAACTTAGATGCAATTAGGGATTTCATATTTTATCTTTTCTTATTTTCTTTCTTTTATGTTAAGATTGATTCTTTTTGTTTTCAATATATTGAGTAATTAAATCCCTAGTTAGGGTTAGGATGTAATTTATGTTGGATATTTCAATTATTAATGCATAAGTTACTATCATTTACTTGAATTTATTCTCTTTGATCTTAATTATTGAATTTATGTTTGATCACCATAGATTTAGTCTATGAATTTATATAAAAGACTAAGAACTGAGAAGTAGGGATAGGGGTATCATAGATTTAAAAAAAAAGGGTGATGACTAATAGATTAACTATACTTAATGAATTTGGTTAGGTGTTGCGCATCGAAGGGTGGTGATTTCTTAATTGAATATTCTTATGTGCCTTAAAAGAGGGCATATGTACATTAGTTTAATTGTTATTTTAACTTTGATAATCAAACTTGCATGATAATTAAAATTTTACATAAGTGAACTTCAAAACATGCATCCATCTTAATTTCTTTTTTAGTATTGAATTACATTGTTTTCATAAGTCTCATAATTTATATTTTTTCTTTCGAATTCTTGTTTAGTTGTGTTGTGTTGTTTGACTAGCATTAATAAGTTTGACAATTATAGTCCATATAAGATCAATATTATGGAATATTTCAGTTTCTATTAATTATTATAATCAATTTTGTGCACTTAGAAATAAATTCAATCAAATTAAGGAAACAATTATAGCCTTGAGGGTTTTTTCATCAAAGCCAGCACAAGAGCAAAACTAGCTTGGAACTTGCCTGAAGAAGCTATGTTTCTATGTAAAGCTTTGAACTCAAAGTGTCTAAGTAATAATTGGTAGTTTAACAAGTTTCGAGTATTATGTTGATGGTTAGTAAATAGGTACAAGTATTTTGTTGTAGGGTGGTTTGGATCGGGTCCTTAATATTGATCCAAGACATCCCCTCTAGTCATGCTTCTATCCTTTTTCATTAATTCATTCACTTTTTTTTTTCAAAAAACTCAACAGGTTGTTTTTAAAATATGGGGCTCTAGTTCTTAACTTGCGTCTAGTTAATAAAAACTCCAAGCACAGTAACATTATTCATTTTACATGAAGTAGTACACTAATTAATTCCAATATATCTACTTCTATTATAAGATACTATATATCATATGGGGGAAATTGATGTTATTAAATTAAACTAGAAGAAGAATGGTAGCCTGTCCTTCATCCAAAACATTAATAATCTCGTATAAATGCGCATGAGCAGCAATTTAACTAATTGTACAGAAATCTTGATAAATACAAATGCAGACAGGTAATTAAGTTATATCATATGCAATTGTAAACAGTTGCAATTCGTAATTCGTAGACAAGCATGGAACAATACTTACAGAATACTCAATAAAGTCGATATATATATGAACTGAGGTAGAGGATGTACATATAATATGGTCTTTGACCATATTATATTTATATGTACATCCCCTACCTCAGTTCATCATATCACCAACTCTTTGCGAATTGTGACCCACAGAACATGCATGCCTCATTAGGGTTTTGGTTTGCTCCTTTTCTTTTTTCATTGAATATTGATTTTAGCTAAGGTATGTGAAATGATAAAAGAACATCAATGGACTTGTATGGAAAGAGAGGAATAAAATTCGTCACTGTGCTTATGATGATCCATAGTTCCACCAAACTGACGACAGTAGAGAGAGAGAGAGAGAGAGCATTTGTTTGGTCTACTAGAAAGGTTAAAAACAACACAAGATCTTTTTCGTGGGAAGAGAAACCTTATCTCAAGACCTAACATAGAAAACAATGTAGGTGGGACTCTGCTCCAGTTTGTACGCATTTAAACTCTCTTTTCTCTGCTCTTTCCTTTCTTCTTGTATGCCATTGCCTCTCTCTAGTTTTCTCTCCGAACACCCAAAACCATTTGTACGCAACAGACGCAACAGAATTGTTCCCACCCCCCAGTACCAACCGTAATCCACTATGCTCCATTTCTGTATCTTTTCACGTCTCTTATATTTAGGAGTTATTCAAGTACACAAAACACACTATCATTACCTTCACGTACTAAATCCAAACAATACAGTAAACACACCAGGACATGACAACCCCCACAAGCAACGAAAAGAAGAGATAATGACCAGAAAGATTGTGTGAGAGAGAACAAAAATACGAGAGTCAGGAACTCTTAGTAAATTATAGAGCCCTGTGTTGTTGCTCAAGGATATTGATATTTGTTTTTTGTCTTTTAACACTACCTGAAGAAGACTCGTCACCATTGCTCTTCTCCATTACTGCTTTCAATGCTTCTTGGATTGAGCTGATGGAATACTGAGGATGGCATTGTTGTTGTTGTTGAGGATCAGTAACGTAACTCGATGAATCTTCCTCTCCAGTAACGAATAAAACATTCTTTACTCGCCCACCAAGTGTTGTAATCTCGGCTTTTAGTGTTCTTAAACGTAGAGCTTTCAATGTCTTTATTAGATCAGGTAGCAGATCGGATCTGTCTTCACAGCAAAGTGATGCTTTGATCACAAACTTGCCATCTTCATCTGACGTATCGACTGTTAATTCATCGATTTCGGTTGGCACTGGACTTGTTTCGGCTATCAATGAAGTCTGTCTTTTTAGCTCTTTAACGTGTTGAATCACTTCTGCTAGCAATGAAGCTTTATCCGTCTAAATCAAAAGCCATAAAAAAGAAGCAACAAAATCAAGTAACTTAGTATCCATAATATTTTATGACTAAACGTACGTGTTACGAAGGAATAATGAAGTTAACAAGACAACGTGAATTTAGAAAGCAAAAATAATGCCTTTGCGGATTAAGCATGAAGCCAGCAGGAGAATGTTATGTTTTAAAGGGTGCTTTTGTCTGACTGAAAAGAAAAGAAAAGATGGGATGTGAATGTTTTGCAGCCATGAACGACAATTCAATCATAAAAGCAGGATTTTAATGGTGGGGTTCATGTTGAAAAGGATTAGGGCATGAATATGTTATATAGGTGACTGACAAGAACGCAAATTTTGTCTGTGTTATATCTTTTCATCCTCTCTAATTACTTTGGCTGTGGACATCCGGCAGAAAATTTCCATGGAAGCTTTTCAACTGCACTTGGTTCCTCTTTATCATGTCAAGTGAGCGACACAATCGCTTATTCCCTTTGGTTTTGCCTTCCTCGGAACTACCACAAAGTACCAGAGAGGGAATAAACCAAAAGAGAAAGCAATAGTATTGAAAAGATCAAAACAAAAAAGAAGAAAAGAAAAATGTAACAACCTTTCATATCTAAAGAATAGGTTTTTATGACAAATTATAAGACCAGCCATCCAAATAGAATCTTTAGATGGATTGCCAGTGATCTTTTGAAAAGAAAAAGCGCTTTAATGAATAGCACAAAACAAAAAGGGCACGAACAAACAAGAAATAGTGATTGTGTGACATTCTTTGATATTCTAGACATCATGCTGTACCCGTGAGGACATTTTAAGAGTTTCACATCAGTGCGTCTTGTTATCAAACTCGTACTTGGATGTGTAATGAATGAGTATGATGATTTTTACTTACTTTGGTGGTGCTAGGTAGTAAGCTGCGGAGCTTAGCAAGGTGATTGTTGATTCTCTCTCGTCGTCTTCTCTCAGCTTCGCTGTGACTCTTCGAAGCCGCTAAAGCCTTGGCATCCATAATCTCTTGAGCTGTCATTTTTCCCAACTCAGCTTGCAATCCAAAAGGAGTCGAACCCGGTTGATGAACTACTGGTCCAAGAGTGTCCGATATGATCCTGAGATGGTCACTTGATGGACCATCGTATGCGAACTGCAAAGCAGGAGCTCTTCTGTTGAACAAACTACCATATGATGTCGGCACTGAAGGGGATATTAAAAATGGATCGTGAACGTCTCGAACCGTGTTTGAGTTGAACGGGGCTTGAGGGACGTTAAAGGCGTGAACTTGAGGGATTGGCCATGGCAAGATTGGTGAGACTTCTGGCAAGATCATTCCTGCACCTCTTGTTCCTCCATAGGGATCACTGTTATGATGTTGTTGCTGCTGCATGTGTTGGTGGTGTTGAAGAAGAAGTTGATCCTGGTATCCTTGTAGGTTATGGACAGTGTGAGAACTCTCTCCTTGATGTCGATCTTCTTTCAGTCCGCACATCTCTGCCTTTCTCTATGAACAAAGAACCTGTTGGTGTGAGGTGGTTTTCATCGTATACACCCATCAATCACTCCAGGAAGTGGATGTAATTGAGGATAATAAAATATGATTTGGGTTCATAAGTTTTGGAACAAGAAAAAAAGGTTAATAAAAAGGGAGTACAATTAGAAGCTAAAAGAGAACATACGAAGACTCAAAGAGAGAACATACGAAGACTCAAAGACGGTCAGAACCTTCACTTACATGGGATTGAACGGACTTCTCAGACGTCCATTTCCACAAGCGTTGTTGTTAAGGTGATGGGGGTAGCAGAAAAGCCAAAGAAAGAAAGGAGTCTTTGTTTAATGAATCTTACTATCTCTTTTCACTTGGGGTAGGTTTCTTGTCGACCACATCCACAGCCTTTGCTGGGGAGAGAGAGAGAGAGAGAGAGAGAGAGATCGGTGATGACCCTATTTTATCCTTTTGCTTCAACAAAGAATTTCCCTTTCCTTTGGTTCTTAATTTGTTGGGATCTGTTGGGCTCCTTTGCTGTTGTTCTTTTGCTGGACTTCTGTATGCTATGATCTGAACCTCTCTTTCGCTGTCCACCTCACTGGAGTGATACGAATATATAGTCTCCAAGTACTGCTAGTCCCCTTTCCTTTCTTCTTACGCCATTCTCCATCCGTCCCTGTAGCTATCAGGAGAGAGGGGGTATGTGGATATCTTTCCGTTTATTTTATACACAAACTATCCAGCCCTTCTGTCTGTAATTAAACAAAATTACATTAACTTGTTGCATTGTGATTGGTTCAATCTGTATGATTACAGTGTTTAGGGAAAGGGAAAGAAAGTGGAGGATGAGATGGGAAACACAGAAACAAACATAGTGAATACACAACTCACAGATTGTCGACCGACCAAAGGCCCCAAAAAGGCTGATAGTATCAGCATGATAAAAGGCCTTGGTTTAGCTTACTAGTAAATTTCCTTTCTTTATCAGCTTTTTCTTTCAACTTATTTTCAATTAATTTTAGCTGGCTATTCCTAGGAGAGGAGGCGTCTCTCTGTGTCCGAGCCTTAACCTTTCAGTATATTACCTCAGTCAAGCCCCCCACGTTCTTCCATACTCTTGGCTATTTCCACGCCATCCTTTCTGCTTCTCCAAGACCATGTAATCATTGTGTCTTGGAACACACTCCATCTCTCTCTAGCTATAAGGTTTACTTCTTTGGTTTCAGTTATTCAATTCAATGCTCATGTATTTGGTCCTTTTTGGTTTTGGTAGGTGTAGGTGTAGGTGTAGGTTTGAGAACATTTGCGCACCATTGGGCGTATAATTTGATAGGAACTTGGGGTGGACCCTTTTCATTTGGGGCAATGGAAAGGCCTTAAAGTTGATAGATGCGCCAATTAGAGTATACCCTCGACGGTGGTGGCATTTCTGTTTTCCTCTTCTAGTGTTTGTGATATAGTATTTATAATCTGTACTTTCTGAATCCTGAGAATGTGAGAGAACCAAAATTTAATGTTTCTATTATATTGGATACAATTATCACTAAAATGGGTATCACGTTTACTAGTATTAAAGAAACTTCCTTTGTTATTTGCCAATATTGTTGTCAGGTATGTTTTTATTGTAACTAGACTGGACTTGTCAATGTAGTTCCAAATAAGAAGCGTACTGCCCTACTTTATTGTCTTGTATGATCAAAGATAAACACTTTAGTACTTGTGTATCTGTTATCTGAATCTTAAAGTGAAAGCAAGTGATTATTATTCTTACTGCATAGTGTGCAATACATGGAATCTTAGGTCTCAAGTTTGTCATTGTTGGTTAAAAAGATTATACTTATCTAGGGGAAGCTTCCCAAATATTTGCACTATACTTTTATCTGTATAATTATTACATTATATATATATATATATATATATATATGTGGGTATAACATGGGTTAGAGTGACTCTGATGATATATATATATATATATGTGGGTATAACATGGGTTAGAGTGACTCATCATATCATCAGATAAATTCCGACAATCCCACATTTTATTTTCAAGTTAATAGTTTGATTTGTTGAAGTCCAGGAAAATATTATAGCATACCAGTTTGTTAGTTGGGAACAACGGTACGACAAATATATGCAACTTTTTTGAGGCACCAGAGAATAATAGATGTTTCTATTCACCTTTAACACGAGGCACGGTAATCCATAGAGCTCCTAATCACGTTTTTCTCTTATGATCATTTAAGCCACGAGCTCCATTTTTTGCTCCCCCAAGGCCAAGGCCAAGGCCTTTAAGTTGCTTGTGCTTAAAGATGTTTATTTAAACCCGTTTGCATGTTCATGGGTAAAAAGAAAGAGACGATAAAAGACCAGAGAGTAACGCACTTGACCCAACTATAAGAAAAAGATAAATAAATAAGTTGGCTAACATAAACTAGAACAAAAACCATTTAGCCAACCTGCTGTTTTTTTTTTTTTCCACTTTAACACAATAATTGTGTAACCTATTCTTTCTCTTAATTAAGGCTATACATACCGAAGGAAGATTATGATACGAATTCATAATCTTTTATAGTAGTACAACGAAACCTTTCTACTTGATGAATTGACGCGTTGAGAACAAACTGGATCGGGTGTGAAATTAACTCGGTGAATGGCGAATACCAAGAAGTCCACTTTCATTGTGTCGTCCTTTGATTCTTTTACCTTCCTTACCTACAAGTTTGGTACGGAGAAAGGCACTAGGTCTGTGTTTTTTCTTTTTTTTCACCCACTTGAGGATCAGTCACTAGCCACTGCTGCTTCTGTGGTGTTACTATTTGGTAGAGGAGGGGATGGTATTGGTTGCACAAGAAAGATGTCTCCTTTAAATAAGTTTCTTTTGGACCGTATGTGGTCACACGCATGGCTTCTTTTGGTCCCCCATTTCTTTTGTATACTTTTCTCTCATCTTTTGTAAACACCCTTTATTGTATGTATGTGGTATTTTTATCAGGTGCCTGTTCAAACATTTGATGATAGCTGCAATCCCACTACCATGAGCCCTTCTTTGTGGGGTTTATGATGACATCAGTCCCACCCTGTCGTGACGTTTGTTTCTTAAGCCTCTTCTTTGGCTCCCTGATTTTCTCTCAATTTAACGTAGAGAAGCAACTTATCTATATGGGTCTCTTCCTTATATGATGAGTGGTGCTTGAATCACCAATTCAAATTTTCCATAGAAAATATCAATTCTTCTCTTATCATATCTTACCAAGTTACCTACCATAACAAAAAGCACTAGCTCTACTTACTCATGAAAGCACCAAGGTTGTGCTGTAATCACAGCTTTGTGCCTTAACTATGATGTATTTGCTTATTAGCTCTTGCGAGAAGTTTCACGTAGTTCAACCTTACCAACTTCTCAAGCTACTTTTTTCTTTCCTCCCACGAGCGTGCATAATGAGCTGAGGTGTTCCATGGCAATTAGTAAAATAAAATCAAGATTTCTTTAGGAGTTTTGATTTTTTGTTTGGTGACTAATTTGTATTAACTCTTAGATGGAATAAATATATTAAATTGAACTCTTACTTTAACGGCAATTAATGAAGTGATAAGATTAAATCATATTATATATAAGTTTGTCTCTCTTAATTTGTTTGCCTTTTCTAATTTTAATCCTTTTTTAACGTTTCAGGACAAAATTTTTAATATTTAGAACTAGGTTTTGGTTTAGTTCCTTTTCTAGAAAAGGACCAACCATAAAACTAGAGTTGACCAACCTCCTTTGCTATTGTGACCTTCCTCTCACTCTCCTCTTCTTTCTCTTCAAGTCTAAAGTCAGCTTTATCTACCCCTATTCTTCAAATCCCTTAGCGATGAGGTTAAGCTATCGTACAAGTTCTATTAGAAAGTCTCTATGCTTGAATGAGCACACAACCGGTCTAAGGAGGATATGATATGCCAAGATTTGTTCGGAGGTAAAAAAACTCTGAGAAGCTACCTAACTCTATCAAAATCAAAATGCTCTATGAAGAAGAAGGTCTAATGGAAGCAAATATTAAGCTCACTTACCAACAGAAGCCATAGGTGAAAACTATGAGTTAGTGAACCTTAATGCCTTGAATCCTCGGTGCTCAATGGAAAATAAAAAAGCTTATGGTCCAATAAGTGGTTAATCAGGGGCAAATAAAATAACTTACCCCTTTAGAGAATTGTTATAATAAGGTTGTTACTCCTATGAACACCTCTGATCTGGACATTTTTTTAACACAAACTCTCGTCAAATACATCATAATAAAAGAACATTGTTCAGTTGAATAAATTCTAAAGGAGATACCAACATATTTAATGTCTCAATAGTTTTCTAAAGTTATAGAGGGATAGAATTATGAAAAAGAAATGCTAAAGGAGGCACTAAAAGGAAGTAACACATTAAGGGATAAGTTTGTAATTTGTATACGAAGGAAGCCAAGTATCAAAGTAAATTAGAAGGGTACCTAGCCTTAACTTCTGAATAATAATTATTGTTTGGAATATAAAGGGAAGGAATTACCCTAAAAAGAAAATAATTCATAACTATCTGAATTTGTAAAGCCTTGTATTGTAGGGCTATTGGAGATAAAAATTAAGAAAAATAACATTAACTTTTTTGAATGGATCTTTGAGAAACTTTGGAACACTTTTTCTAATTATCATCACCACTAAAATGGGAGAATAGTAGTAGGGCTCTACTTAGAATCGGGTAAAGTGCATAACCGCCTTATGTTTGATCAATTCATTCACTTATTAGCGTAGATTAAGTCCCCAACTTATCAAATCATAGTTGTCTATGCCTCTACTCATGAGTTTTAAAGGACCTCTTTATGGAATGATTTGGAATCCATAAACTCTTTTGTCTAAACTTCTTATCTTATAGTAGGAGACGTCAATAATATTCTTCCCTCACTAAAAGCTAAAGGTGAAATATGAATTATAAAGTAAAGAGTAAGGATTTCCCAATATGTTTGAATATTTATAGCTTATATGACTTAAAGTATAATATTTTGTTCACACCTAGAGTAATAAACAAGAGGGAGATTGTTTATGGGAAGAAGTTAGATAAGGCCATATCAAATCTCGTATGTCCCTTGAACTTCAACTATAGCAAAGCTTACTTCAATAACCCTTATACTGATCATAATCCTATTGAGGTTATAATTGACACTAAGTCACTTAAGATTAAATTCCCATTCAGATTTAACAAATTTCAAACTAAAGTTGAGGACTGTAAGGAGCTTTTGTCAAATGGTATTAAACTTAAAGTTAAGGGTTACTATTCTTTTAAATATATGTAAAAGCTATAAGCAATGAAAGGAGAATTGAAGAGGTTATTCCACAAGAAAGGTAAAAAAAAAACATGTCATTTCCTAAAGCAAAAAAAGAGTTATGTAACGTTTAAAAGGACCTAAATCTTATCCTAGGAGGATTCCACTTTAAAGGAAAAAGAAAGGAAAACTCTAAACATTCATATTGAGTTTTTGGTGAATCATCATTCCTT
>JAOQMQ010000003.1:15148790-15163739 GCA_027563845.1 Erythroxylum subrotundum
TAAAGAGGCTTAGAAGAACAAGTTAAAGGAAGGGGAAAGAAATAAGGTTGTCTTCCATTATTAGAGATAGCAAGAGCTGAGAAGGAAGGAACCAAGGGCAAAAGAGTGTTTTCAGTAGCCTATGCCGATTCCATTCCTAAAAGGGAAAGAAACCAATTTCTAAAGCAACTAAATTCTTCTTAGGAGGAGTAGAAAAGAAAGCTTTATGAGCTTAGTATTTGGTTGAGCAAGGACAAGAATAAAGAGGCTTAGAAGAACAAGTTAAAGGAAGGGGAAAGAAATAAGGTTGTCTTCCATTATTAGAGATAGCAAGAGCCGAGAAGGAAGGAACCAAGGGCAAAAGAGTGTTTTCAATAACCTATACCGGTTCCATTCCTAAAAGGGAAAGAAACCAACTTCTAAAGCAACTAAATTCTTCTTAGGAGGAGTAGAAAAGGAAGTTTTAGGAGCTTAGTATTTAGTTGAGCGAGGACGAGAATAAAAAGGCTTAGAAGAACAAGTTAAAAGAAGGGGAAAGAAATAAGGCTATCTTCCATTATTAGAGATAGTAAGAGCCGAGAAGGAAGGAACCAAGGGCAAAAAAGTGTTTTCAGTAGCCTATGCCGGTTCCATTCCTAAAAGGGAAAGAAACCAACTTTAAGCTTGGTCAGGAAACGATATGTTAAGGACCACAAGCTACATGAAAGTCAAATTTCTTGGTTTTTTAGACAAAAATAAGAAAACACTTTTTTCTATTCATTTTTAATTTGGGATAATGTCACTTATGAATTTATAAGAATACGAAAAAAAATCAATTATCATAACGTTTTGTGCATATCAAAAGAATATTTAAATTAATACTAATCAACAATAATAGAAAATTAATCCTAATTCTTTGGAGTAATAAATCTTTTATTGATGTATTCAACTATCTCTATATAACTTATATTATATCCATGTTTTGCCAATTGAGTTACCATAAATAGATTGGATTATATGTAGCACCAAAAACATAAAAATTCTTATATGAGATACTTTGACAATCACAAATATAAGGATAATGACGTAACTATGATAATGAGGACTTCCATATATGCACAAACATTGTTTTACTAGAGATCCTTATTAGCACGCCAATTTAGTGAACTTATAATCTAATAAACATCCATATATTTATTTAAATATCTTCATATATTAATTTATGAGATCAAATTTTTAATTTATAATAAAAGAACATAACATGGGTTAGTTTTAAATCATGTCTTATTAGAACCAAAATTAGGAGAAATTTAGGAATAGTACCTAAATGCAAATTGAATATTATAATTATGATTTCTCATAATTTCAAAAACACATAAATTATTCTAAGGGATTTATCTTTAATATTAATTACAAAATATAATTAAAAATACATAAAGGAAAATAAAACCTTTGTTTAATAAATAAACTATCTTATATTAATTACAATCCATCAATTGGCTACATTGTATAAACTAATATTCTCGCATTTATCTTAAATCCAATTTCCTATATAGCTAACATATCTATGCATATATCAATCATGCCTTTTTTTAGGCAAGGACATAGAGAGAGGATTTACAAGATTCTCTTTAGTAAGAACTTATTATCAAATAATGTCTTTTTACTCTATTATCTCTTTAAGTAAAACCTTTTGAGTGATAATCAATTCCATTAGTTTTGCAATAGTGTAATTTTTATCATAATATAATAATTTTGGCTCATCGATGATTGGAAATGCACCATGTTTGAAGATGAAATTTTTTATGTAAACAACTTACTTTACCATATTATATGATAAACTATACTTAACCTTAATTGTAAAATCATTAATGGTTAGTTGTTTGCAACTTTTCCAACTTAGTTTGAAACTTTTCCATCTTATCTCACTACCACTTAAAGTAAAGATCTATCCTAACTATCATCTTTTATTTTTATTATCAAGTTAAAACTAGCCTAAAACTCTTAGGTTAGCTCTTTTAAAGACCAAGAAAATATGTTTAGTTCTTCTTTAGTTCTTTAATATGTCTTTCATAACCATCCAATTAAAAGAAGAGCTTCCCTTGCACCACCTGAAATTGAAATTTCCTCTCCAAGCCTGTTTCTCTCTACAGTGAGTTTAAAGAACCAACATTTCTTCTTACTATATTTAATCATAAGAAACATTTAATCTCATACAAAACATCACATATATAGTTAATCTAGTAGCTAAAGCATACATAACAAAGTCTTTTTTATCCCTTTATTCTAGTGTCATTGGAAAAATATCATTTGAAAGATAAATCCTATACGACATAAGTAAGAATCCTTTTAAGAAATTCTCTATGCTAAATCTCCTTAGCATTTTATTTATGTATATATATTGAGATATAACATCTAACCTCAATGATTTATTTATACAAATCTTAATCCCTATAATGTAGGAGGCTTTTATTATATCCTTTATGGAGAAGTTCTTAGACAATCAAATGTTTACAATTAGAGCATTAGTTTATGCCTTCTAATTAGCAATGTCTATATAGTATTAGAAAAATAATTACACTCCTATTAACCTTCTTGTAGATATAAGGTTTATCTACTTTCCTTTTTGTAACCTCAAACTCTTTTCCTATCTTATCAAAATCAACATTTCAACCTTGTAATGCTTTATTAAGTCTATAAGTAGACCTTTGAAACTTGTATACTTTTCCTATCTTTATGACGTGTCATACACATATTTTTAAACAATTTATTATTAAGGAATGTTATTTTAGAGGCCATTTATCAAATTTCAAATTTATGATATATGATTAGAGCTAATAAAATCCTTAATGAATTAAGCATTACTACTACTAAAAAGGTTTTATCAAAATCAACTCCTTGTTTTTTATTGTAATTTTAATAACTAACATTTCTTTTTATTTATACAAATTATCATCCATATCAAATTTCTCTTAAAACTCACATGCACCATATGTTCTATCCTATAAGGGTGTTCTTTAAAGTCCATACTTGGTTATTGAACATGGATCTTATAGATCTATGCCATTCCAAAGAGTTAGTATCAAACATTGCTTATTTATAAGTAGTAAGCTCATCATTTATAAGTATTACATCTTCTTTCCCTTTTTAATATGCTGACTAAATTTAGTTGGGGCATGACATATCATATCATATTATTGAGTCTTGAACTAAATGTCTCTTAAACACGTGGTTGTACATTTATGCATCAATTTGATAATTCTTAAACTTTTTTAAGTTATAACTCACTTCCACTTCTTTCCTTAAGAATGGAATCTTTCTCAGAATATAGTAAGTATTAAACACATTTAGCTGAACAGAAAGTAAAATTATCGGATACTTTATTTTACCTATCTTAAAAATTTATATTTATCTTATTTATGTTGAAGCTTGTCACATTGCACACTTACATATAAGCTTCACATTATAAAGAACTTTGAGAAGGTAAGTAATAAAGGAATGTTTAGAAACGAAGTAGGAAGATCTATATGAATCACTATGGAATGAATCATATTTAATAAGATATGGTTTCTTTTGTCAAATACTCAATTATTTTATGTGGATTCCATTATTATAATTGCATTATATTTTTAGGTAACTAAGAAAATCACAGTCTATATATTCACTACCTCAATTAGATTTAAGTGCCTTAATACTTCTGACCAAATTGTTTTTCAACCTCAAATCTAAATTCTTAGAACCTTTCAAGTTATTGTGATTTCTATTTCATTTGATAGACATAACTATTTCTAAAATGATCATTTATAAATATAGTGAGATATATGTGTTCACTTTTAATATGAGTAGATGTAAGGCTATATACATTTGAATGTATAAGCTTAAGTACCTTACCAACACTTTCTCCCTTTCCACTAAAAGGTAAATTGACTATTTTTCAAATAAACAGGAATTATAAGTTTAATAGGACTTATAAATAAAAAGATCCAAATATCCTTCTTTACGTAGCTTTTTTTAATTCTACACTATTGATATGACCTAACATATAATTTCATAAGGGAAAAAGGGTAATTTGAACTCTAACATTTGTATCAAATTTTGTTTTAAACATAAACATTTTAAATAATTTAAAAAGAATCTTAACATTTAAAAACCATTCAATATAAACCCTAAATTGATGGAAAAATTAGACACCCCATCTAGCATTGGAAGCCCGCAAAATTCAGCCCGCTTTTTCACACGCTTCTGAATATTAGAAAATTAGGGATTCAATCCTTAAATCTTTAATTTCTATCAGTTTATCCTATTTAATTTTGCAACCTTTGAATATATGGATTTGGCATCTATTCAATCATGCGAATCTAATCCTTTCGTGTGATAAAACATAAATCTTTGTACATAGTAGATTAAACATCTTTATGTTATAGATTGCAAAAACTAAATAATTAGTATAGATTGAGATTATTTCTCAGTTTGTTTTTTTTAGTTAACTAAAATAATTTTACTACTGCATGTTTTTCTTTTTTTAGTTACAAAAGAAGTTTTAACTGAGTGATGGAAAAAAGGGGTAATGTTCTAACAAAAAAAAAGCATAACGAAGGATCAAGGAGAGATGAAGTTAAGAAAACAAAGTAGTTAGGAAGAGGGAACAACTAGTTGAGGGAGAAGTTGGAAATAAATAGAAACAAAAGAGATGAGGATAGCTAGAAAATAGAGAAGCAAAAGAAAAATTAAAAATGAAAGAACTAAACTTCCAAATGAGAGAACCAAAAGAGAGAAAGAGAGAGTGCGAAAGGGACATAGAGGTTACCATGAAAGAGTGAATTAGGAGATTTTGATGCTTAATAAAAGATTTACAAATTTAATGATTGGATCCCTAGGTTGCAGAAAGAGAAAACTTAAATCCTTGCCATTTAGATAAAAGAAATATTTACATTTGGTCACACTTCAACTAATGTCTTATATAACACTATAAACAATAAAATATTATTTTTATGAAGATAAATATTTTATATTTAGTAACTATTACAGGATGGTTATATGTTCATAAAGCTTTCGATAACTATGGTTACAAAAGCAAACAAATTTTTATATAGAAATTTCCTCTAGAATCTTTAACAGTAAATATCCAAATTAAAAAAAAAAGTCAATATCATTTTTGAAGAGTAAATTACAGAGTAAGATCAAATAAGCAAATAAATTGGTTACAAACGCTGACATTATTCTACAAACGTCTAAAGCTCCAAATTCAAAACCATGCCTTTGTCTTCCAACTTTCTCAGATAGATTGGTGTGCAATCAGTTCTAGCTCCAAAGGCTTAATCTGGGGACTTCTGCAATGGTTGATCACTCACACCATCTTTACATAAGTAGTAACTAACATAAATTTAGAAGTATGATTCAGCTTAAAAGAGATGTCATCAAGATCACACATACACAAACATAAAGGAACTATCACCTGTTTCACCAAAAACATACAAATGAAAATACCAAGAAAAACTTTTCATCCAAATGTCATACAAAAACTAGATCATAATCATTCAGCAACTTACTTTAATAGCGACTGAGGGTTAAAAAAATAAGTAAATACATTAAACCATCCATGACTAAAGCAAGACCCTATTAGAAGATGTAGTATTTGTCTAATGATTTAAGATTAATACATATATAGGTTTGAATTAGGTAATGAAGTAATACTCACCAACTATGAAGATTTCCTAGTAGCAGATCTTTTAGCCATAGCTTGATCCTTCTCTTAGGTTGAGTTGTATTAGCAAGTGTACTTTGGGATGCTTGTGTTGCTATTGTGTTAGTGTTAGGAGATTGTAACACTTGACATTAACCGTCACCCATCTATGAAGTATAAGCAACCAATTATGTAAATAGTATCATCTCCCTTATAATTACATGTAAGTAGTATAAACATGAATTTAAATGACTTACTGTAAAGTAGGTATTCCCAGAAACTTCCCCAAATGTTACTCCATATTCTCTACGTGCCTATAAAAATGAAAATAATTATAATTTTATATAAGTTAGAAAACAACTTAAATTCTATACTTAAAGTTACCTAACCATTCGTTTCTCTTTTCGTAATATAGAAGATGCAGTATTTGACCCTGTAGCTATTAATTGTGTCAGTCTACCTACTTGACTGCTATGAGTACTGGATGAAGGGGGTTTAGTAGATACTGATTTTGGTGGCCTTCCTCTTTGTCGCTACATTATACACATTGAAGATAAACATAAAGTTAATAATACTTGATGAATAACAACACATTTGTTACATAACTAAAATGTCTACCTTAATAATTTTAGGTTGGCTTGGAGGTTGATTCTTATTTTTGCATCCTCTTATATTGTGGCCAATTTCATAGCAATGATGACATCTCATAACTAACCCAAACTTGGTCAATTTGTTGGGATTGCAAGGTTCTTCAGTGTGATACCTTTTTGTTACCCTTTTGGTCTTCCAAACATCTTCTTAATTAGTGGAGGTAATATTGGCTGAAGATTTTCAATCTTTGGTCAAAACTTAGGACCACTAATGGGTTCCATAGAAAACTTGTAAGTCTTCAAATAAGAATCACGTTTATAACATTGATTCATATAAGCATCGATATCAGTGCTCTGATAAGATATATAAGTCACAACATGTTTACTTGGAATCCCGGTTAAATCATATAGTCTACATTGACAAGTTCGTGCTTAAAAGTCAACGATGTACTTGTCTACAAAGATACTTTTCCTGAGCATACAATGTCTTGCATCCTATTATGCTACCTCTATTTTCTTCCTCACTCTAGGACAAATCTCATCTATGCACTTCATCATCATATCCCTTTTTTATGTATTCGAGTCATTAAAGAAACTCGAATGTCTTCTAACATACTGATCAAGCTTTTGGTACGAGCTTCACAAATGAATACATTAAACGTCTCTAAAATATTGTTATGTACTATTTCACACTTTGGTCTTGTGCTCATAAAGGCCTTCACAAATGTCTCCAAATTCCTACTTTAAAATCTCGTAAGTCTTCACTGACAAGCTCTTCAACTCCTCCATTACCTCATCAAAATTAACTTGCATTGTGCAATTCACCACTTTCCAAAATAAATTCCTATATGTGTGCCCTTTATGAACACTAGACCAGTTTGCATACACATGACAGACACATTTTCTATGTTCAGCTTCTAGAAACAAGTTCTTTAATGCTTCCACTAAACCTTGTAAAACAAATAGTTACATAAATTAATTAAGTGTTGATTACATAAACAAATGAACATAAGATATATGGATATTTAAATTTTATCTTTTGCTAATCGCTTATGAAAGTCTATGAATTTCCACTTATGTGGAGATCTTCAGCAAAAATGATCAAAACCAATTCCACGATTGGTAGTTTTCTCCCTCAACTACAACCCAACATATAGGAAACATCTAATTGTTTCCATCACGACCAACAACAAATAATAATGCACCACTAAGGAAAGTCTTCAGAAAACATCCATCTAACCCAATAATCTTCCTACATCCACCAAGAAAACTATACTTCAAAGCATTGAAACCCATATAAAATCTTTTGAAGATTGGTCTCCCAACTTGTTCATCAAAATCACATTCAATAATGAACTTTCAATCTTTGTCAGCTCACATTAACTCATGTCCATAAGACTATAACCTCCCATAATGACCTTCTATTGATCCCCAAAGCATAGTAATTGCTTCCCACTTGGCCCTATAACATTGAATTTTAGTGACCTTTAGTGCATATTTTGATTGAAGATCATCCATCATTTCACTAATAGGCCAATTGGGGTTCCTCTTGAACTTGTGTATGAATTCATTGGCAATCCATTTCTGACTAGCTTGCTTATTCCTCTGGACTTTACTGCAGGTATGAGTGTTTTGGACTCTCTTCACAACAAACGTTTTCTCATTTCCAATCTAGCTAGCATGCACTTGAAAAGGACAATGTGCATGACAAACTGCTTCCATTCATACACCAGATCTCACCATTGAAACATTATACCCATTTATAATTGCATATTTCCTTATAACTTCCCTCAATTTCTTCTTGTCTTTGAACTTCATTCCAATTTCAAACTTAAAATCTATCATTTCAACTTTTGGATTAAAACTAATGTATTTCTTCTTTGATATCAATGCTTCATCATCACTATCATCATAATCACTATTTGTACAATGTGAAATTCTTTCTACTCTTCCAATATCATTCGAATAGTCACCAACTTCATTGAAATTGTTTTCACTTCCTCCGACACCATTGACAACATTGTCGAATTCAAACCCACTTTGCGAAGTCTTCGCACACCTCCTCTCATTTATTTTGGCATTAACATATTCTTCATCACCAGTTCCAAAGAACTCCTCATCAACTAAATCATCACCAAAATCTTTATCCTGCATAACAGTGAAGTCCTCATCTTGCTCCAATTCGATATGGAACAGCCCCTCATCTTGCTTCAACTCATCCCCAGAATTTGACTCCTTACCATCTGTCGCAGGATTCTCATAACCATGATCATAGTATATTTGAACATTCTAAAATTTTAATTCTTCCATTTTTTTCAGCATATCCAACGTGTCCCTATCATGCTTTAAGCCTAACTTCATCAAGCTTCTAATAGACTCATGTGAAAATTTGTAAAATATTGAGATTACTCTTTGTCCTTTATCTTCGAAAATCCCTTTTAGAACTAGCATGCTTAGTTCATCAATACACAAATTCTTTTTCCTTTTAATCTTACCCCCAACATATTTATTTTCCTGCGTTTCCAATACTCCACCATAATGAAATTCAAAATTGACCATCATCCGCAAAGGCAAACTATGAGTAAATAAGAAAAGATAAATATTACAAGAAGAAAAAAAGAACCAACAATTAAGAAGGAAAAAAGAAGAAATAACTAACGGTGCGCAGAAATAGTTTAGTATGATTGCATCAGAATAATACACCCACATTTTCAAATGCAAGGATAATACAAACTGAAATGATGGAAAGGCATCAGAAACATAACTTTACAAATTTCCCGAATTTTTTTCACAATCCTTCACAACTTAGCAGCTTCACCTACTGAAACGATCATAAGTAAGTCATTTTGTGGATGTACCACTTAAAAAAAGAATGTATCCACAATATACAAATAAGAAACTACGGTTAAAATTTTGAAACAAACAAAATGGAATGCATTCGATAATTACCAAATAGAAATCATATTTTTTAGTAATTACCAAATAGAATGCATTTAGTATTTACCAAATGGAATGCAAGTTGAACCAAATATTAAATATTAGAGCATACAACAAGCCAAATAAAAATCATATTTTTCATTAAACACCAAGATGAAATGTAAGTTGACCATCATACATTCAGTTATTCTAGTCGGAGTGGAAAGAACAATAGAGAGAGGGGACCAATCATACCCTAGTCGGCGCCATAGGAAGTTCAGCGATGAAATCTTCAGTTTTTACCTGACGAAGAAATCACTCTCTTAGAAGAAGCACCAACGCACGAAATCATAGAGATAGAAGAAGCACTAACTCACAATAGGAGAAGCACTAATGCACGATAGAAGAAGCACCAACTTTGGGGGATTTTAGGTTACAGAGTTTTAAGCATTCCTGAACAGAGAAGAGATAAAGAAGAGAGGGACAAGAATTTTCATCTGATTTTAGTTTAAACGACTTCATTTTACTATCAAAACTAAACGACATCGTTTTACTAATTAGACAATCTTCTCCTAAACCAGCTGAGGTGTGAGAGGCGTTGACACGTGGCTGTACCACGTTAGCATAGATAATGGTGAGACTAATGTTGGGCTATAATTGAAAAAAAAATGAAAGTTTGGGCATTTTATTGCTACTTTTTAAAGTTTGAGCTATAATTGAAAATTGAAGAAAGTTTGGGCTTTTTTTTAGAAATTAACCCTTTTTTAAATTAAAAGTGCATAACGGCATCATTTTTAATAAACAATGTACTTTTGCTTCAGAGTGTTAGGCCTCGGGCTCGGTTGGGCTTGGGTAGCCCATCCCATCTTGAGGCTTGATCGGGCTAAAAAATTTGGGCCCGAGGTCTACTTAACTTGGACCTAGCCTGTTGACTTCAAGCTGGCAGGGCCTGGGCCCAGGTCCTTTTACCATCCTTACTTACCCTTACCTAATAGAGAAGCTATTTTTGATAGACCCACATGCAATAATAAAAAAAAAAACGTACATATATGGAAAAGATGCTTTAAGGAAGAGTACAAGCTTGTTTTAGAAGGGGTCCTAAATTATTCCATATATTGAACCTTAAAGAAGCTTGTTATTCATTTCTAGTCTTGCAAGCTATGTTAATAATGAGAAGGTCCTTAATCTTAAGAATTTATGTTATAAACTATGAATGAGTAGCGTTAATCCTTATATCCTATAAACTTTACATATCATTATCCTATTTATGGTTTTGATGAAGTCCTTTAGATAAAAAAATATATACAAAGACCAATAAGTGTGCAGTAAGTTGAGGAATGATTTGATCAGATGAATTCTACCTACAAAAGAAAGAGTCTTGTAACAACAACTATTGATTCATATTTGAATCTTTTATAGTAGATGAGCAAAATCCCTAAATCTTAGTTTCTTGCTAGTGATTGGAATTGGAAGATAAGAGAAAGGGGTTGCTTAAAGTTGTATATTGTAGATAGTGGAAAACCAAGGAGCAATATCTTTTGTCTCTATGAAGACAATCTTTAAACTTTAGCTATAGTTGACAATTAAGCCAAAAATCAACTTAAAGGAATCCAAGACATAAGTTAGCTTATGCACTTGGCTTTAGTCTTGGGAAGGAGAAGAAGATCATCTACAAATGTCAAATTGAGTAACCTTAATTTCTTACATTTTGAATGGAAATTCAAAGTGATATCATGCCTTATAAAACTATCTATCAATTTAATCAAGGATTCCATGCACAAAATGAAGAGGTATGGTGACAAAGGATCCTTTTGTCTTATCCCTTTAGCTCATTTGAACAAGCATGTAGGCTTACCATTAACTAGAATCTTATAAGAAATGGTTGAACTACATTAATTAATCTATGAAATGAAAGTTTCTACAAGTTCAAAAGCCTTAAGTAGAAGCAATATGAGATTCCATCGTGTTGAATCAAAAGCTCTGTGGAAATCCACCTTAATCACACAATTCTTCTTTCTCCTCTTATATCCCTTTAAAAGTTTTGAGTATAAAATATGTTATCACCAATCATTCTGCTAGAGATGAAAGCCCCCTAGGAAGCACAAATGAGGCAAGTTTTATTCTATTTAAGACCCTCAATATACTGCAAGCGCACAGGTCGTGGGTGCAGTATGTGAGGTGTTGATCCCTCAAGGAGATGTTGAACTAATCGAATTCTAAGTTATCTAAGGCCTAAAGAATTATCAAAATGAATATAAAAAATGCACAAAAAAGTAAACATGTGAAAAATGATTGATTGGAATTAAAATGTAAAATTAACACATAAAGAATCAAACTGAGCACCACCAAATTCACAACGGAAATCATACAAGGAAGATTAGTCAATTATGAGAAAGGGGATTCATCCTATCATCAAATGCTAACATGCTTACTTTTGAGTTAATATGATATCGGTCCTAGACTTTCGAAGGGTGGATTACTCTTGCTCGAGTTATAATCATTAAACCTTAAATCATAACCTCTAATTGAATTATGGAATTTGCAATCACTCAATTAACAAAAAACCAATAAATCCAATCAGATCTTAAACTCTCTAATAGACTACCGGGTCCTCACAGAGATCTCTCTTTGTTTAAATTCCCAATTTGATTATTTGTGTGATCTATTAGATTGTTTAACTCTTTTTTTTTTGCTATCGATTCACTATCTCGATTTGTTACTAAAGCATACAAATACAACAAATAATAACACCTAATGTATTAACATAAAAAAGAAATCACATTAACATTGATTCAAGAAAAAATCCCTAAAGAAGTTTAGAACATCATCTTCAAACCCAAATCCATCACTATCAAATTCATTTTATACATTCAAAAGAAAGAACAATACATCCCTACACTTAAACTTGTGCTTGTCCTTAAGCAAAGACAAAACAAGAAAAAAAAAAAACATAGCAAACACAATTAACAACAAAACACAGACATATGCAATAATGGGTCAATGGCATTAAACTTCACGAAACAAATTTAACTACAAACATGATCCCTAAAGTTGTTCTAACTTATTAACTTGTGAGATCTGTGTCTAAGTACTTTGGACCAAATATACATACTAATCAAGACCTTAATGTCAAACTCTTTCACTCCTATCATTTACACACACACATTGATAAGTATTCGGTCAATCAAAATTGTAACTATCTTTAAGTAGCTTTTCGTGAAAATTTGAACTATTCACTAAGATCAATAAAATTTATTAAACAATGAACTATTTTTGTTACTTTTAATTGACATGAACCTACCCTTTTGACATGAAGACAAACATTTGTGATGAATGTCTCCCGGTTACTCAACTAGGCCATATTTTATTAAGCGGCTTGGTTGGAATGTCATTATAGCCTTTTTGACCTGAAGACAAATATTTGTGATGAATGTTCCCCAGTTACTAAGCTACATCACATTCTCAATTGGCTACTAGCTCTATTCACAACCCAATTTGTTTCAAAAAGGGTCAGTAGAATAGTTATTTATTAAAAAGACACACATTTTTTTAATTTTATTGCCTACCTCATTTCTTTAGCTAATCATTCTCATGAAAAGGTACCAACAATGTTACATATTCGGTTGACCTAAAATTATAAATGAATGTGGTAAATTTCTAGAGTGAGCAAACCAACATCATATCCTAATTAACATGCATGTTTAACCGAAACAACCCAGAAAACTAATTTCACAAGCTAATAAATCTTTGCAACCTAACAGAGTATGTTCAAAGCTAAATCGATTATGTTAAGTCTTATCCATTGATACATTCACACGAATCACAGCATGCAATCATAAATAAACTAGCATACAACATGCAAAATTCACATTCAAATGAAAACATATAATGCGTACAACCCTCCCCATACTTGGACAACAAATTGTCCTCAATGTGAGAAGAGCAAACAAGTAATACATAAGGTGGCAATAAAAATTAAGGAAACAAGAGAAACATGAGAACAATTGAAAATAAATATAAAATAAAAGACAAGGGTTAGGTTATAAAACCCATCATGGTGATTGAGGTGGTGATGGTGTCAGAGGTAGAATCTCAACTTGACATCGAGATTGCTTTCCTATCTTATAATTGATTAACAAAGAGTAAGAGAATTAGTAAGCCAACCCAATCCAAGTACAAAACGTGCTAAGTTATGGTCATTGGCTTGACCTTATGTCTTTGGAAACATGTTCAATTTTTCGAAAGGAAAGACATTACTTCTTTTTCCTTCAGAATCACTCCACCAAGATGCAGTTTCTGCCCATTCACCTTAAAGGTTTCTTTGTTTGCATTTTCCAAATCTAGGGCTCCATGATTAAAAACTTGGGTGACCGTAAAAGGTCCACTCTATCGCAATTTCAACTTTTTTAGAAGCAGTCTTAACCTTGAATTGTATAGCAAATATGCATCTCCTACCTTGAATTCCTTCTACTTAATATGAGATTCGTGTCATCTTTTCACCTTCTCCTTGTAAAGTTTAGCATTTTCATACGCATTGGAACGAAACTCTTCAAGTTCATTTAGTTACAGAAGTTGTTTTTAACCCCCTTACTTCCAATTGAAAATTAAAGCTCTCATCGCCCAGTATGCTCGATGCTCTATCTCCACAGGCAAATGACAAGCCTTACCATATACAAGCCTAAAGAGAGTCGTTCTGATAGGTGTTTTGAACGTAGTCCTATAAGCCCATAAAGCATCATCTAACCTTAATGCCCAGTCCTTCCTAGAGCTATTCACCGTCTTTTCTAAAATTCGTTTCAGCTCTTAGCTAACGACTTGCAATTGTCCACTCGTTTGTGGGTGATAAGGAGTAGCAACCTGATGGTGGACTTCATATCTTTTTAGGACGACATCAAAAGATTTGTTGCAGAAATGTGCTCCTCAATCACTTATTATAGTTTTTGGCACTCTAAACCGGTTAAATAATCTTTTGATAAACTTCTAAACAACTTTCCCATCATTAGTTTGAGATGCCTTGGCTTCGGTCTAGCAAGATACATAATCCACCCCTACTAGAATGTACGTGCTTCCCATGGAAGGTGAAAAAGGCCCCATAAAGTCGATGTCCCATACATCGAAGACTTCAACTTCTAAAATGTTGGACAAAGGCATCTCATCTCTTTTGGAGATGTTGCCTACTCGTTGACAGCAATCACACTATGCCACGAAAGCTTGAGCGTCCTTAAATAAAATTGGCCAATAAAATCCATACTCGAGTACACGAACTATCATTTGGTTTGCTCCATAGTGGCCAGCGTATTGAGTTTCGTGACACTGTGTTAATATATCCAACATTTCTTCATCTGGAACACATCGTGTTACTAAACCATCAACACATGTTCGATACAAGATTGGTTAATCCCATAGATATCAGGTGCATTCATGCAAAAACTGTTTATGTTGTTGATATGATAGATCAGAGGGAATTTTACCACTAGTAACATAATTTGCGATATCAATAAACCATGTTGTCGCCAGGTTGTTAAGTAACATCAAGGTTTCATTAGGGAAGTTGTTGGGTCCCGATTTCTTTTTCCTTATTAAATAGTATGTTTCAATTTATTTTGAGGTTTAGTTTGCTTAATTTCTTTTGGTTAAATAATTCGGGGTTTTAATGCTTAGGTTATGGATTTTTAATGGAGGGTTTAAGAGTGAATTAGAGCTTTATATGAAGTTAGAAAAAAATAGAGGAATAAGATGGTTTGGGGGCAATTTGGGTAGATCACTTAGGTTCTTTAAGTTTAAGGCTTATAAGGAGGGGTA
>JAOQMQ010000003.1:15178993-15203606 GCA_027563845.1 Erythroxylum subrotundum
TAATACTTACTAGTATTATTATATATCAAATAAAAATTTAATAAAAATTGTATTTATTATCATATTAAACAAACAAATATATAATTAAAAATATTATTATATTTTATTATAAATAATGATATGTAAATATGATAAATTAATTTATTTGACATTTACCATATTTATGATTTACTAATTCTCAAACAATTTTCTTATGATATATTATGAAATGTCATGTATTCAAAAAATGTCGAGGAAGTTAATTTTAAAATTCAAAGAGGGATTGATTCTAAACTTTTTACAAAATATAAAGGCTTTCACAAAATTTTTGAAGCATATGATGGCAGGAAAGCTCAAGGTATGCCCAAAGTCAATAGAGTCTTGACTCGAGTCGACAGAGTTTTAGATTTTGTTTTAATTTTTAATTTTAAATTAGGTTTGGACTAGAGTTCCTTCTTCTGCTGCTTTCGGCATCTTTCTTCTCTTTTTTGTTCCTCTTCTACGAACGAGGTTATGTTGTTTGAAATGGAAGGTAGTGTTGTTGTTATGATACTAGAGACCATCTTTTGTCTTTACAATTAAAGGTGATGTTCTTGATGTGGTACTGATGACAATTTACAGGATCTAATTTTTTTAATTGAAGAGGATGATGATAAGCATCAACCAAAGGTTTAAGGATGAGGCATCGAAACTTTAGGTCAAGTTGGAGCCTGGGTGATTTGAGTTTTAGGTGAGTTTCAAGCCACTCCGATTTTAATCAAATTTGTATTCGAATGGTATCACTATCAAACAAGTCTGACCGAGATTCAGATCAAATTTACGCAGCCCATAAGAAACATCAAAGTGGATTCAAATAGTCTCAGAATTGACTTGACCCATTATTAAATTTAGACTTTGGTTGGGCCGGCTATCTCAGGCCCAGTCCTAGGCCCAGGCGTCGACGACCCATTAGTAGGAGGCAATCTCCCATGCAAATGTAAAGACCTACGTAAAAACCTAAACCTAATGATCTCAGGTATATAAGGCATTATTCCGCCATAATACAGGTACGACACCAAAAACCTTGCCTCTCGTTGTTTTACAATCACTGCCATCATTATCAAAATACTAACTTGAGCGTCGGAGGGGCTACCGGAAATCAACCCCCGGCGCGCCTTTATTGTTTTGCAGGTGTTACCGAGTCGAAGCTGGCCAATTCCATGGATCCGAATAACAACGTCCTGCCTCAGCAGAATCCGGCAGAACCAGACTTTAATATAATATATATGAATCAAGTAGTCTGAAAGCGACTATAATTAATCTTTCAGTCGAAGAAACTTTTTTCTCTCCGCGGCGGTGAGTCAATGTTACTTGCTCTATGTTATTCTGTTTTATGATATCTTAACTATTTATTTTGTGAGACTTATGTAAGACTCATATAGGACCTATATAAATAAATAGCTGAAATTTATTAGACATAATAAAATACCATAATATTAAACAGAAGATCGACTTCACTTTTAATTTCCTCCCCCGTTCAACAGATATAATTATTTGTCCTTTTGTTTCTCATCTCTACCTTCGTAGGTCTCGTAGAGAGGTGTCCATCGCGACTATTTGTCTGGCCCTACTAGGGCTAACCCTATTTCAATTGTTGCTATTTAATTTCGTTTTCTCACGTTTTCATACGTAGCTATCCCTTCTTATCTACATCACCTTGCCATACATATGGCTATGGTCTTCAGTTTTCACCCTCTCTTTATCATTATCTTTGTATGGCAAGTTAAAGATGTGATTTGACTGTCCCTTCGGGACATCCGATAAAATTGGAACGGAAAAAAAAATGTGATTGGACTTACAAATTAAAAATTTTTTTTTATTATATATTTATTAAATAAATACACTTTTATTATTTTTAATTAATTTTCAACCACGAATTAATTATGTCAAAACTTTTAAATAAACATAAAAAAGATTAACAAAAGAGATATATATACTTATTTAATAAATATTTTTTAAAAAACAATATTAAATTTTACGTAAAATTTTGAACTAGTTCAATAAATAACACCGAGTATGTGTCTTTTCTCTACAAAAGATTCACAGTAATAACTAAATTTAATAAGATATGTTTTCGGATAATTCTCAGGAATAACTAGTTCTTGGGTTAATTCTCTTCTGTTCTTCTACCCCCTTTAGGATTGACTATTCATAGACTAGATAGCCCTTTAACAGGAAGGCCTATTTAATAGTGCATAATTGTACTGCCCTACCCATGTTTTCACAAGCAACAACTTCGGTCCTTTACTTTACGCTAACCATACAATGAGTGGAAGCTCCCTCACTACTGGTGCGCCTAATCCCACCCCTGCAGATCATCCTTCACCGTTCTTGGAGTTCTCATCTTTCTTTTTAAATGGATATGATCCACTTGTTAGCGAGTTTATTTCCCAACAACAACAACATCAACAAGCCTTTGGGTACAAAGACGATTCGGTAGTTGAGTCTATCAATCCTGAAGATTCAAGGGAAGGACCAAGTATCGACAATAAGAAGAGAAACAAAGTTAATGCCGTAAAGAAGCCAAGAAGAACAGGTAAAAAGGACAGGCATAGCAAAATCTACACGGCTCAAGGGCCAAGAGATAGGAGAATGCGGTTGTCACTCCAGATTGCTCGGAAGTTCTTCGATCTTCAGGACATGTTGGGCTTTGATAAAGCAAGCAAAACAATAGACTGGCTGTTCATGAAGTCCAAGTCTGCAATCAAAGAACTCACAGATAATCTTCCTAGAGTGAAAAGAAGTAATCGTCTTACTGACAACTGCGTTTCTTCTACTTCAGAGAGTGAAGTGTCAGTTATGAAGCTGACAGAGCAAATTGAAGATAAGAGATCAGTGGCTGTAGTGGATGCTAACTCGCATTTGAGCAATCCCATAGAGCAAAAGAGCAAAAAGCCGCATAAAACAGCCTTGAATCCTCTTGCCAGGGAGTCTAGGGACAAGGCAAGAGCGAGGGCAAGGGAAAGAACAAGAGAGAGAACGAAGATCAAAGCTCTTGAGAAAGCAAAACCATTTTCTCAAGCAAACCCTAATAATTTGAACCAGAGAGAGCCTAAAAGCCCCAAAGAGAACGATCAAAATTTGAGTATAGGCAGCCAAGAACTTAACTCTTTCAAGGATGTTGTTGGTGAAGAAGCACCAATCACTGACTTGCTACAACATCAGATGGATTCTGTGAGCATCATTAACAAAATTACAGGAGTTATTAGAGAACCAAGATCATCTTTGATTTTCGATTTCTCTCATAGCATTGCAGCTACGGGTGGTCCTAACATCGAGGAAATTACGGGGTTTCCTGTCAATTGGGACGTCAACATTGGTAGAATGTATCACGGACAATGTACAATGCGAAACACGAACATGTCAACAGGTAATGTCTATTTACTAAACCCTAACTCCATTTTCACTGGTTCAAGCCGCTTGGTCCCTCCAAACACCCAAGAGCAAAACCTCACTTCCATTTTCATGAGCTCCCAAGACCAATACTGCGATTCAGATTCCTTAGCGAATACCATTGAACAAAACCGTAACTCAATTCTTATCCCCCCGAGTTCAAACACTAGAGGTCTCCACTCTCACTTCATCGACAATCAATGGTCTCGAGGTCCATTTTTTATCAAGTATGGCAGATGATCTCATAATATCTAAAGCTCTAAACCCTTCTTTCCCCATTTCCCAACTTCTCTTGTCTCTTATCTTTATCTCACTAATTGAGCTTGGCTTGATTTATTGTCAAGTATGATAGTTCGATTAAAAGAGTTTTTCTTTTTGTCTTAAACTGAGAAGGGTTTATTCAGAAATGATGTTGTTGTCAAGTTGTTATCATTTGTATTGGTTTTAATGTTAAACGAATAGATCATGCATGTGACGAGATTAAAGTGTACGAACACCACTCATAAGCTTCGAAAGTTGTGCGTCTTTTAGAAGTTCTTATGTTCTCAGCGACGCGGACTTTAAACTAAACCATCTTTATGCTGCAATGAAATATATAACTAAGAAATATTCCTAAGCATAATCCGGATATTGATTTTCCTTTAATTGGTTAAAAAATATTCCTAAGCATAATCCGGATATTGATTTTCCTACAAGCTCACAGAAATCAACATGTATGGGTATGGCTGCAGGTGAGTGTGCCAGGAAAAACTCTATGTTCCTTTTGGTTGGAAGCATTTGGCTGTTTGCATCTCTTGCACATCTTACACTTAATATGAGACAAACAATCAAGTCATAATTATGAAATTGAAGTTGTAGCCCAGTGCTGTAGTTTTGATGATTGGAGAATAGTTAGCCTGCATTTACTGCAGTCGATACAATTAACTCACAATGGCAGCCCAATATTTAATAAAACTTTTCTCGCTTAATATATATGCCTGAGATATGTTGTTCTCCATAAAATCATCTTTTCATTGTTGAACGCATTTTGTATGGTTTGAATCTTTATACAGTGGAGTTTTGTGATTGGGAAAATTTTTGGGAACACAGTTCTTCACGTTGGTTTATTAAATTGCACCATTCAATTGGATAACATATGGTACATAAGTAGGGAATAGATTCATCACAAAAATTTGTTAGAATTTTTTCCATTTGGTAGACAACAATTAATTTTATTTTAACAGTTTTAATAATTTATCGGTTAAGTTACGTAAATTTGATCCAGATAAAGATAATAAAGTGACACAGAAAGGCTTTAATGCGTTATGATGAGCAACTCTCATGAAGGTCTCAGTGGATTCGTGCTCGTTACGGATTTGAAAAGCTCCTTCGAAAGTTATGGAACCGAAATTAGGTATTTTCGCATTTCTTCGTTATTTTCCTTTCATGTTCGATCCGGGATATGTAACTAAGGCTTCCGTTATGTGTTACATGTGGTATTAGAGCAGTTACGTGATTGGGTAGTTAAAAATGAAGTTTTTTGGTTTTTCTCCATAAGAGCGTCAGAGAATAATAATCCTTTTTTTTGGTTTTTTTCTTGCGTATGATTGCTTAAAAGTGTGCTACATGTGGTTAGCCTTGAAAAATGAGTTGAGAACGAGCTTTGGAGTATGAAAAATTGGCCCTCGTCGTTGACTACACGTGCTTGACGCATGCACAGTGCACGCGGGAGGGTGGTCGTGTTGGCACGTGTTCAAGACAAATGGGCGACACGTGGCTCAACCATTGGAGGATTCGTACAGTGCGTGTGCCACATTGGGCACGATAACAGAAAGGCGGCGTCAGAACAGACATCTGCATCACATGTGCCAGCCAACGGTCCTGATGCATGACACGTGTGGATGAGGACGCGTGTGATGCACGTGTTAGACAAGTCTGGCCTGTCTGAGAGTAAGGCACGTTCGTTACACGTGCCAACAATGGTTCAAACGTGTCAAGCACGTTCAGCACATGTGCCTGACGCATCTAGAGGTGCGTTAACCATTCAAACACGCGCACCCAACATCATCATGATGTCATGCTAACGACAACACTATAGTATTACTGAGGTCAGCGCATAGTAACTACTGACGTCAGCTTAAAAAAAATACTCAAAATTTTTAGAATTCTTGTAAGGATGTCCTGGGTCTTTTTGAGTCAATTTCTAGGACTGAGCAATTCATAAAATGAGTTTTTAACATTTCTAGATTAATTACATTGGTAATTTCACTCCAAAAAAGAAAATAAGACATTTTAAAGTCATTTTTGAGTGAATTTTTGTACTACGGACTTGACATGAGGGAGATACTTGAGGTTTTTGTGTCTTGTATAGTAGGTTTAGTGTTCAGTAACGCACGATAGTCACTCTAATTGAGATTTTTCTCAACGAAAGTCTCAAATAAAGTTAATTGATAATGTTTTCAGTACTAGTATGTGATAATTAGACTATGCATTTGGGTTTTGCTTTTATTGGCGGTACATTATCATATACTGTATGCCCATATAGAATGTGAGGATAACATATAGGTGTATCCCTTGTATTTGCGAACCTTTTAGATACTAACGAGAACGTAGTCACCACAGTGGCCTTTCGAGTCAGTATTTTGAATTATTATGCTTACAAGTTAGGGGATGTCTTTAGTTTTATGTTCTGTTATTTTACCCATATATGTTAGCCGTACATAAGATTTTGAGATGAAGGAAGTCATTGCTTGAATGATCTATTTGGCCACAGGTGTTAGTGTCATGAGAGTTGATGGTGAGTACTCTGATCGCTTTTATGTGGAGGTATGGTTGCACGTATTATGTATTCAGTTCACAAGTGTTTCATAATATGTATAATCGTATTCTCGGTACATATACTATTTTAAGGCTTTGAGTTTCACTGTTATCCTACATTTATGTTGATTTTTGCATTGTCATTTTGTAGTCACCTTTTTGGTCAACGAACACAATGTCACTATTGAAACCTTGACTAGTTTCAATTTGAAGAAGTGGATAGAGAATGTTTGCAGATATTGATATGGTCATGCGTACAGATAGGCTTCCTCCACCAACATCCAGCAACTTAGAGGCTGATAAAGTAGCAGCCTATGCAACCTAGGATCAGTCGAACACATTGTGTTATATGATCATTAAGAGATCCATTTTGGACCATCTACTTAATGGACTTCTGAAGACAACCATAGCCTTAGAATTTCTGGATAATGTCTCCTAGAGGTACACGGTCTCGTCTAATACTGAGATAAGTGTCTTGATGAAAGAATTATTTTCCATGAGTACACTAGAGAAGGGGAAGTGTGAGAGTACATATCAAGAATGGTCAGTCTCTACAGTAAATTGAAGGCACTGAATATTCTTCTTCTTGATATCTGTATAGTTCACTAGGCTCTAAATACACTTCCTCCAGAGTTTAGTACTTTGGTGGCGACATATTATCAGCAGGATGAGACTTGGGACATCAATGCCTTAATTGACTGTTGTGTTGCAGAGAAGAAGAAGCTAAAGAACACTCTTTATATAGCATCGTTTGCAATAACTAAAAGGAAAGAAATCCAAATCCTCTCCACATGTTCAATCTGGTCAGTCTAGTATTGCTAAGGGTTCATATCCAAGAGAGAGCCAATTAAAGAGAAGGAGAAATTTATGGTTGGTAAGAATAAAGAAGTTGATGCACAATCTATAGGGGATGTATGTTTAAACCTTAATGCGGGGTTTGTAATTGTATTATAGGAAACATTTTATATACCATCTTTTTCACAGAATCTAATATATGTATCAGTGTTAGACAAAAAGGGTTATCATTTTGTCATTGATACTTTTGTTGTACAATTATTTTTCAATCCAAAACATATCGATATTGCCTTCTTATCATATGGATTAAATAGAAAGTTTCCTACCCCTCATGAGATGTATGCTTCTTCATATATTGCAGAACATGTTACTTGAAAGAGGCCTTTATTTAAGGAAAAGTCATACATGTGGCATAAATGCTTAGGCCACATTTTCAAAGATAAAGTTGAGAGATTGATAAAGGAAAACATTCTCCCACCTCTCGATTTTGATGATCTGGAAACAAGTGTTGACTGTTATAGAGGCAAGTTGACCAAAATAAAGAAAAAAGAGGTTAATTCGAGATTTTGGCTTATTGGGTCTCATACATACAGATATCAATGGACCTTATATAGCTACATTGTGTAGTTCTAGATATTTTATGACATTTATTGATGATTATTCTCGTTACAGTTATGTGTTCTAGCTTAAGGAAAACTCTGAAGTTCTTGAGAAATTCAAGATCTTCAAGGTTGAAGTGGAGAACCAACTGAGAAAATCTATCATGATTGTCCTATCTAATCGAGGGGGAGAGTATTATGGCAAACATGATGTTTCAGGACAAGAAAAGATCCATTTGTTAGGTATGTGGAATCTTGTGGAATAGTGATTCAGTTCACTATACCAGGTAGTTTTGAGAAAAATGGTGTGGCCGAAAGGCATAATTGCACCATTATAAAAGAAAATTTCATGCTCGTTTTACTCGTTTCTATTTAGTTAGATATCCTGACCATTCTAAAGGCTAAAGATTTTACTGTAGAGAAGGGGGCTAGATTAGTTTAATCACAAACAACTAAGTTTCTGGAAAATGATGTCTTTGATGAGGGTGGGCCCTCTCACCCTTTAGAAGATAGCAGGACGAATAATACAGTTATATCGTATATGCCACTCATACAGTCAGGTATCATAGATCAAGGTTTTAGTACCATGCATGTGTAGGAACAGAAACTTATACCTGTAAAAACAGAGGTTCCTGGGATACAAGAACCAAAGCAATTGTGAAGGTCCACTAGAGTGAGATGACATGTTTTCTCATCTGATTACATAGTCTATTTAAGTGAATAAGACTATGACATTGGACATGTTGCAGATCTAGTTACTTTTTAAAAGCTATTTCTGGACCCAATGCAGATTTATGGTGGGATGTAATAAAGGACAAGATGCAATCTATGAAGCATAACAAGGCATGAGAGCTAGTTGATTTGTTTCAAATTGTAAAGTCGTCAGTTGTAAATGTTTGTTTAAGACCAATAAGGATACTCATAATAAAGTTGAGGAGTTTAATGATTGGTTGGTTGCCATAAGGTCCATTTAGAGACAAGGGGATGACTTTAATGTTACTTCTCTACCGTATCCTCAAAGGACGCATTTAGAGTGATTATGGCAATAGTAGCTAATTATGATATAGAGCTACATCAGATAGATGTCAAGATCATTTTCTTGAGTGAAGACCTTTATAAAACCTAAAGGATTACAGGATCAAGGAGGGTCTAATAAGGTTTTCAAATTGAGAAAATCAATATACGGTTTGAAACAAGCTTCCAGACAGCGGTACCTAAAGTTTAATGAGGTTTTGACTTTTTTCGGCTTCGTGGAGAACAAAGTTGAAAGATACTTGTACTACAAGGTCAGGGGAGCAAAATTATCTTCCTATTGTTGTATGTGGATGATATATTGCTCACATCAAATGACTTGACTATATTGCATGATGTTAAACAGCTTTTGGCCAAGCATTTTAACATGAAGGATCTTATTGAAACATCTTTTTTCCTAGGTATTTAGATTCACTAGGACAGATCTCAACACTTTTTAACCCTATCACAGAGTGTATACATTTATCATGTGTTACAAAGGTTTAATATGACTGCTTGTAAACTTGTCGTAACACTTTTCGCTTATAGTGAGAGATTATCTTTAGCACAGTATCCAAAGAATGAAGTCGAGAGAGAGGCTATGAAGAATGTTCAATATTCTAGTGCATTTGGTATCCTGATGTATGCCCAAGTGTGCACTAGGCCGGACATTACATTTACTGTTGGACTGTTGGGTAGATATCTAGCTAACCCAAGTATAGACCACTACAATGTAGTTAAATGAGTGTTGAGATACTTAAAGGGAACTAAGGATTATATGTTGACATACAGAAGGGTCAACAATCTGAACCTTGTGGGGTATACAGATTCAAAGTTTGCCATGTGTCAGAATGATAGAAAGTTCACTTCACGTTACATTTTCGTGTTAACAGATGGTGCAGTATCGTGGAAGAGTGTCAAACATACACTGGTGACTTCCTCAACTATGCATGCAAAGTTTGTTGCATGTATGGGGCTGCTTCACAGGTAGTTTGGCTCAGAAATTTGATTTCTGAGTTATCTGTGGTTAATTCAGTGGCTAGACCCATTCGGTTGTATTGTGATAATCTTTCTGTTGTGTTATTTAGTAACAACAATTAGAATATTACAGGGTCTAAGAATTTGGAGGTCAAATATTTGATCATAAAGGAGTTGATACAGAAAGGTGACATTAAGGTGGAGCATTTGCAGACTAGGGAGATATTAGCTGATCCTTTAACTAAAGGACTTCACCCACTTATGTTTGAAAGACATGTATACAATATAGGTGTATTAAAGTCCTTAGACACTATTAGTTAGGGATCGTTATGTTTTCTCCTTGTATGTTTATACATTTTGATGTATTACGACAATATGGTTATTATTAACAAAGATGATCATTGTTTATCCTCAATCATACTTGTTATTATAAATTGTCATAATACATGTAAAAGTCTTTAGGTCTGTGTCAATTTTAAACATTTTAAAGGTCATTGGCTATATATACAAATTGACCTTGAGCCTATGTCATTAGGACACATTCATTTTAATATGCATATCCATGGATTTTAACATGACATAGGGGGACATAAATGTTTAATCCCATAAAGGTATTCTCTAATGCAATTTAGCATTTAGTAAGAGAACATACAAGTTTTCTATAATGTAGTTTAGTATTTGGTGAGAGAAAATAATATTTCTCTTATGCAATTTAGCATAAAGTTTAGAGAAATTAAGACCTACAAAAAAAGATGATACATATAAGATCATACAGGTATCATCCGAGTTTGCCACACTTCATTTTCTCATTCATATTAGTGAGGTATTAGATATGCGTGATTATATTGGACCTGTGTCACACATGAAACATATGTTTGACATTTTTCAATATCGAAAGCTTTGCGGGACGAAATGATGGACTTTAATTATCTTTGGATCAAATGTTTTGTTTTAAACTTGGTGCCAATTCAGTAACATGGCTTAATTGTATTTTCAAACTGGTTTTAAACTTGAGTCAATAACACAATTGATTATTGTCCAAAGAAGAGAGTGTTAGAAATTTTCTCAATTGGTAGATAACAATTAATTGTATTTTAATAGTTTTAATAAGTTATCAGTTAAGTTACGTAAATTTGATCCAAATAAAGATAATAAGTGGCTAATAAAAGATCTGGGTTAATGAGCCGAAGTCTAGGAGAAAAATGGATCACGATTAGTATGGATCAGACTCATATTGAGCCTGTCATGAGGAGGCCTGATATGGATGTTATATATAGAAGGTTAAGGTTTCCTGTAGCTACTATGACAAATCGTGAACGTACAAATACTTTGACCAATTAAGAGGTTCACATATGTAGAAAGCACATAAAGGCTTTAATACGTTGCAGTGAGCAACTCTCGTGAAGGTCTCTGTGGATTTACGCTCGTTACGACTTCAAAAAACTCTTCTGAAAGTTATGAAACCTAAATCAGGTATTTCCGCATTTCTTCGTTATTTCCCTTTCACGTTCAATTCGAGATATGTAACTAAGGCTTTTATTACGTGTTACAATATTTACTTAATTGCAACTTTTCTTAAGAGAAATCTATTTGAGACAAATAAATGTACAAGGCAAACAGATGAAAAACATGTTGATGAAGATCGATCCATGCAATTGGAATATATATATATATATATAGATTCCCATTTACTTGAATTCAACTAGTTCTCCTTTAATATCACCACTTTTACTGGATAAGTATTGAAATGGTGTGTTGACTTGTTAGAATGCAACCGTTATTTAATTTTTTGTTAATTAATTACTTTGTAATGTTGAATAACAGAGTTATCTTCGTTTCATTATCAATAATATTTGAATGTAAACTAGTTGGTCGATCTTTATTATATATAAGCCAATCGTTCTGTACGAGTAACGCATGTTGGTTTGTATGAATTGACCATCCATCCATATCTATAACCCTGTTATACCATATGAATAAATCTGTTGAATTTATGTAAACAGACTCAATAATGCTATTTGGTTTTGATAGCTTATGTTGTTGCAGGCATAACCTAAATGATCACAAATATCGCGATCAAACAAGTCTTAGCACCTGTTTGGTTCAGCTTTTGGAAGCTCCAAAAATACTTTTTTCCACCGCAAAAGCTATTTTAAGGAAAGAATGAGTGTTTGGCTGAAAACTTCAAAAGCACTTTTGAAGTAGAAATAGCTTTTATAAAAGCCAAAATACAGCTTTTTGAAAGCTAAAATTTGGAGCTTTTCTCGGGTAGACCAATTCGTGTCACTTACGTATATATCAAAATTTAGAACATCTCTTTCGTTTCTTTGGCTTTCTTATGTTCACTCACACACTCACGACTCATCTTCTATAATCACTCACAACTCATCTTCTGAAGACACCCACGATACTCACAGGTTAGTTGAAATGTTATTTCCTCTTTATATTTCTTTATATCTTTTACTGCTGGGTCTGTGTTTAATACGCAGACGTCAACAATGCAGACGAACTTCAACACAGACCACGTCTGCTTTGTGCTACCAATTGCTATCAATGAATTTTATGTAATAACATTGTGACTTCATATTGTCCAGTATATTATAAATGCTCTTGCTGCACAAGTATCAGCACTGAAAGTAGAAAGAGAAAAGGAGAGGCGCTACTTGTTGTTGTTGAGGTAAGCTCAATATCTTTCTTGTGTTCTGAATTTTCTAAAGCTGAGCATATGTTGGTATATTGGTTTACATATTGATTTAGAATGCCTAAAACTTCTCATTGCTATGGAAAGACATTTATATCACTATCATCATCTCATAAGTAAGACAAATCACTTCCTGATAAATTAATATAAGGGCCTCCAAAATCTTGAAATATAGTTTTGTGTAAGAGAAAACGTTTCTAGATTATCTATTGTACTTTGCATATTGTTTGGTATACTTTAAATATTATTTAGCATAAATAATTTTATTATAAAATAAAATATAGTTAAAATTAATAAAAATACTTTTTATTTTTATGTTGCCAAATAGTCTACTGTATGAAGCTCTTTTTAAAAAGCTGTTTTTTTAAAAGACAGCCAAACAATCAACTGACTTTTTAGAAAAGCTCTTCTCAGAGAAACTCTACTGACAAAAGCTCTATTGATATAAGCTCAACCAAACATGCACTTACTTCCATTCAGACATCTATGTAACTCTATCCCCAATAATAACTCTCTCTCTCTCTCTCTCTCTCTCTATCTATCTATCTATATATATGTTCTATATTTATTTTTTCCTAAGCTAATTAATGAACTATAAAGCACTCCTCGATAAATAAATAAGTGGCGCAAAAAAATATGTTGTCGACTCTACATCCACAAAGGGGGTGACATGCTAAAGTTCTCTGTTGAATACTAATCTAGGAGAGAGTCTTTAGTTTGACTTGATCAGAAAATCTTTTCTTGCCATCAAACAGAAAACATTATCATCAGAAAGGGCAAGGTCCTGGATTTTACAAGCTGTCAGTTTTGCACGTTTTAATTAGACTGCGACAGTATTTAATAAAGAATCGATCTAGTTCCCACCTAACATCAACTAGCCAATCTCATAATACAGAAATTTGCTATCAAGAAGTCCCTAAGTTTGATCAATAAACTTTATGGTTCGTTTCCAGCTCTCATCCGCCTATATTTGTTGTCGAGATGAAAAGAAATGCACTGAGAATTTACCGTGCAGTTGGTGAAATCTATAAATTGGAGTTTTAAGTACCATTACTCCAAAACTTAAGCCCCCCAATATATTTGTGGATAAAAGGAAGTGTTAAAATCATAATAGCTCTGTATTTCAATGTTACAGGAAAAGGTTTCCCTGTACGATTATCTCGATTCAATTATTACTGGAGTATTTTTAGGTACAAACGTACAACTTTGCCAAAATAAGAAAATGTGGGCAGCTCCGCCTCATTCATTTTTAGTGCAGGTAGAACTGGGACAAAGACCCTGTAATATAAGCAATTTCTTTTCCAGTTTTAATGAATAGATAAGAAATAAGCAGGCGATTGTAATGAAAAAGATAAAGTGCAGTATATACAGAAATTTTCCGTAGCACGCACCAGATTGGCGTTAAAGTTAGCACATCCTTCAGGCCTCAAGTTCGTGATGTGATAAAATAACATTCTTATTAATCTACGTTCTTCTTCAGTACAATCATTACTTGTTCTGTCATATTTTTATTTTAGCTCGATAACAAATGCAATGAGTGCACTTACCTGGTAATTAATAACTAGAAATTATTGTCCTCGAGCCCCTATTCCCACTGTATTGTCATTTTCTTTCATAAAAGTGAAAGCCTTAATGGTGACTGTGTCATGATAAATTGTCGTAGTGAAATCTGGTCTCTTTTACCTCTGAAGAAAAAGAAGCTGGGATGGCTACTTGGAGTAAGTACACCGTCATTCTTGGCAGGGATTAATGAAAAACATAAAAAGGGAAGTATACTTGCAGATGTTGGAAACCAACCTTACTGAATCACGGGACAAAACAAAAAATAAAATTATTAAGATTTTTGATAGGATCACAATAATTAAATAATTTTAAGAGTACAAATTATAAAATAAAAAATCGGACCTCAATTAAAATTCCTACTAAAATCTTTTCTGAAATCTTATCCCTATATCAACTATAAGTTGTTCACGCATTCAGCTTCTCACGGTATTCACGAAGCACTAAAAAAAAAACTCAACTCTTTGAGAGAAAAATCAACAAGAATGCTAACTCCCTTATGCTTGTTTCTATAAATAGAAAATGCATTAGAGTTTTACATTTTATTAAAATTAATATTTCAATTATAATTAAAGTCAAACTTTAATTATAATTTAATTTAATTTTAATAAAATTAAATATCTCATATTTGATCCCTAAAATTTTTTAAACTTCATTATTAAATCCAACTTAATTGAAATTATTTTTTTCTTTTAAACTATTCTTTATGTATAACCTATTAGATTCCTAATATATTGGCAGTATTTATAAAATCTAAATCTAATTCATAATTAGAATTAGAATTAGATAAATTAAAACTTTTTTTAATTTATCTTTATAAAATCTAAATCTAATTCATAATTAGAATTAGAATTAGATAAATTAAAACTTTTTTTAATTTATCTTTACTTTGTCAATTAAATAATTTATGATCATAAATCAAAATTGACTTCTAGTAATGTATCATGACTACCTAAATATTAGAAATGTCAAAGTAGTTTGACTTAACCCATCCATACATGGTTATGATGTATAATTTAATCATTTTGTCATCCAATGTTCCAATTATATTGAGTATAATTTAGTCCTTTTAAATCTAATCATGTTTGTTCTTGTTGATTAATAATTAATTAATAATTGATATTTTAAAACACTTTTCATGTATCAACTCACTTTAGCCAAAGAATTCCTTAAATCAATACTAATCAAGAACAATAATACATTCTTTCTAATTACTTTAGAGTGACGAATCTTTTATTAACTTTCGTAGTTATCTCCATATAGTTAATATTGTATCCAAGTACTATGACTAAACTATCCTAAGTAGGACAAGTCATAAGCAACATCAACACACAACAATTCTCATATAAGATACTTTAGTAATCTCAAGTTCGGTGATCAATTATACAACCATCATAATGAGAAAATCCATTGACACATAAGTAATATTTCATTTATGATCTTCATAATCGGATCAATTTAGTAAACTTATTCTCTAATAACTATTCATAAATTTGTTTACATAATTCTATTCTTTAATTTATGGGATCAATTACTTTCTTCATAAAAAAGAAACATAACATGTACTAGTTTTACCATTTTATCAATATCCCGTCTTGAGGAAACTACAAATAGAAACAATTTGGGAATAATATATAAATGCAAATTGAATCTCAAAATTATAAACTCATCATACTTTCAATTACATACTAATTATTCTAAATTTTTTTACCTTTAGTACTAAAACATTAAATATAATTAAAATAATACATAAAGATAATGAATGCCTTTATTAATTAAAATAATAATTTCATTCATAAGATTATAACAACCGATTGACTGCAAATACAACAACTGATTGACTGCGAGGGTAAAAACTAACAATCTCCCATCTACACTAAAGTCAATCGCCTATATATATATATATATCTTATATCATATCCATCCATTTGTTTGTTCTAAGTCAATGAGTTTGTGAGAGGATCTGCAAGATTATCTTTGGTGGTAGTTTGCTCTAATGTTATATCTTTTTGCTCCATTATTTCCTTGATCAAGTAAAACTTCTCGAGTACATGTTTAGACCTTTGATGAGGCCTTAGTTTCGTTGGCTGTGCAATGGCAACATTGTTGTCACAATACAATACTATAGGCTCAACAATGCTAGGAACTACTTAAAGTTCAATGATGAACTACTGGATCTAAACCGCTTCCTTTACCGCCTCTGACACTGAAATGTACTCTTTCTCAGTCATAGAATCTGCAACAGTTTGTTATTTAGAACTCTTCTAACTTACTACACCATCATTTAAAGTAAAGATATACCCTAACTATGATCAACTATCATCTGGATCTGATTGAAAACTAGCATCTAAATACCTATGAGCTCTCAATCTGTCTCCTTTATAGACCAAGAAAACATATGTAGTCCTTAAGTAATTTAAGAACTTAAGTCATTTGAAAAGCTTGAGCTAAGAGACTGCAACGCCATATTATTGTTCAATTCATGGTCCGTGACAAACCTAATTAGCCTAATTTTTCATTATATTCACATTTTTAGCATGTGTAGCTCCACTGAAGATCCTTCTACCATCTTGCATCGAAATAAAGCTGTGGAAAACTGATACATCTCCACCCTGCTTTGTACACCAAACAAACTCTTTCAGGTGTAGAATTATAGGATGAGCATCCATGTTTTCATGATGCCTCTGAAGCTTCAGAGACATACTAGCCAACATCACGTATATAGTTTGTTTAACGAAATCAATATAACATTGATATCTCTCCCAAACCTCATCAATCTCGCTCGAACTTGGCTCTGGTGGAATAAAAGTGTCATGAACATACAACTTCTTTTCTTGCCTAAGAACAATTCTCAAGTTGTAAAAACAGTTTGAGAAATTAGGTCTAGTTAGCTTGTTAGCATCCATGATACTTCTCAACAACAAATTGGTACTCATCTTCTTTGAAAATTAAAAGATATAAAAGAACAAGTATTAGTTGATGTCAAAAATAAAATAAAATAAGGATTTTAATAAATATTTGATTACTCCCACTATTTTATTCAAAATAATAGCCCTTATTATTAAATTTAAAAATTATCAAATAATTTCCTAATGGGATAGGATCCCATTAAAAAAAGTTGATCTTGAGTTTGCTTAACAAACCAACTAAATTTAAATTAAGTAAATAACAAATTTATCAATCACATCTTATATGACTCATAGATTCATTAAGTGACAAAGCTTTGCTAAAATATATCCTATGTATTATTTCTGACCTTGCCTCTAAATTCATATGATCATGAGTTTGCTCATTTGAATCGTACAAATTAAGTTAAATTGAACCTATTAACTTAAGATAAAACATAATCGGGTTAAAGGGGCCTTGAATTTGTTCAACAAGCCTTATAATAAACATAACTATAGTTTTATTCGTAAATAATGGAAGACAACTATCATATTCTTAACATGTATTTAATGTTTAATTGAGGGATTTAAAATTTTAAAAATTCAGGTCTCATTAAAATTAATATAATCTTATTGTATTAATAATTTCTGACATAATCAAATTATGAAAGAAATATTTTAAAACCTTTACTTGATTCTAATTACTAATTTAATTTAATAATTCAACTCTTTAAATTTTAAAATAATCCTAATAAACATAATCATTTGAAAACAAATTTTCAAATATTTAGAAAAACAATTTTTTCAAATTTATTAGGAATTAAAATAATTAAATTAGTTTAATTAAAACTAAGGCTTGAAAACAGATAAAAATTAAAATGGAAAATGTGTAAGAACTGTCTGACACTTGTAATGCACGCACCAATATGCTTTTTGTAGGGTAAATGCATTGAATATGCCTTAGTCAATGCACCCATCATTTTTCCAAATTAGGGTTTATGCACTGCTACCTTCTCCTGCTTCAGTCTCATGCCAATGTAGACCGGGTTTTTCTTTGTCACCACTCCTCCCACCTCCTCCTAGTGCTTCACTTATGTGTACACTTCACCATCGACTTAGATGGGTGATTATCATTTGTTGTCTATTGGATGACTCCATCACCAGCAACAAACACCAACAACAATGGTGTTTGTTGCTGGTGATGATTCACCATAGAGATGACTCCAACACCAACAACAATGTTTGTTGCTGGTGATGATTCACCATAGAAGACACTATCTTCTAGATTTATTCGAACAAACAATCCAACATCTAGAATGAAAAAATCTAGATTCTCATTCAATCACAAAATATGAATGTTTCTAGAAAGCAATAACGCAGAGCAAAGGATTAAGGCATACATAGTCGTTTTCTATAATACAATCAACCAGAAGTTAAAAATAAAGGGGGACATAAGTAATCGATTTCTCAAATATCAAACAAGAAGTAGAGAACAAATAAAAGAGGCCCACTGCAAAATTCTCCAAAAATCAAATTCAAAGAATTAATTAAATCAAATTATGTTTCGTTAAAAAACAATGTTTTCAACTCTTGTTTTTTTATAAAATCAATAACAATCAAGCAACTAATTCAAGCTAAACAATTAAAGGAGGCTTTGATACCACTGTTGGAGAACCAACCATGATCGATTCACATGATGCAGCATAAAATAAAATTTTATGATTTCCAATTAGATCACAATAAATGAATAACTTGAAAAACAAGAATCATGAAATAAAGGAATCGTACCTGATCCAAAGTTCTTGCTAAAACATTTTTGTAGCATTTTTATGTGTAAACCACGACTTGTTCACGTGTCCAATCTCTAATGGTATCCACAGAGCAATCAAAAAGAAAATCAATTGGAGTGTTAACTCCCTTACGCTTATTCCTATAAATAGAAAAAGCATTAGGGTTTTAATTTTTATTAATATTAAATATTTCAATTACTGTTAAATTCAAACTCTAATTATAATTTAATTTAATTTTAATAAAATTAAATATCTCATATTTGGTCCTTGAAGTTTCTCAAACATCATTATTAAGTCCAACTTAATTGAAATTGTTTTTCTTAGTTTTATATGACTCGTTATATTCCTAATATGTTGACATTGGTTATAAATTATAATTATAATTTATAATTAGAATTTGATAAATTAAAACTTCTTTTAATTTATATTTAATTCTACAATTAAATAATTTATAATCATAGATTAAGATTGATATCTAACAACGTGTCATGACCATCCAAATATTAGGAATGTTAAAGTGATTTAACTTAACGTATCCATGCATAGTTATGATATATAATTTAATCATTTTGTTATCCAATGTTCCAATCAGACTGAGTATGAATATAGTGTCTACTCTTTTAAATCCAATCATGTAATGCCCCATACTAGGGATCAGAATATTAAGGAATTTCAATGCATAGTATGCTTTGCATAATTGAGTTTTTTCTTATTTATGCATAGGCATTTTTAGACTTATACAAATGAATTGTGCATGCATTCTGAGTTCTTTGAATGATTCGGATGATATGTTAGTGTTGGAAATGAATTCATGCATGAGTTGGATGACGTTTTATGTTGGAACTATATACATGCAATGAGAAGTTTATACAGTGTAGTCTCGGTGAATGAATTCACCGAATGACTTAGGTGAGGATTTAAGGTTGTGAGTGTGTGAAGATACCTATAAGAGTATCTAGAATTGAATATTAGTTTACTGGGTGTTGGGTAATTTGAAAGATATTGTAGAAAATGGAATAAATGTAGTAGGAATGAAAATGAAGTAGATAGAGAAAGTCTAACTTAAAAGATTTCATTTCTGTGAAAGTTCACCGCGGCCAACTCTCCTTGGTTCGCCGCGGCCAACTTGAAGGATTTGGCTAGGATTCCTTTTGGGTAAAGTTCTCCGCGGCCAACTTGTGAGGGTTTCGCAAGAATTCCTCTCTGGAAGAGTTCATCGCGACGAGCTTCTGGCTTCGTTGCGGCAAACTTCTCTCTACACTGAACATGCTTTGGTATTTTAGGCATAACTTTCTTTGTAGTTATTCGAATGAAGTGATTTTTGATTTGGATTAAACTAGAGAATACGACTACAAATTTTCTGAAGAGATTAAATTCTAATTCTACCTCTAAGAATTTCATAATCTGATTGGAAATTGAGATAAGAATTTTGCTGAAGCTTAAGAACAATCTAAAATCTTTTGAGTATAACTTTTGGTATACTAAACCAAATTGGATAAACTTGGTATCATTGGAAACCTAAGACAAAGAGGGAAAACTTTTTAGAAGGAAGTATTACCTAAGTACCTCACCCTCCCGATGAAAATAATTGAGCAAAGTGGACCCAAAAGTTGAATGAGAAATAAATCTGGATTGAGGAAGTTGAGTATGGTTTCACATGATTGATGATGTAACAAGATTAAGGATAAGAAACCCAGATTTTTGACATGAACATGCATCATACATATTTAGTATACATGAATGTGCATAATTGATTTCATAATTGTGTACAATAGTAATATATGCTTGTATTGAATGTTTTAGAGGAACCCTTAGAGCGACTGATTCCAGATATTGCCTGGACTTCGAGGCAATAAATCTACAGGGAGCTTTTGTAAGTAATTTAGACAGTAACTTTTGTAAGTAATTTGGTTGGTCAATTGTGTTAGTAATTCAGTAAGAAAATTTTGATAGTTTTGCTTTGACTGTTTTGTTGTTATTGATTTGAATCATTAAATGATTTGCAAAGCTGTAAATATGTGATATGCTTGAATGATTTGCAAAGATGTAAATATGTGAATTGAATTTCAGACATTTCTGTTTTGATTCTGTTAAGTCCTAATTGTGGGTAAATAGGCATGCCTAGAAGGGTCTACAACTGCTTCTGTGACACTTCGGTGTCTTCTGTTATTGACAGTTCGATGTCGAGACTTCGGCCTCTTCTGTGATACATCGGTGTCAAGACTTCGGTCTCTTCTGTATAAGTCCCGTTACCAACTTCTGTAAATGGATTTAGCAGTCATCTGATTTTGTACTCTAATATCTATTTGATTTTGTCATAAACTAAATTATATTCTGATTCTGAAGGGTTTATACCCTCTTGTGCTATGTAGTTTTGTTATTTAAGAAACTCTGTTCTGAAATGCTTTCTGCCTAACTTACTGTTAAAGAAATCTTTGAATGCATGTTGATTCTATTACATGATTCGATGTATTGATTAGTCAGTTTATGTATAGATTAGTTATTACTCACTAAGCTATATGCTTAGCACAGTAGATTTGCCCCATGTAGATTCAGAGAGAAGGACTTAAGGACTGGGACAAGTCAACCGTAATGGCCAAAGGAGTCTGAGATTTGTGTTACTCAAAATGTATTTTGAGTTTGTTTTGGGCTTGTAAATGACTTTGGATTTTTGTTTGAAGGTTTGTAATAACCTTAATTCAGGCTGGTTTTTGAAATTATGATATGTATTGTATCTTTGCTGAGATTCTAGAAATGCATGTGTGAAATGTTTCGCATGTTTTTGAAATGTTTACTTTTGAACACTATGCTTCTACGAAGTTTTTTGGTTTGTTTGTTCTATTTTGCGTGGCGCTCGCAATATCCTCCCAGGGGGTATTAGGGTGCCACATCTTTTTGGTATCAAAGCATGGTTTAAGCGATTCTGGTTTAACCAGCGCTTAACTATTGCTTCTATTGAGTGTACAAGTTGTGTTTTGGCCTAATGTTGTGTCCCATGTTTTTTTATAGAATTAACGATGGAAGGATCTCGCAATACGGTTGATGAAGTTACTGAGAGCAATCAGCTAGAGCAAACTCGTCCAGTAATATCTGGACCCTCTGGGGTCAATCGAGGTGAAGCTGGAATCCCACCTCCTCCTCCAGCTTAAGGAGAGGCTTTGATTAAGCTGTCCCAGGATATGATGACGTTGCTGCATCGGATGACAGCACCCAAGGCTCCAATTGATCAGCTGTGGAAGTATAGAGCGGAGGAATTTACTGGGACATCTTTGGAGGAATCAGAAAGAGCGAAATTCTGGATTAAGAAGGTGAAGAGGGTATTGGATGAGATTAATTGTCTAGCAGAGCAGATGGTGCACTGTTCTGTCTCCCTTCTGCAAGGAGCAGCCTATGAATGGTGGAAGTTCATTTTGAGGAGTCCTCAGGTACCGGTGCCTCTAACTTGGGATTTCTTTTCCCAAGAATTCCAAGGAAAATATATTACAGAGGCTTCCAGAAAGGATAAGTGGAGGCAATTTCTGAGTCTGAAGCAGAGGAATTTGTCAATTGCTGAGTATGATTGGGAATTCAACCGACTCAGTAAGTATGCTCCCGAATCAGTACTTACTGAGGAGTTTCAGTGTCATCGGTTTGAGGATGGGTTGCATGGCTCCATCAAGGAGCATATAGCAACATTTACACTTTTGCAATAGGTGAATTACCATCAGTTAGTGCAAGTTGCTATGAAAATTGAAAGACAAGAGACGATAAAAAAAGAAAGGAGTAAGAGAAAGGGCTTTACTAGAGGAGGCCAGTCCTCGGGGAAACAGAATCGGGAAGGTACTAATTCTGCATTGAAAAATACTCAGAGATCTGTGACTCGAGGAAGGCGACAAAACTTTCCCTCTTCAGCTGTTTCTGGTAGGGGGTCGTCTGGAGACCGAGGTTTTAAACCCCCAAAGTGCCCGGATTGTTCTGTACATCATTGGGGTGTTTGCAGGAGGGCTACAGGAGCATGTTTTCGATATGGCAGTACTGAGCATCTGATAGCTAGTTGCCTTCTCAGACAAGCTCAGACATCACAAGCCAGTAGGGAGATCCCCCATGCATCTGCTGGGAACAGAGGACGAGGAAGAGGTCGAGGAAGATATAATCAGAACAGACCTAATCCGAGTTCCCACTAAAAAATTAGAAATCGACCAGCTGTGCCTACTGCTTCGGCTTTAGCTTATGCACTGAAAGCTTGTGAGGTTCAGGATGCACCGAATGTTATTGCTGGTATGGTTTCTCTCTTTGATTATGAAATGTATACATTAATTGATCCTGGATCTTCACATTCGTATATATGTGTTGGAGAAGTGTTTGATAAGGAGATGCTTATAGATCAGTTAGAGTATGATATCCAGGTAATCAGTCCTCTGGGTAGTAGTGTGTTGGTTAATCAAGTGTATAGGAATTGTCCAATTATGATTCAAGGAAATGATTATGTAGCAGATCTGATCAGATTGCCTTTCCATGAATTTGATCTGATTATGGGTATGAATTAGTTATCCAAGCATCAGAAAGTAATTGAATATGAGGCTAAGACAGTTATGCTTAGGAGATCTAATCAGTCTGAAGTAATATTACATGGCATCCGCACTAGCTCCTTAGCTAATGTGACATCTGCTATGCAAGCTCGAAAGCTTCTCAGGAAAGGTTGTGAAGCATATCTAGTTTTTGTGCTTGATTCCAAGAAGGAGGGTGGTAAACTGCTTGACATTTCTGTAGTGAATGAATTTCCAGATATATTTCCTAAGGAATTACCTGGACTCACTCCTGAAAGGGAAGTGGAGTTATCTATTGAAGTGATGCCTGGTACTGCTCCTATATCTAGAGCACCATACATAATGGCTCCTACTAAGTTGAAGGAGTTAAAGCTGCAGTTACAAAAGCTTCTGGATAAGGGTTTGTTAGACCCAGTGTGTCACCATGGGGAGCACCGGTGTTATTTGTTAAGAAGAAGGATGACACACTACAGATGTGCATCGATTACAGGCAGTTAAATAGAGTTATAATGAAGAATAGATATCTGTTGCCAAGGATTGATGATCTATTTGATCAGTTGAAAGATGCAGGAGTGTTTTCAAAGATTGATCTGAGATCGGGGTATTATCAGCTTCTGGTAAAGGATGTGGATGTACCGAAGACTGCATTTAGGACCCGTTATGGGCATTATGAATTCCTACTAATTCCATTAGGGTTAACTAATGCTCCAGCAGTACTTATGGATCTAATGAATAGAGTGTTCAGGCCTTATTTGGACCAGTTTGTTGTGGTGATTATTGATGATATTCTAGTCTATTCTAAGAATGAACAGGACCATATTGAACATCTTCGAATTGTATTACAGACCCTGCGGGAAAGAAAGTTGTATGCTAAGTTGATTAAGTGTGATTTCTGGCTTCAAGAGATATTATTTTTAGGGCATGTTGTCTCTTCTGAAGGAATTAGAGTTGATCCTAGCAAGATAGAGGCAATTGTTAGTTGGAAGTCACCACGGAATGTGACAGAAGTGAGAAGTTTTTTTAGGTCTGGCTGTGTTGGGACCCGATCTCGACGACCGGACCCCAACCGGCAAAACAAACGGAATACGAGAACAAAACGAAGTGTGGAAACAAAAATCGAAAGCGGAATCGAATATTCGAAATCATGTATCGAAGAATCCAAAGCAGAACTACATAATACGAAAGAACGAACGAATCGGAAATTTAAGCGAAGCAAAAGCAAATCGAAATCACATGCGAAAACATAACGGAAACGAATCGAATACAACGGACATCAAAGCAACCAAATCGCTTAAATGAACCGAACACAAATCTGACATCCGAGACTATTTTTTTATACAAACTAAACGTTCAGCAATGGAAACCTTAGATTAAACTATCCGAAACCGGTCCAATTTTTTTTCTCAATCCTTTCATTTTTTTCAATCTAATACAAATCAAAACTAATCCGTACAATCCCCTTTTTTCTTGGAAATTATCCTCAGTCAATTTCTCAATTCATAATCATTTCCTTATATACTCATATAAATCTCAAATCTCATTGTTAAACCCATTTTACCAA
>JAOQMQ010000003.1:15280602-15292613 GCA_027563845.1 Erythroxylum subrotundum
ACTTAATATGAGTATATAATTATAATCAAATAAGCATTTATCAACCAACGTTGGGTTTTTTGGCTAATAGTACATGGTGTTGGTGAGTCTTCTCAGTGCCTAACATTCAAGCATTTTTTAAGTATTCCATTTAGATATGAACTCAACATTTAAAGTCATCAAATCTTAAGATTTTGCATACAATTAATAAACACATAAAAATGTAATTTAGGGTTTCCCAAAATTTCAAATTAGAATTCATGAGTTTCTCTAAATTATGAAAAATTTATAGTTAAGGAAAACCATGAATTTTTTATAACCATGCTCTGATACTATATATAAGAATAATTTCATGAAACATAACAAGATTTGGAAACGAAACTTACTAATATTCATTAATCCTTAGAATTCTAACCTCATTCAAAGATAAAGCTTTGTAATATTAACCTTTTTTCATTGCTCAAGAACGCGAAAATAATTTACAGTAAACTCCTTACCCAATCTATCCCTTTCCTTGAACTTTCTATCTCAACTTTCTAACGTGATGATATTTTGTGAAAAGACAAAACTTATTAGGTAGAGATAGAACCATAATTCAATTGGTTTTAAAAACCTATTTATTAAATTATTAAATCCGTTTACTGACTTTTTAACTCATAAGTCACTTAAAAGAATTTACTTCCAACAATTTTTTCATAGTTTTTGACATAAGAAAGATTGGTAATATTTAGCTAATTTTGTTTTGCTTAGGAATTTCAAATAGAATATCAACAACGCGCAAAACATATTTATTCCATCTACCAGTGGCATTGGAAGAGCGATGCTTCGAAAATCCAGTTCAACGGTTAAAAGAGTACTACCTAATTTAGAAGTTGATTTAATTCTAAATGCCTTAAATTGCGGGAAAAGACAAAAGTATTCTTCAGATTTTTGACCGAGTACGTGTTATAATTGACAATATCTCTAAAACATTTCAGGATTCTAAAAAGACATGACCATAACCAAAATGCTTGAAGAAATAAATGAACAAGATAACGGAGAAAATTAAAGATTATCAGCTGCAGAACGAATTAATATTGCACCAAGGGTAACGTTGGAAGTGCAAAAGAATCAAGTGATTACATTTGATTATGGCATAGAGTGGAATGGCGATGAGCGTTTAGAGATTTCATATCACTACTCAAGATCTGCAAGCAACCTAAGAACTAAGAACTGCAGTCGTAGATCATGACAGTCAACTGTAAATGCTTACATCTATGCTAAGCCAAAACAACAAATTTCTATACTTGACTAGAAACAATACCAAGTTGAATGACCGAGTCTTAAATTTTCCTCTTCTATATGCAGACAAGAGACAGTACAGTAAAAATACATATTCATTCACAAAGACAAGTACTTGATGTTTGATTCCTCGTACATAATTTTGGCTGGTGAAGTTTGTGACTTGGAGGAAATTGCTACTAATATTACAATGCCGCTGACTAAGGCCAAGCCGAGTCCTAAACTGTTGACCACCATTGATTCTGAGGAGTGCGTAGACACATTTCTTCTTGTTTGCAACAACGTCAACTTTTCCAGTAGTCCAGTTTCTGCTGTTGCCACGGCCAACACATACACGTAGAGGCCCAAGAACACATGCCAAGGCAGTACCCTGGCCCTCACGTTTCTCGTCTCACCTCGGTGCCAAAAACTTAAGAACCCTGTCAACCACTGCAATGCATTGAACGAGTTTATATTAGTTGAAGATGATGTTACCTGGAAATGACCACAATCCCCACCACCGTAATAATTACTCCACTTGCAAATTAAAATATGAAATATCATCAAAATTTAGGAAAGAAAAAAAGATCAAACTGTACTAAAAATGTAAGAGAACAAAAACCTGCGCCCCAAACAAACAAATGCAAATCAAACCCATCCAAGAATGCAAACTATAGAAATTGGCAAGAACCCCATCTTTTCCATGAAACTTTGTCCAAATCCCAAAGACCCCAGAAGCCAAAGCCACTGCTTGAAGACACAAGTGGACTGATTTCCTCAAGCTCCTTGAACCAGGCAGCCATTGATGGACCAAAATAGCTGAAACCACCCATTTAAGTTTTAAAAAGCATGCTTATGCCGAATTCGTACACAGTTCATTATCACATTGTAATTACCTTCTCCGCTAATGAGAATGAAACCAATTACCATGAACAGAGGATGGAGGTCCTTAAAAAGTCAACAGCAACAACAAAAATCAAATTCAGGATCTCATCGAATGCAAATTTCACTGAACTTTAAAAGTTGACAAGAAAAAAACATATAAAAAGAGCATTACTGCAAAAATGAGGTCTTTTTGAGAGGAGTGAGAAAGAAAGCTAGAGTTGAACACACGAGCCCAGTAGATGACTAAAGCTGCAACTACCAGACCTGAGATTCTTGCAAAGAGTAGAAGTGGTACTAGTAGTGAAGGAGAGACTGTAGTCACAGCCATTGTAGTCAATTTGGAACTGTAGAGCAAACTGCGGTAGTCCAACAACCACCACCGACACTTTGATTAGCTAGAAGTGTAAATTATGACACTTCGGGCCCCCTACGGCGACAACTTTATTGATTTATAAATTATAATTAAGTCTAATTGCCGCATTTGGTGTTTACTTCTCTTTTTTTTAAGAAAAAATTCTATTTTGTGTATTTTGTGTGACTTGTGGGTATTTTTGTTCTTATAATAAATCAAATTTCCAAATTTAATAAACGAAAAGTTATATTATATCTTGTCATAATTTCAAGCCTTTGATATTGAGGAGATATGATTATAATCTTCTTGTAGGAATCTTTTACTATCAAAATGAGTTTTAAGGAAAAAAAATATTAAAAGATGAGAGTAGAAATTAAAAAAGCAAAAATAGAAAGAACGTAACAAAAAAGCGATAAAGTAAAGAAATAAAAATAGAGTTTTTATTAACCCATAATTTTTAAAAGTCCTTAGTACAATTTTTTATATCAATCTAATAACTAATTAAATTTAAATATGTACTAAAATTATTTTATATTGGTTTTTTACATATATTAATCATTATTCTTATAACAATTTTATCCACAAGATTGAAAATAAAAGTTGAAATCTAATATCTTTGCATTATAATTTAAAATCTCTGTAATAATCTACTTCTAAAAAATACAAAGAAAAGTCAAACTTCAAACTATTTCAGAGACTATTTTAAAACTATTGTAACATGTAATATTAGAATTTATTGTGAAAAGATGAATTTTTAAATTTTTTTTATGCATGAATTCATATATAAGGTGTAGCTCTTTATACTCCAAAGCGTATCCCAACAACACAATTATGTTGAAAGAGCTTGGATGGCTTCTCTCTCTGAGCTTCTCTCTCTTACAAAATCCTTCTGTTTTCTACTTATCCATCCATGGCCCCTCTAGTTTTTTCCTACCTTTCTTGCTGAATAATTTGTTTCTCCTCACCTTCAACTTCAAGCTTTCTTTGGTTACTGTTTCCTCCCTTTCTCTTTTTCTTATTTTCATTTTCTTCCTTTTTGTGTTCAAACATAGTCCTTTCTATTGCTAGTTTCAGACTCTACCTTAAGGGTAATTTTTTCTATTCATCTGGAGCTTTTACTTCCCACCTTCATTCCTCTATGTTTTTAGTCAACCCTATTCCTAATTCCTCTATGTTTTTAGTCAACCCTATTCCTAACTCCCTTTAGAAAAATTGTTATTTACTATTAACAACTTCACTGCTCCATTTGTCCTACTTACATGTAGCTAGAAAATAATTTAGAAATAAGTAAATTTCCACCTTTGCCTTCCACCTTCACCCCTACCAAGCATCCCTCTTGTGTAGCAGCTCCCTCCTCATCCTCCATTCTTGTCCTGCAATACTATCAGGATATATCACCCATCGGGAAAAGTTGGAAGCAAGTTGTAGGGGACTATCATACTTCAACTATTTATTTCAACCCTCCTAAGGAGCAAAATGATAAGTTGGTTGTATGCCTTGCTATTGAGATCTTGAAAGAGGGTGCTCATAGCTAGGACTCAAACTTGGTGGGATTTTTCTTCGACCACAACCCCCTTTCTAGTTATCCAAAAATGGGAAATAGATTCTTGAAAAATAAAGGATTGGTTGAAGTTCTTTTATCTAAAGATAACCTTATCTTGTTTACTTTCTCCTTTAGCTCAATTGCTCATAAAATTCTAGAGGAGGGTCCATGGCATGTGACTTAGTAACCTCTGTTTATTTAACTTTGGCATCCTGGTTTGAAGCTTGAGTATGTGAAACTTCAAAGCATTCCCTTATGGAGTAACTTTCACAATGTTCCCTTAAAGTATTGAACTACTTAGGAAATGAGTACATTAGCTAGATTTATTGAAAAAGCACTCTGTTTGGATGAAAACATAGCAAAAAAGAGGAGAGTTGGTTGTGCTCATATTTGTGTGAGCATTGAATTATCTAAGGTACTACCTGATGAAATTCCTATAATGAGACTGTGGCCTAATAATAGGCTCTTTGAAGATAGTGTAGCAATATCTTATCATTGGAAACCTCCCCTCTAAGTTCAAGGAAAAGTATGGAAACCTACAGGTAGAAAATTCAATAGAGGTGATTACAATGAGCTAATGGGATTTGATGACATGGTCAATCCTGATAAGGAGAAAGAATAAGAAATAAGTTTGGTTAATATGGATATCAATTCAAATACACCAACTAAGAATTTAGATCTTATCACAGTGGGTATATTACTGTTTCTACTGATGGATTAACTTCAACTACTTTTGCAGAGGGTAAGGAAGTAGATGTTGCAACTCCACCAATAACAAATGATGGTACATGAAAAAGGAAGATGGGATTATAAGCTCATCTAAAGTAGAGTGTGGAAAGGAGCAATTCAAAACAATTATTAGAAGAAGGAGGCCAAAAAGAAGCAAGGGTTCTAGCTTCAAAGGTAGACAGAAATAATGTCCATTTTATTATGGAATGTTAACAGTATTAAATTGCCCTAAAAAACTATTTTCTTCGAGGGATTTTGTCTTTAAAGAAAAGTCTCTTTTGTTGGGACTTTTATAAACAAAAATAAAGGTGGAGAACCTAAAAAGGTTAGATGCTTTGGGAACTTAATGGAATATAGTAACAAATCACTCTTATCATATACTAGGAAGAATAATAATCTGCTACAACTCAGATATAGTGAAGGTTGATATTTTAGGAGCTACTGATCATGTAATACATCTAAAGTTTTCCTTTATTTTGGAGAAAGTAATGATCACTTATTCTATGGTATATGCAAGTAATTTTTCTTTCCAAAGAAATGAGTTATGGAGTAATCTTATAAATATGGGGAGTTGTTGTAAAGGTCCTTGGTTAATATGTGGGGACTGTAATTCTACATTATATAGAACTAAATCTCAAGGTAATTATTTTCTTCAAAATTTCTCTGAATATTTTAAGGAATGTGTTGATTACTTAGGGGTTACAAATTTAAACTCTAAAGGGTACTACCACACTTGGAGCAATAAGTAAGGATTATATTGGTTCATAAGGAAAAAATTAGATAAGGCCCTAGTTAACTCAAGTTGGCTTACAAATTTCCCTGATAGCAAAGCTAAGTTAATGACTCCATTGTACTCAGATCATACTCATATAATGTTTTCTAGCTTTCTCAATAAAATAGCTAGACATTTTCCTTTTAGGTTTAAAAATTTTCTTACTCATTGAAGTGGTTTTATAGAAGCTTGCAAGAAGGGGATTGAGAAAACAATATAAAGTTCCAAATAGTTTTGTTGTATGCAAAAACTTAAATTTATTAAGGAAGTGCTTAAATTGCTAAATGGCTCTAAAGAATCCAGTATTAAGGACGTTGTGGAGTTAACAAAAGTTCAAAACCTTAGTACAATTATTAATCTAACTGATGATACTCTTTTGACAAAAGAGAAATCTCTTCTGGCTAACTATCTATAGGCTGTACATAATCATTCATTCCTGATCAATAGAGTGCTATGATCAGTTGGATAAATGAAGGTGATAAATGCACTCAACTTTTCTTCAATACTATTTTGGTTAGGAGGAACAGAAACAAGATTTATTACATATTATTTAGTGAGGTACAGTGTTGTAGGATCAATACTTAATACTCTAGGACGTTGTTAAGTTCTTTTTCACACTTCAAAGATCTGCTAATCCTTTTGGGTCCTCGGTCTCCTTCTTAAGCAGTTTTATCCCCAAAACAATCTTTTAAGAGATGACAGTAAATTTGATCAAACTTGTTATGTTATGTTTGGTTGGACGTAAGATTTTGAATGGAATAGAATGTAAATGGATGTAATATTAGAAAATTATTGTTTAGGATGGATGAAATGGTTCATAATATAATATAGTGAAATGTTATTTGGAACAAGAGGTCATAATATAATATAGTAAAATGTTGTTTATCATCTTACATTGGATCCTAAACCTCCCAAATAGGAGGTAACTTATTTTTACTGTTTAGGATGGAATATGATGTAATGTGAAAACCTCCCCTTCCATCCTATTCCATTCCACTCCATTATAAACCCTCCTCCCAAATAATGGAATAATATTACATTCAATTTCATTCCAATAATAAAGATAAGGAAATAGTTTATACATTTTATAATGAATATAAAGAAAGCTCTTATTAGCCTTGGTAGACTGAATGGTTATTTCTTTCATAAATCTTAAGAAGTGATTGGTTAAGTAGTTAAAGATGCATTCCATGAATTCTTCTCAAAAGGTATCCTATTAAAGGAAATTAACAAAACTTTTCTCTGCTTGGTTCCTAAAGTCTCTAATACTGTTATCAAATTGGAATTTACCTTTTAAACTAATGTGTGATGGAAGCGATTTTGCAATAAGTGTAGTACTTGAAAACTAAATGGACAAGCATTTTTAACCAATTTACTACGTTAGCAAAACTTTGATGGGTGTGCAAGAGAATTATACAATAGTAGAGAAAGAATTGTTAGTAGTAGTTTTTGAGTTCTACATGTTTAGACCTCATTTAATCTTGTCTAAAATTGTGGGTTATAGTGACCACTACGTATTAAGGTACTTACTATATAATCCAAACACTAATATTAGATTAATTAGATGGATTTTGTTACTGCAGGAATTTGATTTAGAAATTAAAGATAGGAAAGGAGCCAAAAAACCTGGCAGTAGACCATCTAGCTCACCTTGAAAACCCAAATTTGGGGAAGCTAAATGAAGAATACATTGATGATTCATTCCCAGAAGAGTGCCCTTATAATTTGGAGATGTTAAGTGAGTTTAAGATCCCTTGTTTTGTAGATATTACAAACTATTTTATGACTAAGATCTTACTGGAAGGTCTTTTATATCACCAAAAGAAGAAATTCTTTACTACTGTGAAGGACTATTTTTAGGAAGATCCATATTTTTTTGTATCTGTTTAAACCAAATAGTGATAAGATGTGTATCTCACTCTAAGGGGTGGAAGATCCTAAGACATTGTCATATTGGACCTACCAGAGGGCACTATAGTGCCAATAAAATGACTCAAAAGATCTTTGAGTTAGGTTTTTATCAGTTTTCAATTTTCCAATATGCCCAAAGGTATTTAGCTTTATGTGATAGATGCCAATAATCAGGTAATAACTTTTGCTGGGATAAGATGCCTCAAGTTTCATTCTTGTTTATGGAGTATTTGATATTTTCGGCAGTGATTTTATAGGTCAATTTTTAGCTTTACTTAGCAATGGATATGTCCTATTAGTTATTGTCCATGTTTCTAAATGGGGTGGAAGCTCAAGCTTTACCCATAAATGATGTTAGGGTTGTTGTAAGATTCCTATAAAGTTATTTTCTCGTTTCGGCATACCTAGAGCAATTATTAGTGATAAGGGCACACATTTTTGTAATGCACAATTCTAAAAGGTACTTAAAAAGTATGGAATCACTCATAGAATTGCCACCCCATATCACCCTCAAACTAGTGGCCAAGTTGATCTAGCTAATAGGGATTTAAAATGAATTTTGGAAAAGACTATAAAGTACTAAAGGATAGAATGGTTAATTAAGTTAGATGATGCTTTATGGGCTTATATAAGGGCACATAAAACATTGATTGTCACTACACCTTAAATCCTTGTCTATAGGAAAGCATGTCATTTACTTGTGGAATTAGAACATAAGGCATATTGGGCCATTAAGCTTATGAATTTTGATCTTCAACTTATAGGTAAGAAGAGGAAGTTGTAAGTTAATGAATTAGAAGAATGACGATTGATAGCCTATGAGAACTCCAAAATGTACAAGGAGAGGACTAAGAAATATTATGACCAAGGGATCAAGCAGCCCAAGCAATTTAAAGAGGGAGATTTAGTTCTTTTATGCAATTCTCGTGTAAGATTATTCCTAGATAAGCATAAATCAAGATGATCTGAGCCCTTTATTGTGGAGAAAATATTTTCTTATGGCGTAATCGAGGTAAGTCATTCACACAAAGGTAACTTTAAAATTAATGGCTAAAATTATATCTTAGAGGTAATCTTGATGGTATTAAAGAGGATATTAATTTAACCAAGTCACCCTAGATCATAATAGGTATGTCGAGCTAAAGATGTTAAACAAGCGATACTTGGGAGGTAACCCAAGAATTACGATAGTTTGATTTGATTTGATTATATTATTTTGTTTATTTTTAGCTTTAGTATAAGATTCCATTACTTTTCGATGTGTTTCATGTTAAGTTATGGAGCATTTTAATTTGATTCTATCTATTTTTTATGTTTTTGGTATATGTTGCTAACTTTTATGACTTTAAACAAAAAAAAATTAAAGTCTTAAGGAACGTTTAGGTATGCATGATCATGTACACACCAGTTTACATGCCTGTGTATACACAAATTTGATTTCAACATGTTTTAAACGGTCAATGAACATGACTGTGTACAGTCTTGGAGCTTTTGAAAACTTCCACACACATTTACAGTTAGCTACACGAGTGTAGGATATGCTCATGTATCTCAATTTCTCTATAACATATCATAACACATGCCTATGTCAAAAGTCAAATATGCATAGTGACTTACATGATCATGAAAATGACTGTGTACATGATAGTGACAATAAATGAAAAGTCGCACGCGCATGTCCTAAGTCACACATCACCGTGACTTATACGGTTAGTTCCACGATTATGCAACTGACTATGTAAGTACAAGACACACAATAAAAACCTTTTTTCTTCTTCTTCTTTCCCACTTTTCTCTCCCCCTTCTGCCATCCACTTGTTGTTCCTCTCCCTTCTTCAGCCTAACCCAGCATTTTTTGAGTGATTTTACAACGTCCAAGTAAGTTTTTCTTGCCTTTTGCATTAATTATACTTGAAATTTGAGTATTATTGCAAATCTTAGGGTTTTTCATCCCCAAATCGCTAAGTTATGCAATTATTGCATCTCAGGGTGATTTCACCAAGTTTTGTGCTTGATTTTTAATTACAAGTTGAATTTCATTCTTTTCCATACAAATTATTGAATTGATTTGATGAATTGCATACAAATTGGATGAAATTTGAGTTGAGTATGCAAAAATTTCTCACTAAGTGATAAATTGTGATGATTTTGTTATATTAGGTTCATTTTGTTGTTTTCTAGTAATTAGATATTATTCCCTAGTTTAATTTCATTTCAATTTAGTATTTTGCATGAATTAGGTTTTAATTGTTTTTAGTATAGGTTTAATTGTTAAATTGTGTAGTTAAATTTTCAATTTAGGAATTGCATTAGTACTTGTATGATTAGATTAATTTTGTTTGTCGCTTTTAATTATATTAATAATTTTGTTATTAGTGTAATTTTCTAATTGTTTTTGTTAATTACAATATTATTAGTTTAATTTGATTTTTAATTGTGTATTTTTCACAATTGCATAACGTAATGAGCATACAAATTATGTGTGGGGAAAAGCGGTTTATTTGTATTTATATTTATTATTTTCTCGCATTTTATCTAGTTTCAGGCTTTCAGGGACAATGATGAGAAGAATAGAAGTTGCATAACAACAAAGAGCAAAGGAGATACCAAAGAATAAACAGAGAGGATAGGGGTCATCTAAAGACTCGAGTAAAGCTCGCTTACCACTAGTGAGACAGACTTTAGCACATCTAATGGAGCGACATGAGATGTTTCTTTTCATTGCTAGGGCCCATGATGAGCAGTTTTAGAGGTTCAACGACAAGAGATTTCAAAATGTTAAAGTGTGTTCATGGTTCTTCAAGATCATAGAGGCCACATACTAGCAGCTTACGCTCTAAGTGTCCTCCATGTTCTTCATGGAAAAAGGTCGTTATGATTAGGACCAACTAAGTATGATCTAGTTCAAGATACTCAAAGAGATGACGAGGATGAGCTACATGGACTTCTCCATGATGATGGGTCTTTATGATCAAAAATTTATGAAGACACAAGAGTACATGAGACTTAGGATAGATTTGTTGTATGATGTACAACCATCATTTCTGGTGCATCATCAGCGAGAAAGATACCTATAATAAGAGTAAACCCAAGGCATTCACCCTATGACATCATGCCCTCAAATACATCCACAGGCTTCTAATTTATACACCAAATGAGCAACTAATAGCTTTGGAGTCGTTGATAACCTAGATGTGTTCTATCTATGAGATGTGAGTGAAAGGATGCTAATACACTTGGAGCATGCCTTAGTCTAATTTTTTCAGCATTAGACCAAGGAGGGACGATATGGATTAGGCCCTATGTAACATGATTAGGAAAGAGGATGGGAGTCTTCTGGGAGACTATCTCTAATGAGGCTACTCGATACCATGGTCGCCTTCAACTTAGATGTTACGTGGAATATGCATATGGTACATATGAGACAGGGACCGACAGGAGAAATATACCTACTAATTAGGGTCCCAAATATGCAGGCAGCTTTAGGAGTAGATGAGGATTGCCCCAATATAACAGAGCAACCACCGAGACAAGACTCACCACCATCTAGCAGTTGCATCATCTTCAACTCTTTAGCCATATGATACTCAAAGGCCTGAGGGTCCTCCTGCAACCAAATGTCACAAATTAACAATTACAGGGGCAATCTATAAAGTATATACAAAGAAGACTTATTTTTCATATTGGCCTTGATTTCTCACTTCGTCCTCTCCATAACATCATAAAAATAACCAATTGTTGTCATCCAGACGAAGTACCCTCACTAATAGCTCACAAAATTGGATGACAAATTGACATTGGGACCACAATTCATTATCTTCAAGTATAATTTTAGAAACCTCCAATTCAGCATTAGACCTAGCATGTTAAGATGCAACCCACTTTTCTCTTGTAAACATTTTTCTTAACTTTTTGTTCATCATAATAAAACACTGAATTGATAAGAAATTTGCTGCAAATCTTGTAACAATAAGACGACAAAAATTCTTACCGTTGGTGAAATCCTTTCTCGTTAATTAATTTGTAACCATAATTATCATCTACAGCCATCAGTGATTTGCAACTATTGCAAGATTTGCAACTAATTTCTTATCACTTCAGTATTTTATTTTAATGAAGAAAGAGTTGATATAAAAGTTTACAAGTGATAAGTAGGTTGTATCTCAGTATGCTAGGTCTAATGCTAGATTGGAGGTTTCTAGAATTATACTTGAAGATAATGAATTTTGGTCTCAATATCAATTTTTCATTTGAATTTGTGAGCCATTGATGAAGGCACTTTGTCTAGCTGATAGTGATGAGAAGGCAAAATTGGTTTTTTTTTTTTAATACCGTGGAGAGGGCAAAGGAAGCAATCAAGGCCAATCTGAAAAATATTCCTTCTTTATGCATACTTTATCTTGCAGTCATCAATGAGAGATGAGAAAGACAACTTTACTTCCTGTTGTTTGCAAAACTTTACTTCCTGTTGTTTGCAACTAAGGCATTTTTTAATCCTAGTATCTATTTCAAACAAATTTTTACAAAGAAAGATGAAGTTAATAGGGTAATGATATTAACTATTACAACAATTGTTGCCC
>JAOQMQ010000003.1:15292713-15307434 GCA_027563845.1 Erythroxylum subrotundum
TGAATACAATAGGGTGTGAAAGGAATCAGAACACATTTAAATTCACTCATTCCAAGAAAAAAGAATAGATTGGAGCACAAAAGATTGAATGACTTGGTCTTTGTTCGATACAATTTAAAGCTTTAGGAAATATATGTTATTATCATTATCAAGTTGGATATAATTTCTTGTAATTTTTTAACAATTTAATTTTATTGATTACTAAGACTCTTAATAGAACAAGTAGTTCTGTAGATTCAAATTTTCTTGATCATATTAATCTTTTACTGAATTGGGTTTCTGAAGAGCTAGGTTTGATAGATAAGAGTGACTTAGAAGATAATATTGGATGGGAAAGTATTGACATGTTATTTGTGACAATGAATTTGAACGATGGTGATGATGAGGCTCCTCTCAATGAAGAGGATTTTGTACCAAATGAAAATTGGGGTTAATGTGATTTGAGTGGGTATTCGATTGAATAAAGTTCCAGGTATTTATTTCTCCCCTTCTTTTAATTTCACTTATATTTAATGTATATGTTAAATCCTATATATGCAACATAAATATAATTTTAAATATTTTTATTTGAGGTTTCACTTCTAGTTAGTTATTTCCTCGGCACGAACTCTTGTTATAAATTGCAATTGTTAAAAAGTCATAGATATGTATTATTATTTTTATTTGACGTCGTGATGCAATTATTATTTATTATACGATGAAATTGTAATATTTTAAATACTTTGTATTGTTTTTATTTTTATTTTTATATGGTGATTATATGATCTTTTTCATATTAATTGTGGTTATTATTTTTATGTGAAATATGTAAAAAATAGTATTAATAAAAATAAAATTTTTTATTTTAAATTTCTATTATTATGATTTTGGAGAAAGGATTGATGTAAAATTATAAATTATGCAGTACAATATATTGAAGGACTATTTTATAAATTCAAAAAGTACCTAAATTGATACTCAATATTGACCAGTATCGGTATAGTACCATACCATAACAAAATTCAGTACCAATACTGGTGTAATAATCATAACATTAGGTTTGGGAGGGAGTAGAAGAAGAAATAAGAGAAATAAACCTAGTGTAAAATGACGTCGTTTATATTGTGAGAAACAAAAGCTTAAAATTGCGTAATTTTGCTTCATCTCCTTTTATGTTGATGGCTTAAAACGATGTCATTTTTTTATGTATGTTACTCGAGCTTCAGGCAAGGCCTGAGTTTCTTATAATCATCTGGCTCGAGGCCTAATTAACCTGAGCCTGGTCCATTGACCATGGGTCAGATTGGACTCGGGCCAATTGTTATTCCTAGTCATAGAAATTTCATTCAAACCCTCCAATAATAAACTTTTGACTTCACTTCAACCAAAATAAAAACAATTATATATATATATACAACTCAAGTTTCATGCCACAAGTTTATTTTTAAAACTAAATGATTAGAATTATACAACATTGTAATTATTAAGCTTAGGTATTTTCTAAAACCACAAAAATATAAATTCATTATATTAGTATTTTTGTTAAGGTAAAAAAATAAATTTAACATCAACGTTTACATCTAAATATAAATTATACTTTTATGAATTAGAACGTTAAAAACAAAATTTATTTTTTTTAACATTCAAATTAGAATTTCTACAAACCAAAAAATAAATAAAAATATGATTGCTAATTTTCTATTAAATCATTGAAGATATGGCAATAATATATACATTTTTTAATAACCTTATGAGTCTTACAATGTCATGTGTGGACCACGTGACTCTATAAGACTCCTAAATTCATTAAAAATCTTCAATTAATCGGACTAAATTTAATTAAATATAAATAAATAATTAATTATAATCTAATTACTCTAATGTAATTTAACCTTAATCTAATTAAATCCTATCCCCCAAATTGCACAACCCTATATTTTATATTTAGCTCCAATTTATTTTAATCTCTTTGTCGCCATCTCCCTAATCCCTCTCATCTCGTTCATTCTTCTTGTTTAGAAGAAGCGTGATTTTTAAATGCAAGATAACTTCTTGCAACTTACACCATTCAAGATCTTCAAAATCATCATCTTCATAAACCACTCCGAACCACCCAGATTCCTTATCAAATTAAGTAATAGTCCCTAAATAATATTGAACTCCAGACAGATTCCTCGTTCTTCTTCCTTCTAACCATTAATCGAAACTTGTAATTCCAAATAACTTCGGGCTTTGAGTCGCATTTTTATAAGATTCTAAATCACTTAATCTAGTTAAGTCAGCATCACTTCTACTAACTTTTGTCAACATATCAAAGACGTTATTGGTCATTATAGCAGGTTCACCTAGTAACCAAAAAACTCTTATTTGAAGAGATTTATAATTTGAGTTGATACTTATATTTCAATCCATCTTTGCCATAAAATTACAAGACTAGTTGAGAAAACAATAAAGGAAATATAATCAAACTCGTAGTAGATGTTCAAAAACACAAAAGAACTTACACTATTATAGAAATCACACAACTTCCAAACCGAAAGGATCAGGGAGATGGAAGGGATGAGAAGATTATGTACTTTAAGGATTAGGGTTTAATTAAGTTAATAAATTAGATAAGATGGTTAATTCAAATTTATTAAAATTAATTTAATTAAATACTTGTAATCAACTTATGAGCCTCTTAAAATTACATAATATTGTAGAACCTACAAATTAATTAAAAATAATATATTCTTTACCACAGCATTAATGACATGATAAAAAAAAAATAACAAATCATGCTTTTATCTATTTTCCATCTACTAATTCAAATGCTAAGATTAAGGGAGCAGATTTACCCCTAATCAAATATCATGTAAGGAATGGAAGCAAAACCTAGTTTTGGGTAGATAACTGGACTGAATTCAATCCCTTACTTGAAAGATGTGATCTGATGCACTCGACTACCAAAATCCCTTTAAAAGCTAAAGTGGCTCAATTATCCAAAGAGGAAACTGGAGCTGCAATTGCAAAGAATCCAATAACTTAACGGACCTCTTACCTCAACATCATCCTTCACAAGAAGAAGAAAGAATCTGTTGGATGGGAGATAGTTCAAGGAACTTCACCGATTCCCCTTGCTTACAGATGCTCAGAATTCATTCAGCTAAATCTCACCGATTTGATCTAATTTGGAGCAAGACACTTATTCCTAAAGCAGATCTCATATGTTGGTTAGCGACAAAGCAAAGGCTCAAAACAAGGGATAGATGGTTTGGAAACATAAATTTTGTGTGTGTGTTGTGCAATGCTTGCCCTGAATCTATTAGTCACCTGTTCTTCCAAAGTAATTATTCACAAATAATTTAGGCTAGAACTCAATATCTGTTGCAAATTTCCAAACAAGGGACTGGCCAAATATACTTGAATGGGCCATCAAAACTGCACAGCAGGATAATATTGTCTTCAAAACTGCTTTCAACTGCTCCGTTTGTCATATAAAGAGAGAACTCTAAACTTCACTACAAAGCAGAGTTAAAAAAAAGCACATCTTACCAAAAAAGAAAATTGTTAATTGAATTAGAGAAATAATCATAGCACATAGTGTAGAAATGAAAGTAAGTCAAGTAATTTATGAATTCAAGTATTTTGTAATTCTTATTACCTTTTCTGCTTATTCTTTCAATTGTAGCAAAAATTACTGAGCCTTCATAGGGATGTTCAAGCTCAGCTTTTGTGAATTTTTTTTTTTATTTTCATAAAAAATATTAAAGTTATGTCCTAAAATGTTGAAATCAAATTTACTCTTATCATTTTGTTAATAATAAATACTTCATTGAAGAAGAATGGAGTAAAAAAGAACCAAAAGAAAAGAATATTAGATGGGGAGGCACATCCTCCACTTGGATTCAAACCATACCAAAAAAGAAAACAACACTCCCAGAAGAAAATTTAACATCAAAAATAGATTTTATAAAATAGGCTTCTCAAAATTTTCTTTTGACCATATATTACAGGCGAGACACGAGGAATAAAAGTGAGCATTGGAGTCATTAGCCCGAGCAAGTTTTCCAGGGAACTGCAGTCCGTCATAACCTCAACTTCAGTTCTCGGTTTAAGCCCCTAGAAAGAGGATTTCAGCTCGTGCGGATTCTAATACATTTTGTCAATTGTGGTGATACAACTAACAGATCAACTAGGTTTGCACTTACCCCTACTAGATCGTTGCGAATAGCTTCTTAGCTCCCAGAAATCACATTGCTAGGCTACGTCAATCCCAAAATGTGTGTAGGGAAAATGACAATCTTTAAGTAAAAATAGGCAAAGCTGAAGAAACCAAAGAGAACAGTAGGCAACAATAAACTAGCAAAAATACACAGCATATATCCTATTCTTTATTCCCTGGACGACTGAAATAAAAACCACAAACACATAAAAGCTCTATTTCAGTCCGATGCTTCATGGGCAGTTAAGTTCTAGGTTTACCCAACTAAAACTTTCCACAATCCAAAAGTATTAGTTATGATGACGTGCAGCGCCCCCCCTGCCCCTCCCACCATAGTCATAACCTCTACCATAAAAAGATCCACGAGGACGACCACCGCGTGGATGTCCACGCCCACCTCGGCCTCCTCGATACCTTGGAAAGTCACCAAAAGTCTGCACCAACAAACAAAACAGGATCTTAGTAAAAAACTGAAGACTCTTTGGAAGTGGAAAAAGATACAGAATGAAGTAGAAAAGGAAACTGAGGAGAGAGAAACAACAGTACCTCGGTGTCTATTTTCATCTGATCAGAGAATCTAGTTCTTCCATTTTGTGAATCACGACCACGGGTGTTGCACGATAGTGTATCGAAAAAGTCATCCTTGTTATAAACAGGCTGTAGCAGCAAACAAGAGTTTTAGGAAAATGAGTCAGAAAGATCAAGAAGGTTTACAATAAGGAAATATCATTTCCATATCCAACTGAGCATCAGAGTTGTGCATAAAATCACCTTAACATCAACCTTCGGAACATCAACTTCATTTTGAGAATCATCCTCATCACTGAGTTTACCATCTTCTTTATACCTCGAACGTGATCTATTAGTCTTACCAAGATGACCCCACACTTCATCCTTCTTGAATTTTTCATTCATTGCTTCAAAATCAAAATCCTCTGTAAACTTTGTTACAGGATTTGAGCTCTGCACCGGAAATAATTGTAACCCATCTTGAGAAGTTTCACCAATCAGCAATAGAGTATAAAATTACCTAGTCAACTAAATTTTTCTGCAAACAATGAACTCGCTCTACTGATACCAAAATGTTGGGTCCATAGACAGGAATACCTGCAACTTTTCATGGCCGCATCCACATATTAAGAATTTTTTTCTACATATACTGCCACTACCAATTTCCAAGGAGTTGATTCCATCAAAGCTAAGAAATAACATATCCACAATACCAAATGTACCAATACGAAAATCAGTGAAATCAAAAACATTTGACACCCTCCATCATACTAAATTATTGACTTCAATAAATTTTAGGCAAAAGACTGAGCATGAAGCTAGTATCAAATGCATGCAAACATAAAAATGCAAGTAAGACATTACCCCAGCTCCTCTTCCTCTTTCTCGTCCTCTGTATGCAGGACGAGTAGTATATGAAGATCCATTTGGCTAGGAAACAGAAACATAGACAGCAAAAAATATGTTAGAATCCTTGAAGACATTTTCAAATAATTGTACCCAGTTTGATAAGGAAAAACTTGAAGTAAACGACCTTGTCAGTCAACTTATGTCAATGATGCATAGAATAGTCAAACATATCGCTGCCCCATAGAAGCAACTACATTTCTCACTCAATGATTTGGAACTATCAACAAACTAAAGTCACCAATTCCTATAAGGCTTTCTCAGCCACTTACCTAGAAAATAAATGTTCATGTCTAGTCCTATATGAATGCTGAACTTCTCCGCAGATGTACTGAATATCCACCAAAACACAGGGCCTCTTGATGAGTTGATCTCATGAACATAATTGGTAGCATTTATAGTAAAATTGTTTTATGTTTTGCCTTAGAAAAAAGCATGCAAGTCAAGTTATCTCCTAACATAAAAAGAAATGTGGATTCATGCATAGGTAATGGAAACAAAATCACTATATATATGAAAGGCACACCTTATTGTTTACACGTGAAGGAACAGGTAACGGGAGTATTGGAGGCTGAGCTTCAGTAGCAACTGGCACCAACGGTTCTGATGATGCTGGTGACAACACCTGTACAACTTCCACATCTTTATGATGTGTTTGGACAGATTGTGAAGAAGGAAGAATAGAGGATCCAGACTGCAATAATTGGCCAGGTGTAATCAGTGAAGGTGTGGGAGTTTCTACACGAAGAGAATTAGATGCACCAATAACAGCAGATGTAGCTTGTGAAGAGGTTTGATATGGAATTGCTGGACCAGAAATTGAACTGGACTTATTGGAAATTGATGGCACAATGACATTTAAATCGGGACTGGATGTAGTCAAAGGAGATAATGTCGATATGCTAGTGGTCAAATTGGCTGTAGGAAGTGTCGCATTGGGAGCCTTATTAGGTATCAGACTTTGTAAAGTTTCTGAAGCAAGAGCTGTAGAGGGTACAAGAGGTAAGTTTGAAGGCCAAGTTGACTGTGATGAGGAAGTAGATGCCATGTTAAGGGGACTAGTAGTTGCAGAAAGCATGGGAGATGGAACATCTGGCAGTGAAGCAGGCAAGTTGGAAGCAGTTATGTTTGATCCTGGCAAGTTTGAAGCTGTTAGGTTTGAACCTAGCGAAGTTAAGGCTCCAGAGGGTAAAGAAGCATTGAAATTCGGATATTGCATTTGTTGTGGTAGAGGAGGCATTGACAAACCCGGTGAAGGTCGAAGCAAAGACTGCTGGTGTAAATGAGGTGGAAGCCCATTCGGTGCATAATAACTTTGCCAATACATGGGCAAGGCAAGCCCACTACCATTTGCACTGGGAGGGGGAGGTGAAGCTCCCCATGTTCCTAAACTGCCTCCAGGTTGATACAAAGGCAGTCCACCTTGGAAACCTGAGCCAGGTAGTCCCATTTGTGCATTATGGGATCCAAGTTCAGGCAACGACCCACTAACAGCAGAAGGCAAGCTTGTAGTGGTGGAGACTGGACGATGATAGTGAGACTGTAAAGGTGATTAACTGATTATAGCAGTGAAAGAGTTAATTCAAATCGTAGAAATTATATCATGCACTTAGAGATCATGTACCCACCTGTATAATGGCTGGATCATTGTTTATGGGAGGCATAGGCTGAACTGGTGCTGAAGATTTAACCTGCAAGTCCTGTTTGAAGAAGCACAAAGAAGAGTTTAAGCATTTGAATGACTTGAGAATAAACTACTATTAGCCAAAGATAGAAATTAATATTTAGTACATAGATATTGGGAGCACATTCCCTTTAATGTAAGGCACACATAAAACAATATCTAACAACACTTCTTCCTGTAAGGTAATGAAACAAGTTATGTTAAAAGTTTCTTCAATTTTGAAGCAGGTAATACCTGTAGACCTTAAGGAACGGAAAAACTTGTATCCAGAACAGTCACATAATCCATACTGATTAGTGCAACTAGACAGTTCAATCGATAATTGGAAATTAAGCAGTAAATACTAGTTTAACTTTCCCATGGAATAGACAAAAATAAATGCCAACATTTAACATCCATGAAAAGAAAGATGTCAAAAGACAAAAGAACTTAAGCTTAAAGTGAAGTATTAGATCATTTTCTTATGAAATTTTAGTTTACCAACACCAAGAAACAAGATTATGTGAAACCCAAACAAATAATGCAAAATACCATCAGCCGAAGTACACAGATAAAGTACATATACACTTAATTAACCATCCAATGCTATACATTACCTTGATATCACTTCCTCGAAACAATATGTATTCATAAACTCTATCACTAGGAGGGATTTGTGGACCATCTTTTTTCCTCCCTTCGGTTCCAAATGATCGAACTGCAAATACAAATTGAGGAAACAGCATATAAAAACTGTAGAAAGAAAAATAAGGTTAGCACTTATCTTAGATGCAAAATCAGCACAAACACACTAAAACCAACACTTCTAGATTATGAATTTGGCTGGCAACCTTTGACATTTCTATAAATCATCTCGAGCGCAACAGATTTCAATTATCATTTCATTTATTAATTAACATTCTAGACATTCTGACCAAATATTTGCAAATAAAAAATTATAACAATACCCACGTAAGCTGTTTATCCCACCAACTTCTAGTTTACAATTAACCAGACCCGTTAATGGTACCAACAAGTTTAGACAAAAATTAAAGGAACAGTAAAAATCCCAGTTTCGAACACTGCAACCAAGTCAACCCAGCAACAAAAACCAACAGTCATCCAAAACCCACCATAAAATTCTATGAAACAAAGAGGAAATCGAGAAAATGAAAGAAACCCCCAAATCAGGTGTACCATTTTTCAGACCAATACTGGATTCGTCAGTGTTGATATTGTATAAAAGACCCTCGTAACGGATCTCACTCTTGGATGTCAAGCTTATCAAGCTCCCTATGTAAGAGTCCACCGTCGAATTCGATCTGGACGTCGATGCCGTCGAATTGGTACTGTTCTCTGCTGCCATAACTTAATCTCCCCTCTTCTCTTAGCTCCAGTCGGAACCCAATCTGTTCATACAATCACATATACTGTCTACTAATCTATCAATCAACAGCTATCTCCAAGAATGGGAGCGAAATCCCCAACTAGTAGAGAAAGAAAATAGGGTTTTGATTCTGGCTCTGCGAGTAGGAGACGAAGAACAAGCGAACATCCGATTAATAAATTATGATTTTACGTTCTTTTTTTACGCTTTTTACGGGGGTCTTTCGGTAATTGCGATTTTGATAGAGACAGGGACTTGCCACGTGGTGACATCATGGACTTGTTTGTGTTTCTGTTGAATTACAGTAGAAATCGAGTCGTAACATGGACTGAGAACCGAGAGCAGTGTCTAGCAGGGGTTTCTTGATCAATGTAAAGAATCTCTTCGTATCTATAATTAGCATATCATATCAGAAAGTAATATTACATAGTTATTATATATAAGTATATATATATATATATATATTCAAATTCAACATTTTCGATAACTCAATAAGACCTCAAAGTCCCACTACAATGGATACCAAAGACTCCAAACCTCAAATTAAGATCAAGCTCATTAGTAGTCCTCAAGCTTCAAAATTCAATAGTATCCAACAAAACGCTCCAAGTGAACTCATTTTGCTCGTATAAATCGAAAGGCCTACTGTCTTAGTCTCTATCAGAAAAATAAAAAAATTCCTAGTAAATCTTAACAAAATTAGTCTAGTCCAATAGAACCATGCACTCCTTGATGACAATTTTGGGTTCTCAACTTGTCTCCAATTCTAACAAAGCTGAAGAGCTTATTGGTCCAAGCCTCCAATATATTGTTAAAATTGTCAAATCCAATGTTATGAATATTGTACCGGTATTGGTATCGGATTTAGCTCTGATACTATATTATACCAATTTCGGTCAATACCAGATATTGTTTCAGGTAATTTTTTTAATTTATAAAATACTCCTTAAATTTTTTTAAAAAATACAATATAATCCAAATTTACAATAAGGGTCACTATTTGGAAAATCCTAATTCTTTAAATTCAATACGTCCATCATATAAAGCAGCTTCTTTGTAACTCAATGTTATGAATACCATACCGGTACTGGTACTGGTACTGATACTGGATTTAATTCTGGAACAGTACTGTACTGGTATCAGTTACTACCGGGTACCGTTTCAGGTAATTTTTAAATTTTATAAAATAGTCCCTAAATTTTTTTAAAATTACAAAATAGTCTTTCAATAAATTATACTGTATAATTTATAATTTTACATCAACCATGCTTTCAAAAAGTATATATTATAATTAATTTAAAATAACTCATAAATATAAATCCCAATTCATAAATTAAAATAATTCATACAAGATTAAATACTAAGCTCTTTCTCACATATATCAAACAATAACAACAAACATAATAAAAGATAATACACTATAATTAATTTTTTGAAAAATAGAAAAAGAAGCATCAATTACTTATTTGAAAAATTGACTATCTTAACTCTTCCTTTTTGTTTTTGAAAAAATTGATTGTTCTCGTTGTAACTTGTAGGTGCTTCTTTGCTTCTTTTTTATGCACTATGTAATTACATCATTGCTCAGCTCTCACTTCTCAATACTTCTTGTTAGGATAGATGTTTTGGCATTATTTATTAATTGGACATATAAGATATTAATTGGATAGTGATTTGGATTCAAATACTATATAGATAATCTTGTAGTTATGATAGAATCCTATCTTGGATTGAAGTCTATTATTATGTTGGTATTTGAATGATGTACGATTGGATTTTTTATTGTGCGGATAAAGGATAAGAGAATTTTATTTTGCAAAGATTTTGGGGATAGTAGAATAAGTGAAGTGAATATCTTGTATATCTTTATCCATGGAAGAAGTATATCTTGCATGGGTATTTTAAACAATCGATATTGCAGTGGGCATAAGGTGAAGTGCATTAATTGGATATATAAAAGAAGGGTGCGTGTGTCACTAAAGTAGCAAGTGTTATGTGTCTATGAACAAAAAGAATATGGCTTGCGGCGCATATCATGGAATCAGCTGAATAACGTGTCCTTACTGGGAGCTACGGTGTTGTGCTTATCTGTGGAAATAGCTGAATAATTTTTGGAGTATTGACACCACGCAAAAAGGGTGCAGGTTATGTGCATCAGTTATTGCAATAGGTGCTTTACATTTTTGAAGTATTTTTTATGTTACAAAAAAAACTAAAAAAAAACTAAAAAAAGACAAAAAAATATTTTTTGTTTTTTAGTTTTATGTTGCTATTGACGTCTCATCTTTTAGTAGTTTGCTTAGTGACTTCTATTTGGCTCTACCGAAGACTCTTCAGCTCTCTCATCGGTATGGATCTCTTTCAGGGGAGACATCAGACTGTTTATGGTGAATGTTCTATTTATGGGGAGATTTTAAGGTATATGCGTGACTATTCGTCGTGCTTTTTTGGCATCTTTTTGTCCCAAGGGGGAGAAATTTGGATGATTGATTTTCTGTGAAACTTGATGTTTGATTAAGGGGGAGCATTGTGAATTTCATCTTTATATGTCCAATTATGATTATTCATATTTGTGACAAACAATGCAAAAAAGGGGGAGATTGTTAGGATAGATGTTTTGGTATTATTTATTAATTGGATATATAAGATATTAATTGGATAATGATTTGGATTCAAATACTATATAGATAATCTTGTAGTTGTGATAGAATCCTATCTTGGATTGAAGTCTATTATTATGTTGGTATTTGAATGATGTACGATTGGATTTTTTATTGTGCGGATAAAGGATAAGAGAAATTTATTTTGCGAAGATTTTGGGGATAGCAGAATAAGTGAAGTGAATATGTTGCATATCTTTATCCATAGAAGAAGTATATCTTGCATGGGTATTTTAAACAATCGATATTGTAGTAGGCATAAGGTGAAGTGCATTAATTGGATATATAAAAGAAAGGTGCGTGTGTCACTGAAGTAGCAAGTGTTACGTGTCTATGAACAAAAAGAATACGGCTTGCGGCGCATATCATGGAATCAGCTGAATAACGTGTCCTTACTGGGAGCTATGGTGTTGTGCTTATCTATGGAAATAGCTGAATAATTTTTGGAGTATTGACGTCACGCAAAAAGGGTGCAGGTTATGTGCGTCAGTTATTGCAATAGGTGTATTTGAATTTTTGAAGCACATCAGGCGTTAATTTTATTCGAGTGAATTGAAGTGAATCTTTGTGATTTTTGATGAGCCGTGGCTGTGGTGTGAGTTTATGACACAGTGAAGAATAATTACTTTGCAGTGGGTGTGTGGCTTCGTATTGATGTTTATGTGAGCCAACCTATTGGTGTTGCGACAACTTCTGAATCTATTTTAGTGGAGCTTAACCTTTCAGGAAGTTGTCTTCTTTGTCTCAAGTATCTTTTTTATTTAATTTTCAGTTGATTAAACACTTGAGCTATTTTTATTTATTATTGTTTTGAGTGAAAGTAGTTAGACTAATCCTCTGACAAGGTTAGTACGAGGCGGTTGTACTATTGAGTTGATTAAGAAAATCCTCTGTTGAGGTTAACACGAGTCGGTCGTGTTATTGGGTGTGAAATTCTTTCACGGGAAGTGAGGTTGAGGGATAGTGTCAAGGGTTGAGTGGTGTCGGCTCAGTAAAGCCTTGAGTAAAACTATTGTACTTTGGTGAAAGTGATTAAGCTGGGTGAGGGCCCCGCAGAAATAAGCAAGGTGTGCCGAACTACGTTATCAAATTTCTGGTGTTTTTATTATTTCGATTCTGCTTGTTTTTATATTTTGTTGATGCCAAATAAGGTTGCGAAAAGTTTGCGAAATAATTAAACCTCTTCGATTTTTCACTTCTCATTTCTCAAGACAACTCAACTCTCAAAACTCTACTGTTTCGCTCTTGTAAAAAAACTAAAACTCACTTCCACTTTGCATGGTTTCAGTTTTTCATTCTTCTTCTCCTTCTTTCTTATTTTCTACTTCTTTTTTACCCTTTTAATATGACAGATTGTTTATTTTGTTTGTTGTTTTGGAAATAAACTTTGTTCTTTGTCTTCTTTTGGCTGTCGTTCTTTTGAAAAGTGGAGATGAATCTGAGTGTTGATCTACAATCTTTTCTTTTTGTCTTCCTCTGCAATCTTTTCTTTTAGTGTTACACGAAAATGGTGACTGGTGTGGGTGGCGATGAGGAGAGAGTGTAGAGAAAGTGGAGATGAATCTAGGTGGGTAGAGAGGAGAGGGAGAAAGATTGTTAAGGTTTTTTTTTTTATTTTACAAAATGGTCCTTCATTTTTTTAAGTTTAATACCGATGGTACCAAATTTCATGGCCTTTACGCTATCGTCCTCCTTTGTCATCTCTCACAAACTCTCTTTCGATGTCTCCTTTTCTACCTTAGTCCAAAAGAACCATTTTCTCTCTTGCCATTTGGCATTTTGAGTCAATGTACCTCGTGGTCAAACTGCAATTAGCTCAGCCCTCCACAAGTCAATTCAAAAACTTGAAAAGGTTAATTCTTTCGAAAAGTTTTTTAGTTTTTTTTTATTGTAAGTGTGATTGGAATTATTGCCAGCTGTGGCATGCGCAAGAACGTTTTTAAAATTTTAGGTTTTGTTTAGTTTTTGGATTTTCGACTTAACTCACCGAAATCAATATTTGGTTTAGTCTATACTGTAAAATGAAAAATGAGAATGGGAGGAGACAGATCGGGAGGCACGAGGGAGAGGGTTTTCTCTTTTTCTACCATTCTCCAATCCAACGGCCACATCTCTTTTCTCTTACCAATCATTATTGCTAAAAATGCATTTCCTTGTTCCTTAGCCTAACTATTATTCTTTCATGTACGACTTATCTCTATCATATTTCTTCCTTCTTCGATGAGCATAGATCTCACCAATACACCTATATTCCTCATGTTTTACGAAAACCAACTTTAGTAGCATTGTCCTTATTATTTAGTTCTTCTTTACTGGCATCCTCGTTTATTGCTCTATTTTTCTTTTCTCGTGAAATTCTTCATTTGAGATGAAATTTGCAAATATACAATGTAAGAATCAAACAAATCACAACACAAGACCAAGATCTATCATGTCAGATTATCAAGATTAACTAGATAGCGGAAGCGTACCTGAATCCATCGAAGTAATCACGTATAGGATGATGCGGTTTGTATTGATCTTACAAGAGATGTCTTTGTAGGAAAATCCCGGTGCGTGTATCACATACACACGGTGTGGAAAACAAAAAAAAATTTGTTCCATGACCTTCCCGAAGTCCAGGATCTATGTATCTATACAAAGAAATACCATAATTCTCAAACCACAACGACCAAAGGAGACCGTCTCTAACAGTATCCACGCAGAGGTCGGAGCATCTAACCGGATCAAACTCTTTGATCCAGAAATAGCTAGAGCAAAGAAAAGAGTACTAGCTCTTACCTTTGTTCTTGGAGAGCTCAAAGTGAAGGAGAGTGAAGCTTGGAGAAGAAGACGATGGAGATGATGATGAAGCTTTGGTTGTTACCTCTTTTAAAACCTAAACTTTTTTAACTTCTTTAAAAGCTCACTTATTCACTCTCACGACCATCATCCTTCTTCTCCTTGAATGCCACTTGTCTTTAAGACATTTAATGCTTCCATTTAATGCTTCCTTTCCATGTATATATATATATATATATATCTATATATAGATATCTATATATAGATATAGATATATAAATGCTGAAGTGGTCCAGTCACACTGGGGTCGATCCTACCGGGTCCCTTTATGGAAAAAATACCGGAGACCTGTTTCAGCAATATCGATGTCGCGATCTCATCGGGACATATCTCGATCTCATCGGGATCCATTTGGTTCTATTGCTCTCCATATAATGGATCTCTATCCAAAACTGTTTTACGAATTCTCCGAGTCACTCTTATACGTGTGACCCATTAGGTTCCCGGTTATGTTGGCCACTTAGATTAACACTTAATCTAAGCAAGTCATGAGTGGTGTCTAGCAACACATCATGACCCCCAATTGACCGGAAAGTCAGTGGTTTGACGAATGAACCCGTGCTCACCACGA
>JAOQMQ010000003.1:15307534-15325053 GCA_027563845.1 Erythroxylum subrotundum
GTGCAACAATCCTATTATGCATGAGCAGTCCTATGAACTCTCAATCTAGCCCATCCTATGCCAATTTACCATTTTACTCTTCCAGTAGGGGGTGGGATGTTACACTTAAGCCTCTCTTGGGGACCATAACCACATATTCATATGCTTAGTGTCAATTACCAATTTGCCTATCATAAATTAGAAATATAACACTGGGGTTTCTACACATATCTAAGGCCATACTTTAATTAGATGATTTGGACCCAATAACTCAAAACTTTATTATACCACTTTTCTTGGGGTCATACCTTATAATAGCCCATGACATATATATATATATATATATGACAACAATCTCCCACTTGGACTACACATATATAATTTCTTATAATTATATGTCATGATAAACCTTATGAGCTCAAAATTGCTATTATTGTTTAATCGTCTTTAAATAATCCGGTCCATTAATCATATCAATGTAGGATCAAAGGGATCTTCGTCACAATCATCGTGACTAAACCCATTAATGGTCACATACATCAATAAAACAACGACATGGATCAAATATGGATGTGTAGCATGGAAATTTCATGTCATGTGATCTTTAACATGCATATTTCCAACTGGTCCTACTGTATGCCTTCATGAGATCAAGCCAAATGAAATCAGAGTGTAAATTTATAAAAAAAATTTATATTGAAATACCAAATCACACAAAAGCTGTAAGATATGTCTGTAACCATAAATGTATACAAACTCCCACTAAATCAACATATCATCAAATAAGAAAACACCCATATGAGCGGTGTGCTAATGAGAGACCTTAGGTGGTAAACCTTTAGTCAGCGGATCCGTAATCATGGAGTTTGTTCCAATATGTTCTATAGATAATTGACCACTCTGAATTCTTTCTTTTCTTGATATTGCCTTTAGAATTGGATTTTAAATTAATCTCTCTTCTTCTTGCACACAATGTGAAATGAGCTCATTAAGAGTCCATTTCTCCTTTTGACAGTTATAACTAACCTTAAATTGACTGAATTATGTGGGAAGAGAGATCAAAACCAGATGTACAAGAAAGTCTTCCGACAGCTCTAACTTTAGTGCCTTTAGTTTGAAAGCAAGATGAAACATCTCTAGAATGTACTCTCTAATACTCCCAATGCTTTTATACCTTATGGAAACAAGTTTTGTTAAAACAACACTTGTTTCCGCCTTTTCGTTTTTAGCAAAACGCTGCTCAAGTTCCTTAAGAAACAATTTGACATCCTTTTCTTCAAACATTGTGCCCCTGAATGTTTTCGGAATTGCATGTTTCATGATCATAAGACTCATGCGATTTAAGCGGTCCCATCTTTTCCAGTCCCTCTTTTCATTAAAGGAACTTACATCCATAAGTGTAGGGGGTCGCTCAATCCGAGATCCATACAGCCAAAAACGATCTTAATATTCTCCTTCAAAATCTTGAAGTTTGTGCCATTCAACACAGGAATAGAGTTGATGTTGGCAGATATAGAAGTAGTTGATGTATTAACTAAATCAAGAACAAAACAAACAAGATAAGCTCACAGTTAAAATCCGAATGCTCTATAATTAATAAATTCAAATAATGGTAATCCCATCACAAGATATCTAACACAACATTGAAATTTAGTCTTTGGGCAGAAATATCAATTTGTAAGTAGTACTCTTATTGTAGTGATCAAATATTGACAATAAATTCATGTAAAATATAAGCCTTTCTTTGGACCGACTTATAATTACATGAAAAACTAAATAATTATCACATATTTATCACCACAAGTATGTTTGAATTTTGTCCAAATAACAACCTTCCTTTGGGCCGATCATTATTCGCATAAAATTCATCCATACATAACCGTCTTGATATTTTAAAATTAATTAATCAACACAATAGAGGTTACTTTGGCAACATTTTGTTATCAAATAATTCAAAATATTAATAAAAAAATGTCAATAATTGAATCCATTAATTTAACCATAATTCATTTTGGTTAAGGTATATACAAAGCCTTTAAAACAAAGCACAAATCAAGACTTGCAAAGAGCTTTTAAGACAAAGCCATATAATACAAAAGGCTTTGACTTTTCAACCCTCTTTTTTTCTGCAAACTTTATAAAGGAAAGAAAACAAGGAAACACTAAAACCGAAGACACTCCAATGCTTTACTCATTCTTCTTTAAACATTTTCCTTTCATTTTATTTCTTATTGATATTATTAAACATCAAAAGCCTTTAACGAATCACTGAAAACGAAAAAAAAATAGACCATTATACTAACATCACTCCATAGTCCATAAACACATATAAACCAAGGCAAAAGCAGGAGAACAAAATTGTTTTCTGAAATCGAAATCGAGAACTGACAATAGACAGATTCAGTCCAACAAACAACACAACAAAACTCACATAAATCTGAATCGAGAAACCAACGAATCCTGACCGAAAACACATAATCTATATTTCTTAATAATCCAATATGACAATATCTCTGATACCACTTGTAAGAATCAAACAAATCACAACATAAGACCAAGATCTATCATGTCAGATTATCAAGAGTAATTAGATAACAGAAGCATACCTAAATCCATCAGAGTAATCACGTATAAGATGATGCGGTTTGTATTGATCTTACAAGAGATGTCTTTAGGTTGTCTATCTTTTCTCTTGATGGGATAAAAGAAAAGAAAACCCTTTAAGCCTCTCTTCAGGACTATAATCACATATTCATATGCTTATTGTCAATTACCAATTTGGCCATCATAAATTAGAAATATAACACTGAGATTTCTACAAATATCTAAGGTCATATTTTAATTAGATGATTCGGACTCAATAACTCAAAATTATTAGACCACTTTTATTTGGGTCATACCTTATAATAGCCCATGATATTTAATTATATATATATATATATATATAAAAGTCTACCCAAAAAAAAATCCAACATACAAAACCAAATCAAACAATATAAAAGTGAATAAGAGTTGTAGATTTCACAAGAAGGATGGTCATACACTATAATTAGTTGTAACCCATCTTATTTTAAAAATAAATTCTAAAAAGGGAAATTCAAAATTTTTAAAATAATTGAGTAGATAAGCTAAAAAATAATTGACATGAATGGAAATTTTTCTAGAGTTCAATATTTAAATTGAACCATTTAAACTTTATGAAATATACGTGTAGTTCATGAGGATTTCTAAACAACAAGGAACTCGGTTTAATATCTTATGAACTAATTTATATACTTTCATGCGTTCAAATAAACATCTCAAATTATGCAATTAAGGACTCTTTTTTAATTACAACCATTAAATATCAAGATATCAAATTAATTTAAAATTACTGTACAGCTTACCAACCTGTTAGCGAGTATATAGTTGAATTAATAAGACTATATCTTTCCCAGCATGCTTTAAAAAATTATAAATATAAACTTGAGCATTAAAAATAGGTGAATAAAATTATTTAAAAGTTAATAATTAAAGAACAAGTATTAAAAACTTAAATTTCGTAAACAATTAAGTAACAAAGAAAGCAAAGGTAGAAATGAAACTCCCGAATGGCATTGAATTCGATTTTCATTTTGTTGACTATTACTTAATGCATTACAATTTCTAGTAAAGCTCTTCCTCAAGCATCCTGTTAACTTAGTTTAATCCTTGAAAGCTGAAAAAAAAGGTAAAATAAAATAAAATGAGATTCGATTGTGATTTAAATAATTTTTAAATCTTCTTTACTTTTTAAAATTGTTGAAAATTTTTACATTTTTTAATTTTACTAAAAAAATTCTTCTCTTAAACGTTTGTTAAAAATAAATGTAATATAACTAATACACATCAACTAATCAAATATTGCTAACATGACAATTCATCTCAACTCTCAAAACTTAATTCTAATTAGTTAAATTTGATTCAAACAAATAATTTAAGATAACTAGAATAAATTTATCAATTTGTGCCTAGTTTAATTGGTTCCGTCATGTTTAAAAATTGAATTGAATCATTAAATAAATAATATTTGATTGTGTGATATATGCTAAAAGAAGTTATTTTTTTAAATTTAAAAACTACAAAAACTTTATCGATAATTTTAAATATTAAAGATGTTTTTAATTACTTAAATTATAAGAACCCCGTGTCTTTTACCTTCAAATCATTTCAATAATTTATGAAACTATAAACTCAAAATTAATTATTGTTTCATAGGTTTATACTTTTTATATCATTTGACAATTTTATATAGTGACATAAAATTTTCAAATAGTTTTAACATGAATTTTGTAATATAATGATATATAATTCTTACAGGAAAAACAATAAATAATGATATATGGGAAGTAATCTAATATAATGATATATGGGAAGTAATACAAGATTTTAATTAGAAGTTTAACAATTCTCACAGACAAAACAATAAATAAAGAGAAAAAGATAATGAATTTCATGCCTATTCGATTGAAAAGAAAAATAAATAATGATTTTTCTAGATTCCAACATGAGACTCGATAGATTAGGTAACGGAGTTCCGTATGTCTGAATTCCCAAAAAGACTCCTTATATGTTCAAAGGCATTAATTGAAATAGATAAGATCTTCCCCCAATAGTTGGTTTATTGAAGGCCTCTTCCAACAACTTATTGGCTTTAACTCAACTACCAGAAGATACATTGAACGTTTTCCCAAATGCAATATAGAACAATGAATTAGATGAACCCCACATACCATACATTTCACCTAAGAAACAAACAGTATAGAACGATCACGCTAATTTTTTCACAATCCTTAGAAAAATTAAATCCTAAAAAATCAAAAAGTTAAATTAAACAGTATAAGGAACCCAAATTTGAACACATGCATACCTGATTAAATGACTTCATCATTGTCATAATGAACAGATATAATTTTTGCAATCGAAGACTGTTCCAAAACAATCATTTTGCCTAATCCTATACTAACCATTGAGACATCGCCACCGCCTCCATTTTTATCTATGTTCTCTTGAAGATTCGAAGAAGTTTTATACAACACATAATATATACAATCAAATGTTCATCTAATAGCTTCTTAATAGAAAATGAGATATAGGTAATAAAGAAAGAGAGCTAATTCGAATGATACTAAAAACCTTGAAGAAGAAGATCAACCATTGAAAGCAAGCGGTGATTAGACTTTAATGAGCAGATTGTTATGCATCGATTTGTTCTTCAACAGGGAGAATTATGCCAAAGACCTTTCATCAGAGCTCATTTCTACCATCAGAAACTATCTGCCACGTCAAAATTTTGTGATGAATTTATGTTACCAGTTTTATTCTAAAAAGTCAATAAAAACAAAAAGAAGTCATAGATATAATTAATATAAAGTCAGAGTGTACAATTAAATAAAGAAACAAAAAATTATATGAAGTTATATATGCAATTAACAAAATATTTATAGAAGAAGCAAAGATCATTAGAACTTAATTTTTTAACAGCCAAAAATCCCCTACACAAGCACATTTTAAGTTTGCCACTCACCCTTAAAGATTAATAAAACCGAGAGCACATGTCATAAATTAATAAGTTATCTGACATCTTTAAGCATAAGAAGTTTATAACTTATTCATATAAGAAAAGAAAGTTTTTATTACACATAATATCATTACTTTTATACATTGTCTATTTCAAACATAAGTCACAACCTACATAAATACATTAGCAAATTATACAACATATACCATATAACCTTTTTAAGTCTTCTACCAGAAACTAGAGAAGTGAATAGAGTTGAACAATTACCTAGAAAAGGAAGAAAATGAGGAAGAAGAAGACGAAGAGTGAAAGGTGGGTGTTTGGATAAGGCTTGGGTGTTACTATTACTGTTACTACTGTTGCTGCCTGCTGAAGGTAAAAAGAGGCAAGAGTAGGTTTTAGGGAGTGATATTAAATGTGTTTCCAAGCAAATGCTCTTAAACCTTCTAGTTCATCTAAACCGTTGATGTAAATCCTAATGGAACTCTCTAGAATATATATTGCTTGCAGAAATGGGACTATTTTATGCCCCTAATTGGTTACAAGCTCTATCCAAACAGTTTATATCCTATATTTGGGTAATTAAGATTTCAATTTCATCTCTATCCAAACAATTTATATCCTATATTTGGGTAATTAGGATTTCAATTTCATAAAACGACGTGGTTTTAGCTTCACCTTTCGCGACGAATACAAAAATCATCGTTAAACCCTTTTCCTATATATTACACTCTATATATTATAGAAATTATATATAACAATATATAATTTAGATATAATAAATAGATAATTATGATTAAATAGAATAATATGATAATTAAGATATGAGAAAATTTATCTATTATCTATACATTCATAAATCATTATACTAATTACAATTATTATCTATACATATATATATGGGGATTATATTAATTATCATATATAATTATATTAATTACAATATAATTAAAAATTAATTGCAATATAGTAAAAATGGAAATCAATGTGTAAATATTAATATCATATTCATAAAAATTAAATATAATATTATTAATGATGATTCTATTCTAAAAATAAATTTAGCTAACAACAATGTCATTTCAAAAATTTATAAAACTATAAACACAAATGTTGTCTATATTTCTTCATAATTAACCGAAAACGACGTCGTTCGTTCCATAAAAAATGGCGTCTTTCTTGTGTTATTATTAACATTAAAATGAAGTGCTCTTCTTCTTTGGTGATTGACATTGTTCTCCCTCTAGTATTTGCATTTAAGAAGCCTCATTTTTCCGTCTTCGTAAGTTGTTGTGATTGTCTCCGATTTTCTGTCAGTACAGGTAAGTCGTCCACCTATTTTTTATTCTATTTTCATTCTTTGAATGTTGTGTTCTATTTTTCTATTTTGCTTTCATCCTCTGTGTTTTGTGTATTGTTTTGATTCTATGAGTTTTTGTTTCTGCTTTGCCTCATTATGTTGTCTGGAAGATGGTGAATTGTGTTTTTTTTTTGGTAGATAATGGGTTGATTTTTTTACCACTTTTCATGCTTGTTTGAGGATAGCTTATCTACTATTTGATGAAAGTTCTATTAGAGACCTCCTGCTTTTATTGGAATTGTTTATGACAAATTTATGGTGTTCTTGATGAAAAGAATGCATGTTTGAATGTTTTCTAGAATTTCTTAAATGCAAGGGATTTATAGTATTCCTCAAGCTTACAACATTTCCTTAATTCGATTCATAATTACAACCTTTTTCCTTTTTCTTTTTGTGCCCTTTCACCAACTCATTAAGAGTCTGTTGACTAGTGATTCACAATATTTTACTATTTACAAACAACGTAAAGGAATTAGTGGCTATTGCTAATGCTTAATAAATTAAGATGTCATTTGGGGACGTTTTTCACACAAATTCTTTCACTACTTGGTTCGAGGCCTATTGGATCCTAATAGAACATCAGATTATGCATTCAACTAAAAAAAACTTATTATTGGTTAAAGAAATAGATTAAATTCGATTAATATTTTAAGTTTAAAAACACACACTAGTTTAGAAACTATTTGATTCATTATTTAAGCCTCATTCACTGTTGTAGCTAGGGTTATTGAGGGAGTTGCTCTTTGTTAGTTTTTGTTCTCATTTTTCTCTTCAACCATGTTAAAAATTCAATGGTCAAAATGGAAATTTTATGTAGAGATCTTCATTATTTAAAAAAAAACTACTTTCAAATGATCAATAACTACAAATAGTTATGGAACGTTATCCTTATATCTTGAATCGTTCAATCAAAAGTCAAAACTCCTAAATTTTTGGTACCAAGTATAATTATCAAATAATTGAATGTTAATTTGGATTAACTCTACACTAGAATTGATGATGTACAACTAGTTTAAGCTTTAAAAATGTTTTTTTTACTATTAATGTTTCATGTTTGTGGTCTCTATATTATCACAGGCTTGTGTTGAAATAATATGATATAAAGAATTCAGTTAAGGATGATGTCAGTTCAAATATAAATAAATTTTAAATTTGAGTTCTTTAAATTTATAAATTAATATAACATTATTTTAAATTATAAAATTAGAATAACATCTATTGAGAATTTTTGGATTGACTACTAAACTTAAATCTAATTCAAAATTCAGTTAATTGAACTATTTCTCTTCATTAGCCTGATTCTGCATAATTTCAGGGTGATTTTTCATATTTTTCTTCATCATTTCTCTTAGCTTCTCTTCAAAAGTTCAATGAGTTACTTGGTACCATGTTTGTTATTATTGGATTTAGTGTGTCATTAGAGTTCACAATTAATTGCACTGGTATAGGACCATTTCTTGCATGAGTAAAACCATTACATATTGTTGTTCCTACATCCTTCTCCATTAGTTTTGCATTATCTTCTTTTATAAAAATCTTGAAAGGAGGTGTTCATTTGTACGAGATTATGACTTTAACCTTTATCAGAATATTTCCTTCTTCAAGCTTAATTATAAGGATTGTGTTACATAGTTCTTGTTCTAATTCCACTTTAATGTAAATCCTTACCTAACCTATATTCCTCATCTCGACTTTATCTTAACGAAGGCATAAAGGTTTGCCCAGGTAACTAGCTAGGTAACTCAACCCTATAATGGACTAGTATTTCAAATGGTATATTATGAAAATTGATCCAAATGAGGGATATACTTAATTTTCAATATTTCTAGGTCTAGATATATATCCATTTTTGTTTTTAAAAAAGGTGGTTTGTTATTGATATATTAGGATCCTAATTCTAGAATCTTTAACAAATTAGTTTTTAAATCGAATCTAAAGAGGAAAAGATCATCCAATATAATGGCACCTGGTGGAAACAAAGGGAAGAAGGTGGCAGGTATCAAAATTGTAGAATAAAGGGATGTGCAACTTCAACTAGATGAATTAGTTCCTAGCCAACAGTAACATTCGACCTCAGCCACCAATGAAATTAGTCAAGAAAATCCTCGTCCTTCCTAAAAAAACAATGAATTAATTAGTATAGAAGGATCTGCAAGTTTGTTAACCTTTAACACCTATAAATAGACTTATGCTCAAATATATATTTACTTGTTTAATGTATATTTTCTTATCATTATTGATTTGTTGTAAATTTCCGATGTCAATATTCATAATAAGATGTAGAGGTATAACTAGAAGTTGTGAATTGCAACGAATAAATATTGCAACAAATAACAAGTTGTTAATACACATTGATACTTCACAAGGTCATCCTGTAGATAAGATCTAATCTGCAAAATTGTCAAATGAGTTGGAGATTATTGGGAGAACCTAATTACCTTGCCTAAAGCATGCTAAGGACTTGAAGGAAGACAACTTGCTTGAAATTGCTTTGGATAAAGTTGTGGTAATTTTTCAATTTATTTAACTATATGCAATATTGTTTCACTTATTTTAATATTAATTACACTTTTACTTATTTTTCATAAATAAAATTGAATGTTAACGATATCGAGAATCCTGATGTTTCAAATTGCGTAATTTCATTGTTGAAACAAAGGACGAAGGATCGTCGTTATAGGTTGCATCAATTTTATAAATCTTTTCCTTCTGATGCGGAGGCAAGGAGACATGTTCCAAAATGAATCTCTTAAGAAAATTAGAATAATTTGTGTGATTATTGGGCCTCAACCAAAGTTCAGGTTTGTTTTCTTTCCTTTCACTTTTTCTTCTATTAATCTTGTTAGATGATTTAATGACTACCTAATATTTTTTTTCTTTATTTAGGAAAAATATGAGAAGGCAAAGGTCAATGGAGGAAAAATGAAAACACCTTAGAATCAAGGGTCCAAATCATTTGTAGCCGTTCAAAATGAATATGAAAGATCTTTATTTACAAGTTATAATTATATCAATAAACACTATATTATTTATTGTGCCTTGTATTTTTCTTTCATAAAACAGAGTGAGAAAGAACTACATAGACAAGAGTGTGATAAAATCACACTATACAAAGTCACTCACTGTAAGGAAGGTCAACGGTGATTGTTAGAAGAAGTGGAAAATGACTGTGTAAGTATAAAAATTTGTTAAAATTTTTATTTTATTTATTTACATAGTACTAACTAAAAATATTTTCATTGAATATTGATTTTGTATTTTAATTTTAGAATATGATACAAGAATTATTACAGAAATCAATGTATGAGGGAAATGACGTCAATGTAGAAGACATTTGCAGTACCATGCTTAGTACACGTTCTAGTTATATCAAAGGTTTGGGCTTTGACCCTAAGCCAAATGTTTCAACATCATTAAGACCCACAGACGTTCAACTTTTTGAAGAGGAAAACAAGATACTTAAGGCTAAATTTACATCATACTCGAAAAAATTTAGCCAAGCATGAGAAGTAACTCAGAAAATACTTGGCTCGGATTATCAAAACAGTGAAGATGAAAGTGAATGATACTAATTACATCTCTTATACTTTTTTCTTTTAATTCCTGTTTGTATTATAATATAAATTTAATACTTTTTTATCGGATTACAGATTTAAAGAAAATGCAACGACTAAGTATTTTGTATTATAATTTATAAACTAGCATCTACATATATTATTTTGTATATAAGAATTGTTAAAGTTATAATTAAAATCTTGTATACAAAGAAATTTAATGATATTTTGTTTTTTTATATACAATGTTTCAAAATAATCAATTATTTTTGTATAATTTTTATAATAAATTAACAATAAAAATATATCGAAACATTATATACAATAATATGGATTTAAAATGTAACAAATAATTTATTACAATATGGTATAACATTTCGCTAACACATAGATAAAAAAATTTGTCTATTTTACACAATGTAGTTTAAAATATTTGGTTTTACCTACATTTTCATAAATGTAGCTAAAATATTTGGCTACTCTTCCTAAAACGTTTCTAAAAACATAACTAATAGTTTTTAGTTATGAAAAATAAGTGTAGTCAGATTTATTAGTCGACAATTTCTTAAAATGTCGTTAAAAGTTTGTTGCTAGGAAAATAAAATGTTGGCAAAAACTTTTTGCAGTGATTAGATCAAAACGTCGCTCATAGTTTTTAAGTATAGGGATTTGATGATGCTTTGTACGACTAAATTAAATTATTCAACACTGCTGTACTACCAAACAGGATTCTTACTAATGCAACATCATTGATGACCCACAATTGCAGTCCATACGAGTTGTCATAATTAGTCACTTCTTTAAAGAAAAAAAAAAAGGTTACCATTGCTTGTTCTTAGCACCTAGGCTATATGTCTTCTTACATTTCAGGGTTTACTAGCTAAATATTTCAAAATGAAAAGAGAAAATATGAGTACTTATATTTGTCATTTTTAAATTTTAGTTGGACTGTCTTCATCTCTTTGTTGCCATAGTCTGAAACCTTTTCTATTTTGGTTATATTTGTTTTGGGTAAGAATATAGTTCAAACTCTAGACTGCAATATGAGGTAGGAAAAATGTAATGTTGCCTAGAATTGATAAGTCCTCTTTTACTCTTCTGCTGTCAGGTCGATTCTTACACTTTTAAGTCTCTTCTACATCCAAAACGACCGAATGATAATTTGAAATATGATAATAGAATATTAGAGAAGGCAAGGATATTTGATTATCTTCAGGGATTGAATGCTAATTTGGATTAAATAAGGGGATAATATATTCAAAAGTATTTAACATTATAAAATTTTCCGATTTAGTGGCCAAATTTTTAAATTTTTTTGATTGAGTAATCAACCTTTTAAAATCTTAACATTCAGTTGAGAAAGTTAATTTTGATGATGTGACATATATATTAAATTTTACACAGACGTCCATCTATTAACTACATTAGTAAAAATTAATATTTTTAACTGAATTGTTAAAATTTTAAAAAGTTAGTCACTCAATTGAAAATTTTAAAAACTTGGACACTAAATTAAAAAAATTCTAAAAGATTGAGTAATTTAGCATTAATTATCCCTATAAGTGGTCGACTTTCTAAGAATGAAGTCATGCCATCTTTTCGTGAACCTTTTGTCACAGATAGAAGATAGAATAGCATAAACGAAGTAACACTTTGGAATACTTGTTGGAAGGTTCATAGGCAACCATCAACTTGGAAGTCAACAAACAAAAGAAAATGACACTTGTGATGAATACTAATATGCAATAAGAATATAATAATATTACAGAAATAAATAAAAACAAGAATATTTTTAGCGAACTTCAGATGAGGTTACAATATCAACATTTACATTATGTTCACATTTCCAAATTTATCTATTAAGATATTGAAATATTATTGAGACTATTTTATAAGGACTTAGAGCATTTGGAGTGTTGTTACATCACTATATTTGCCTTTTTTTTATTGAGATGAAAATTGTAAAATGAGAGAGGGTTGATATAAAATATGAAAGTCCCTCCATTATATAATTTCTTCTATATCTCAGATATTAGTCCCTTTTTTTTTATGTTTTTGGTATTAAGATGAAAATTATTTGTGGAATGGATGTGAGTGTCGATACCCTACTTCTACATTGAGTTGTTTATAAAATTATTTGTGGGATGGATGTGAGTGTCTATACCCCATTTCTACATTGAGCTCCTTTATAAAATGATACAAAATATATTTCATTTTTGGCTTTAGTGAGATTGTAGATATAGGTTCAGATCCTTTGTCAAGAATGCATTTTTTTAGTGTTAAGGATCCTTAATTCAAGCATAGGTCCCAAGTTTTCAGAAATCAAATAATAATAAATTAGGTTGTTATAATTATTGAAGTATTTTCCTAGTGTTTAAGAGATGGTGAAATTTTCATTTATAAATAAACAATTTCTCTTCTCAAATTTGTAATTTGCCTTGTTGTCTTTCAGACAAAGCTTAGGTGGCCTGGACATGTTAAGAGGAGACACCCAGATTTTTCTATGAAAAGATGCAAGAAAATCGTACTTAGAGATTATAAGAGAAAAATAAAGAGACCTATAAATAATTAAGGGAGGTGATTAAAAAAAGATATGACAATGTAGGAATTTATCGAGAACGTGATCAACAGTAGAAAACTTTGGTGTGCTAGAATTTCAGTAAAAGATTACTGATAAAGAAATCCTGATAAGACCCATAAGACCCATAGTACTACATGGGGGTCTAGCCACACTGCACTTGTGTTGGTTTTTTTATTTTTATTTTATTTTAATTTTACTTATTACTATAATAAAAATTAAATTAAATTTTAATTTTAATTATACTATTATTAATTTTATAAAAATAAAAAAATAAAAATAAAAAACAAAATAATTTTTTCTTTAAATTTAATTTTTAAAATAAAAAAATTTAAGATAAAAATTTTAAATTTTAAAAATTGATTAATTTATTAAAATTATTTAATTAATTTATAAATTATAGAATGCAGCCATTTATTTCAGAAGACTCAAACACCACTCATATTCATTATTCAACAATTAATAATAATAATTAATTTGTAAAATTTGTTTCCATGTCTTAATTAATTTAAACATTTAAATATTTTTATTTATTTTAATAATTCAAAAAATTATAAATCATTACAAACTCATATATTATCTATGAGAAAAAGAAAAAGAAAAAAAAACTAAACTATAGGAGTCATTGGCTCGATTGCTCGAACAATTCAGCGGAATTGATGGCCATGAAATACGGGGCACTTTGGTAAATTTGTTGGAAAGTGGAAGATAAACAGTCCTGAACATCTAAATTAATGGAAAACACTAATTAAATCGTGGAGTGGCAAAAAATCGCATCAGACTGTACGGAAAATAGAAGTATGGTATATATGGTTCTACGGTCTGATATTCAAATTCAATCTTTATCCTCACCGGTTGACTTTCTGAAAGTGACTTTCATTCTTAGGATGAATTGGCCATTGGGTAGACAGATAGATTTGGAGGCCGGACGTACGTTGAATCTTTTCGGTGCCAAGGATGAGCTAATGCATATAAATTGGACTCAAATTTCATAGTACATTAAATATTATCTATAATAAATAAATAATTTACGGCATAAAATATTACCTACAATAATCATTGAAATTATCAAGTTGATACCTTATCTTTTTCCATGAAGATTACACGACACTATTATCACCTAAGGTCATAAGGGCCAAATGACGTTCCTTGTCTAATGGCGGATTGTTTGAATGAGATTTGGTTGAGAGCAATTTTTAGTTGAAAAAGGAGCAGACCAAGAATTTAGCTTTAGTATTTGGCTAATACCCAAGTTAACCCCAGTACGAATTCACTGGGCCGACTAATCCGATTTGGAGCTTAGTCACAATTAAAGCTCCTCGTCCTTTCCTACAGATGTATTTAGTGGGAATCGAACTTAAGAGCTCTTCCCACAAGTTTAGCCTGCGCAGTCAATTGAGCCACAATTCGTAGGTGTCATTTCTTTGTATCTTGAAACAGAGATTTAAGATAATAATCAGATCCGCGTCAATTGTTTTTGCAATAAAAAGTAGAAGCAACTAAAACAAAACTCAAACATGGTATTTAGGTACATACCTAAAATTAAAGTTCAAGTAGTTCTTAAATAGACTTTCATCATCTAGCTAATAAACTAGTGCTTAATTTGTATACGATCTTTTGGTGAACGAGTAAATTAATGTACACATCAATAATTACATCCATAACAGTTTGGCTTTAGCCAAATTTGAGTTTCGTACTAGTTGACATGGGTTTCATCCTCTTTTTGTAACTAGCTGTCAAGATTTTTATGGTCATATGTTCAATTAAATTAGTGAGGTAAACACTTGGGTGATAAATTATTAAGGGATAGCGTAGCACGCAGATTTTGTACCATTTACAGGTGTCTATCAAAGGAGTTCAAATCTTCTGTTCAGTTTTATGGTGTTTTATTGTGTCCAGTGAATCTCAGTCATTTATTTATGCGGACTTCACGTTTATTTATATGGAGCCCACGCGAGACCCGCATAAATAAATGATTGAGATTCACTGGACACAATAAGACATCATAAAACTGAACAAAGGATCTCGTTCATGTCAAAGACTGAGTTGCATGCTGTTGTTATACATGTGGATATAAGGGGACCCACCGTTTAAAGTCTTTAATTGCAGACTTCCGCACGCAAGAGATTCCCTAGATGCCTTGTGCCTTGCTACTGTATTTTTAATTTTTAACCCATATCCTACACAATTAATATGTTATGGGGTAGTGAATTCTTGAAATGTTATCAGATGTGCAGAAATAAGACTATCATCTATTAAAAGATAGGTAATTTCAATGTATGCAAAAATGGTTCTTAAAAGTTGGTGACAATTATAACATTAATTCTCGAGTAAAAAACCATGATTAATCATAAGAATGTAAGTTTTGATGTTATAAGAAAAATAGCCATCAGATGAAAAGGGCTTCCATTCTCAGATTGCGTCACATTTCCAACTTTTAGGAGAAGGTCTTTGTCGACGGGAGTTTGGCAAGAACAGAGCAATGAGAGAGTTCTACTTCATCTTTATCTCTATCCATCCCATCATAATAAGCGTTTTGCTTGTAAAACTAGGTAAGGTCATTTTAATTTTGACAAATTAGAATCACCAAAATAAAAAAATTTTAAAAAAAGAAGAAGAGTTTTTGCATGTTCTTCTTATCACTTTATTCCCTGCCAAAGATTTTATGCTTTTGTTGCTGTTGTTACATTACATCGCCTAAGCCTATCCACAACTAACTAGGTTATAACTACGGGTTGAATTCCACTGAGTTTCAAAGGAAATTTCTTTGAAACCATTACCCACTGCAGGCAATAAAATAATGAAAAATGAAGCTTCAATGCTAATCCTAGTTAAATAAGAAAAAAGTGTTATTGAATTCAGAAGGAGCATAGGAAAAGCAATGGATACTTCCCTAGTTTTATAAAAGTCTCTGCCGGCCCATAATAGTTCTGCCACATTTAGGTTGAACCGTGGACAAACCAGAGGAAAAACAATAGATCAATTTCTTAGCGTGTATTTCACTTCTGTCCCGACTCCTGACTTCCCTTCCCGTCATTTACACCCGAAATTTCCATTCCAGTTTTCTGTTTCCATGCACGCACATACATAAAAATCACCCAACACATTCCTCTCTCCGCAAAGAATATCACAACTTCATCTCTAAAACCCTAAAATCACCCAACACCTTCCTCTCTCTGCAAAGAATATCACAACTTCATCTCTAAAACACTACTTCGGCTTACTTTTCACCAACCCAACCGACATCCACTTCTTCTTCAATGGCCTCCTCTTCTTGCTCTCAATCTAAACATCTTTCAGTTTTCAACATCACCTCAGGCCTCTTAACCCTTTTCCTTCTAGTTACTTATGTTACTGCTACTAGACCTGGTGTGACACTAATACAGGAGGGCAAAGCTTTGACGGGTTTGAAGAACATGAAGACTCACCGGAGACTGTACGACAGGAGCTTTCTCTACCGAGGTCAGATGTTCAGCTTCTTCCCAAAGGGTGACCCTATGCCACCCTCTGGTCCATCAAAGAGGCACAACTCTGTCCAAAACTGATGATGATTAACCAAGTTCTTGTTCTTTCACTTATACTCAGTTTTGGGTTCTTTAGATTGTCTTCATTAGAGGGTTCAGAATTTTCTTTTTCTTTTTTTCTTTATGTTGATAATATTTAGGACTTGTGAGATCAGATCATAAGAATCTGAATCTTTTGAGTACTGTCCATTGATTCTTATTCTCAATTTTACTGTATAGTTCATTACGTAAGAGAAGATTCATACGTTCACCACTTTTGAATTATATATCAATTTAGGACCATTATTCCAAAATGATTGAAAATGTAAAACATTTTCATACATTTAGATTCTTTCTGTAATTACTTATTCCGAAAAAGGCTAGCTGTCGCTTCAAATTGATGTGTAGTTAGTGCATTTTCAGTCTCGCCTTAAATACTTGCTGACCTGTTTGATCAGCATTTGGCTTTGTTAAATTTATTGGTTAGATCAATCAAATATTTAAAGTAAACATTACCTGCTCTGGAGTCATTCAGCGTGACTCTGTTTTCCTTGGACTTAATTAATTATTTTGAACCTAACAGTTTTAATGTTTCGAATTAAAAATAATAATTAAGATTCACCTTTAAATCGGAGGAAACCTATTGTCAAGTTTCTTTATATCTTGACGGAATTCTGTTACCAACTTGGAAGTATTTGTTGGACAATTTTGTCCTTTCTCGTAAAGTTGAATAATTTTAATTGCATTTTTCAGTTAACTTATCAGTTAAGTTACGTAGTGCCTGTTTGGATGAGCTTATATCTGTAGAACTTTTGTTAGTAGAGCTTTTGTCAGTAGAGTTTTTATAAAAAGAGTTTTTCTAAGAAGTTAGTTGACTGTTTGACTGTTATTTAAAAAAGAGCTTTTTTTTAAATAGCTTCATACAATATACTGTTTGACAATATAAAAATAAAAAGTACTTTTAATTTTAACTATATTTTATTTTGTAATAAAAATTATTTATGCA
>JAOQMQ010000003.1:15335424-15351578 GCA_027563845.1 Erythroxylum subrotundum
AATGAAAAGTATTACGAGCTTGTTACAGAAAAATATCGCTCTACGATTTTGCACAGTAATTTCTCTCTAGCTTTTGAATTTTTCTTAGTTCAAAAAAGTTGTTTGCAGTCATCGACTTCGACTAGTATTTATAGCCTTCGTCTTCAACTGCTTCTTGATAACTACTTCTTAAATCTTTAAAGAAACGGTTATTCAGTTGAGTTTTGTAACTAACTGAGACTGATACTTCCGTCTGCTTTTCAATGTCTTCTTTCCGCTTTTGTCTGCTTTCTAACTTTGCTTCCGTCTGCTTTTGCTAAACTTCCGTCTGCTTTTTAACTTTGCTTCTGTCTGGTTTTGCTAAGCTTCCGTCTGCTTTTCAGCTTTGCTTCCGTCTGCTTTTGCTAAGCTTCTGTCTGCCTTTTAACTTTGCTTATGTCTGCTTTTGCTAAGCTTCCGTCTGCTTTTTAACTTTGCTTCCGTCTGCTTTTGCTAAGCTTCTGTCTGCTTTTGCTAAGCTTCTGTCTGCTTTTGCTAAGCTTCCGTCTGTTTTTTAACTTTGATTTCATTCGTCTGTATTTCGTTTAACTTCTATCTGCTTTTTGTATATCATCAAAATTATTAATCGTAAAGTCATTTTGACTTAACAAATAGAAGAGGTGGAAGGTTGAACTTTCGGTGGAGATGTTAGAGGTGTTGAATTTGTAACAGCTTACTCTACTGATCAGCTAGTTCAAATGGTGTATAAGATGTTGATGGCTTAGGAACCTTTGAAGACTTAGAAACTCTTTGTTTAGGCAAATGATCAGATTTTTTCCTTGGCTTTGACTTCTTTGGTTTCTCCGGAATTGTCTAAGGATGAATGTACTGTCTAATCAAAGGATAATTGAATTTAAATACCTTTGAGTGGTCAGCTTCTTCTAGATACTTCTGATACATAGGAGACAGATATGTTGGATGTGTATTTGGAAATTCTGTTAAGGATGAGCCATAAATTGTCCTTGATTGTGCAAAATGCATATCAGCTTCCATTTGTTTCCCAATTCCTTATATCTTTTGTATCTCATGAACTTTAAAGTTGAAGTCAGGCCCCATATAACGGGCAGAGATGTATTGTCAAAGTTCAGCATCAAGACGCTGAATATGAGCTTTGTAAGACTGATACATCTGTTGGATCTGCTTAGAAACTGCATCGACTTTAGTATGAGTAGCATGATTTTGTTGACTGATTCCATCCAGCTTAGAATTATTCCTTCTTAGAACTTTGTTTTGTGCTACTACGTTGGATGTTTTCCAGTTGAGAACTTCATCAGATGGGTTTGACACAAGTGTTCCTTGTGAAGTAATTCCTGTGGCTCGAATATAAGGGTTATAGACAACCCTCATTGATTCATCAGTACTCCTAGTTAATGTAGGAAAATCTTCCTCGTATGGCTTTGCCATCATATAGGGTATAGGAGTAGGAGTCATAACAAGAACTTCTGACTTTGATCTGTAAGTAGATCTGCATGTAGACGATTTCAACATCTCTCGTAGAGATTTAGGTTTAGATCTTTCTATCAGTAGACCTTTACAAGAGCTAGAATCGTCTCGATCTGGATCATCACCAAGAGGATGATACTGTTGAGAAGGTTTACAGAGAGATCTAGACTTTTTTCTTCTTCCTTCTCCTTCTTGAATAGCGATAATCATCATCATCACTATCTGACTCAGGATTGAGACAAATCTCACAGTCTGGTTCGCATATAGATGAGTCAACATCCTATACAAAATGTCCACGATGATGACTGATATAGACTGGATCTCCGTTAGATTTAAAGTAATGAACAGGAGGACCATATTTACATTCCGTATGAGAATATACGGGCTGGATCATAAGGATTGCCCCAGATTTTATGTTGGACTTCGATTCTGGGGCCCAACATCCGGAGTTATAAACCTTGTGCTCGTAGCCCAGTAGGGTTATTGGCCATCATTCCAATAGGGTGGTGTGCCCTCACCACTCAATCACAAAACTTACAACTTGACATCTTCAAGAAATTGCAGCTCTGAGTCTCTAGTTTGTTTTGAAGCAAGAATCATCTCAATTGGAGCTCTATAGCTCAAGATATACTTAAAAACCTAAAGCATGTACATACCCCACTCATGCTCTCTCAACCGACCCCTCACTTTCTCCCCTGAAAACTTATTCAAATCAACTCCAAAAGATACCAATTTTTATGGAGAGAACGTAAAAGATGTTAGGAATCCATTGCTTTAAGAATCACTTCATTTGGAGGTCGGATGAGGAAGTTATGGTCAAAAGAATCCAACATGATTAGATCCTTACTCGTATTGTATATGCCTTGGAGTATTTGCCCTAACTTTTGTTACAGATGTTGGATTGATTTCATTTTTAGACGTTTTGAGAGAAGACTTCGAGATCTACAACTTTCATAAAGACCTTAAAGTCAAATTCTAACTTCTAAAGGATCAAAAATAGAACAAAAGGTAGAAGATGAACAGTAGTCTTCCTTCTAGTGTTTCTTCCATCTAATGTTTCCTCTGTCTAATATTTCTTCCGTCTAACGCCTTCCGTCTATTGTTTCTTCCGTCTAATGTTTCTTCCATCTAATGCCTTCCGTCTAGTGTTTCTTCTGTCTAATGTTTCTTCCGTCTAACGCTTTTCGTCTAGTATTTTTTTCCGTCTAATGTTTCTTCCGTCTAATGCCTTCCGTCTAGTGTTTCTTCCGTCTAATGTTTCTTCCATCTAATGCCTTCAGTCTAGTGTTTCTTCCATCTAATGTTTCTTCCTTCTAATGTTTCTTCCGTCTAATGCCTTCTGTCTAGTGTTTCTTCCGTCTAACGCCTTCCATCTAGTATTTCTTCCGTCTAATGTTTACAACAACGAAGATGAAGTAGAAAAAATGGGCATAACTTTCTCTAGAAATATCGGATTAAAGTCATTCTTGGACCGTTTTAAAGAAGACTTCTCAACCTACAACTTCCATGAAGACATCAAAAACAATTTTTGCATCTATAAGGGTTAAAATTTCCAATCGATGCAGCTGTCCCAAAAGTTCACCCTAAGCAGCAACACAAACTTCAAATGATCATAACTTTCCATTACGATATCCAAAACTTACAAGCTTTATATCGTTGGAAAGCTGAAAAGATCATCTACAACTCCCAAGAAGACACTTTTTACCAGTTCTACCTAGATCATTCTAGATTTTCCTTTGAATACAGAACACCAGCCTACCCTTATGAAAAAAATTGGAAGTAAGAGCGTCAGAACTTGAAAAGCCATAAACAAACATAATATATATGTATTTCATTCGAATCAAAATAAGTGATTTTCAACGCTTTAGTGGGCATTTCTAGTCACCTTACAACATAATCCAAAATACCAACTTTTGTAAAACAAAAGATTTCTCAAAATGCAACTAAAGCCTTGGTTTACAAAATTAGCTTAAAAATACAACAACATTTCAAAAGTGGAGTGACGCCTTGGCCCTTGACTACTCAAATCTCTTGCTCATCACCTGCTTATGGGGAGGAAAGAGGAGGGTGAGCTTAAAGCCCGTGGGTATCAATTTTATAGTTTGTAACAAGCAGAGACATTTTATAAAACAACTTCACTGCAGAAAATCATATATATGCAAATCATGAATGCATTACTCCTATCAACTTGTCATGAACACATAAACACATCAAATGGTTTAGGTAATCCGAAACATGACGCACTACACATTTCCATCGAAATGGTCCTGTGTAGTCGTAGATTCTTGAGGGAGTCCTTGAGGGAGCTCAATGCCACTAGCGGGCAGGAGGGAGAAGCCTATACTTGGGTTGACGTGCACGTGACGGTTCTTAAAGGACTACCACAAACCCATATAACATTTAGATTTCAAAATCTTATAAGCTTGATGCCCAAAAAGGCACATTCTCTTAAAAACTTGTTTTTTCATATGTTGTTATATCTTAAAAACCATTTTTAAAAGTATGGTTTCATAATCATGCATCATTTCAAAGAATCATTTTAAAAACAACTTTCCATAAATCATCACACAAATCATGTATGAGCATGTAGGCATTAAATGCACATGAATGTGGTGGTTGCCAAATTAATTTATGTCATTTATTGACAGAAAACTTTTATTAGCTTATCATCTAACTATAAAAGTGAAACCCACCTTGAAGTCCTTGATTATGGCTTATTCAAATATGTCTCTCCTCTTTCTTTTCTTGTCCTTCTTGATTCCCTTTTTAACAAAAATATAATTCCCAAGATCAATAGGAATTTCCAAATGAGAACCCAAAGAAACTAATGTATAAATTGATCTTAGAACACTAAAACCCATGCATTTATTAAGCTCTTGAAACCAAAACCTTTCCAAAAATCCAAAGCCTTAAAATGCTCTTACCTCAAATCTCCACCAAATGAAGAAATGCTTGGTTCAAAAGAAAGCTCTTATCTTCCTCTACCTTTTCCCCTTCTTATACCACACTTAAACCCCTTTAGAAGGCTTAGAAAAAATGGAACTATAGCTCAACTCTCTTCTTTCCTCTCAACCACCGAAACTTCTCCTCTCTCTCTCTTTGATTTTGTTATTTTCCTTCTTCCTTTCCCAATTTCGTTTTTCCCCTCTTAAGGAAGAAAATAACACTTCTTTTTCCCCATTTTACCCTTAATGATATACAAAAGTCCACCTTGCCCTTCCTTTAGTGCCTTAAGGTTTTAAAACTTAAGTGACTTGCCAAAATTGGCTTTACATTCTCCCTTTACTTTAATAGTTCAATGCCTTTAGCCCATGTCATATTACCTTAGCCATATAACATGTTAATCAATTCCAACATAACTGATCTAGCAAGACCCCAAAATTAATCTAATCATGTTTATAATAATAAAAAAAATTCAGGGGCCAACATGTTAAAGGTCCAGATGGATCTTCATTGGGTCATTCATAGATGGACTTAACAGTCCCATCTGTCAAAGTCTTCAGAATTAGACGAGTTGTTATATGAAAATAGTGTTGATGAGGTGCGAGGAACACCTTTTGGTAGTTGGTGGTCCATTCAGTAGCCATCAACTTTTTAAGCTCCTATGCTGGTAGTTGCTTCAGGATCTTAATGATAGTAGTTTGATCATTAGAATGATCAGCGATTATATAAAGAGCATCCGATGTAGAATTTGGGAAATTAAGGTCCAAAGCATGATTCTGTAGACAATAGATCATCTGGTGATGTAAAGTAGCCATGATGGCTGTAGGATTTTGATCTGCTCCAGTGATCTGGATCTTAACGTGTAGTTATTCAAATAAGGTAGGATCATCCAACCTGATGTTGAAATCAGGTGATATGGTCAAGATGACACTTCCGTTGTTGAGCGTTGTTAGCAGAGTACCAATAAGAGCATTTTGGTACGTTGTATAGGTAGTGTCTAGGAAAGATATCATGGCTGTCACATGTATCCCCTTTCTTCCATGAAGTGTAAGAACAAGTCGTATAGCTCCAACATGAAGATGTGTATGATTTTGCTCCCTCCATAAAGAAATGAATTCTTTAGGAATTTTAAGCTTTACGTATTGTTCTGCAGTGGTAGATCTGAGACCACACTGTTCCAATCTGAAACTTTGGATGATTTCTTTTACACGAGGTCTAGAAGTAGACAAGATAGAACGAATACTTCTCGTCCAATAATGATCATGCAAGTAAATACTGTATGGACTAAACAAAGGTAAAAAAGACTCACAAATACAACTTTCTACAGGTATATGGGTAATTTCTACAAGATTTTTTATTTTGTTTGATAACACACGCTTTACATTAGAAGGTAAAGAAGACATAGACAAAGTTGACGATAAATGAATGGGGTCGGTAGACAGTATTTCCATAACTTCGTATAGGCTCCCTTCTTACTCACTTTGAATAATAGTCAATGTTCTCTTACTAGGTGCGAAAGGTTTGGCAGCTCCCTCTAGGAACCCAGTTACTAGTTAGTCATGCGATGTGCAAGACCTCCAAGTCTGTAGGTGACTTGGGACAGGTACGGATATACCGAAACTGGTGAGAATCCAATGATGATTCTTGTTTATTCTAATCAGTCAAGTGAAAAAGTTTGACATTCTAAATTGCCTTCCAACTTTTTTACAGAAGTTACTTTTATTGTTATTTTGATACTTAAATTTAAATTTGATTTTAAAAAATAATTTAGCGATTTTAAATAAACTCCTTTAGCCAAGTTCTTCAAACCCCAAACTAATAGGGATGGCAATGGGTCGGTCTCGCTGATTTTTTAAAATAAAATGTGTAAAACAACATCTATTTTTAATTGAGTCCGAGCCTGAATTATTCAAGCCCAGGCTTACCTGAGGCCTAACTCTTCTAAGTAAAATATTCTTGTTTTGCTTAGAAAAAAAAATGGGTCTCGAACTGGTATGAGCCTGATTTGGTCAATGAGTCGGCCTATTGAAAATACCTGAATTTAGGCTCATAGTCCAGCTCATTGTCTTCCTTACACACCAAGAAAGCCCACGGAAATCTTTTCTTTCTGTAAAGAAAAATCAAGCTCTACAAGCCCCATTAGTAATATCTTATATGTAGATGGCAAATTAAACAGGAGGAATAGACTTTCTAATACTAGTGCAAATTATTTTGATTACAAGTCAAATCTCACCTTATATGATTCTTTGCTATCTTTTCATCTGTTAAATTTTATGGAATAACATAATTCTGGCCCATCTTACATGATACATCTTTCCATGATGCACCAATTAGAAAATCAGGCTATGTGGGCAATGCTAAATATGAATGATATAAAAACCAAATTGGACCAATCAGTTTGACCAGATTAAGTATGAACCTAGCTGGTTTTTGATTCAATTTTTACTTTTAACCATTGAGAGTGAAAAATCGTCTGGTTAAATAAGCTCTGAACCGTCTATGCTTCTTTGTCTTCTTCAATGCCCAAACGAGTAGAGGAGTATTATTTATATTAACTAGTCTTGTTGAAAGGATATATTCCTAGTAAAGATGCTGAATATCCTCAACTAAGATTGTTTGATAAACCACTTCATTGTTGCAACTGTGGAATATGATTGTTTTCTTGAGTTTTTTTCATCTCTTTTATGCTCTCTTCATCTCTAGCTCTCTCATCCTTGAGTTTACCGAAATTTTTTTTTACAATTTTTGCTGGGATTTGTGTGGTTTTTGTAAGTTTTTCTACCTCTCTCGCCTGCTTTTCTTATCTCTCTCTCTCCCATCTTTGAGTTTACTAATTTTTCAGCAGTTTTTTGCTGGGATTTGTGTGGTTTTTGTGAGTTTTTTGCCTGTCTCTCATCCTTGAGTTTATCAATTTTTCTACAATTTTTTGCTGGGATTTGTGTTCCCATTTATGTGGTACTTTGCTACAATTCTCTATTTTGATGACTACCACTATACAGATCCAATAGCAAGATCAGGGCTTGGTGTATGTACAATAGCAGTAAGTGCTCTTTGCTAATTTTCTTTGGTATTTTTTTAATCATTCACACTAAATTAGAACTTGCGATCTATGTTCTAGTTATTCTATATGCTTATACCCCATTAAAATTAAAGTGATCTTTTCATGGTCAAAAGCAGCTAATGGTTTAGGGTTCTAGTAATAGGTTCTAGAGCAAATTAGCACCAATGAAGAAGAAGTTTTACAGGAGAATCAGACAGAGGCATTGGGGTAAATGAGTAACAGAGATTAGACTTCCTCATAATCAAACGAGAGTTTGGTTTGGCACATATGACACTGTAAAAGTTGCATCTTATGCTTACAATCGTGCTGTCTACTGATTGCCCAATGATTACGCCAGAGAACATTGAATTGGAAGGCTGTTCACTTGTAAGAATGTTGTCTTATAACCCTGAGGTAATTTGGGAGGTTCTCGCCAATTAGAGGGCTATTTTTTACTCATACATGTTATTGCTAATTTGTGGAATCATATATTCCTGATCACTAAATTTTTAGTTAACTCAAAGTGTAAATGATAGTTTTGATAAAAGGCTAACAAGGAGATTTGTCCTGTAGGTTTGATTTCTGAGAACCTCTAGTGACTAAAATGGCCTTGTTTTTGTATAAAGGCATTTAGAATTGTGAGTGGGTTCTCATATTTTTATATGTGTAGCATTTATCCATATCCATAAACACAAATGCAATAAGCTAGCTCCATGAGCCTTGCGGTATGTTTTTCTTAGATATGTAACAATCCAAAAGGGGTACCAGTGTTATCATTCTCCAACTAAACATATGTTCATTATAATGGATGTAGTCTTTTATGAAGATACAATGTATTTCTCTTAGTCTAAACTTTAGGGGGAGTACTAGAAGGAAATTCAAACTCTTGATTATGAACTTCAAGGGGAGTGCGAAGGTGACTGTCATTTTCAGATTGTAATGAAGTTAGTGATGATTCTAATAATCAATTGGAACATAAAGAGGAGAAGAATGGAGCTATCGAACTAGAGGATATTGCATAAGAAGGGAATACTGAAGAGGATGATGTTGGTCCATCCAATGTAGAAGTTGAGACTCTCACTAATATATCACATTAATCGTTTACTAAGGATGTTTCTATTCCTAACCTCAAACCACCTAGAAAACAACTATTAGACAGTTATACTAGAGGTATTTCTAAGCCTACATATTAACTTGAAATTTTAAGAAGAGTTAAATATCCCATGAGTCATTACATGTCAAATAATAATTTTTCATAATCAAATAAGTCATTTATAAATCAATCATCTATTGTAGCTATTCCTAACAGTGTGCAAGAAGCTCTAGATGTTCCATGGTGGAGAACTGCAATGAATGAGGAAATGAACTCTTTATAAAAAAGTAAAAATTGGGAGATTGTTGAATGCCTACCAAGAAAGAAGCTAGTTGGATGCTGATGTGTTTACACTATAAAGTACAATGCATATGGCATAGTTGAAAGGTTCAAAACAAGATTGGTGGCAAAGGGGTATACCCAAACTTATATGATTGATTACACAGTGACACTTGCTCCCATAACTAAAATCAATACTGTTAGAGTATTGTTGACCCTAATTGCAAAATTGGATTAGCCTTTACAATAATTTGATATAAAGAATGTTTTTTTGCATGGTGACTTGTCTGAAGAAATCTGTGTGGAGCTTCCACTAGGTTGTATGGTAGTAGAAAGGCAGAGTAAAAAGTTTTTTAGATTGAACAAATCAATGTACGAGCTGAAGTAGAAAGGCAGAGTGAAAAGGTTTATAGATTGAAGAAATCAATTTACGAGCTGAAGTAGTCTCCGAGAGCATGGTTTGGAAGATTCACAAGGTCTATGATAACTTTCGGATATCATCAAAGCAATTCTGACCACACTTTATTCTTGAAAAGAAGGCAAGGTAAACTTGCTTATACTTTGAGGAAGACTAGAAGTTATGTGTAGAAGTAGACCAAATACTAGTTGATAAAGGAAGATACTAAAGGCTTGTAGGAAGACTAATGTATTTGGCTCATACAAGACCTGACCTTGCTTATACTTTGAGTATTGTTAGTCAGTTTATGCATAATCTTAGAAACAATATATGAGGGTGGTTATGAGAATTTTGAGGTATCTTAAATCTACTTCAAGCAAAGTAATTTTTTTTAACTAAAATACATATTGGCAAAGTATAGATGTGTATACAAATACTGATTGGGCTGGATCAATAGAAGATGAAAGATCAACTTTTCACCATTTCACTTTTGTAGGTGATAACCTAGTTACATGGAGAAGTTAAAAAAATAGAACATGATCACTCACTCAAGTGTGGAAGCTGAATTCAGATGTATAACACTTGGTCTCTGTGAAGCTCTGTGACTTAGACTACTTTTACAAAATTTAGGCTATCCACTGAAGCAACCAATTAGTCTATATTGTGACAACAAAGTTGCTTCTAATATAGCTCATAATCTTGTCCAGCATGATCGAACAAAGCATGTTGAGGTTGACAGATTCTTCACTAAGGATAAGTTAGATAAAAAAATTTACAAAGTTGCCCAAGATTTAATCTTAAGATCAATTGACTAACATTTTTACTAAAGCAGTTTCAAATAACGTGTTCTCAAAATTTCTTGGCAAGTTGGGTATACATGAAATTCATGCACCCACTTGAGGGGAGTGTTGAGATTTTTCTCTATAATTGTTGGGATTATACAATTGTAGGATTAATTTTTTTAGATTTCTTCCCTTATTGTACATTATAGCTGGTACGTTTTTTAGAAAGTAAAGATGGACAAAATTATTTTTCCTTCTTCTTCTTCTTCTTCTTCTCATCTTTCAAGTGTATTAACTAATATAACGTTCTTCTTCATTAGTCTAGTTTTCTCCTTCAATGAAAAAGATAGATAGTTGCTAAAAAGCAATTATCCTAGTAGGGACATGATCTATGACTTAAGTTATTTTGGTGTCCTATTTTCCATTCTTGGAATTGGATGGAAAAGGGATGACTGTTCATGCTAAGAACATGAAAACTCTTAAAAATGCATAATTATAAGCGGATACTAATAAATAATGTGGCATTCAGAACATACGATTTGCAATTGGAGGCTTAAGATCCTAACTTGGCAAGCGAAGGTGAGCAAGAATTTTGGGCTTTTTAAGTTGATAATGGCTATCTCTTGTAGTTTTAGCTGTCACGTCGTCTTCTTCCTTTATTTGACTTGACTTAAGTATCGTAACTCCTTTTCATTGGTTGGTGTTAATCCAAATGGCCCGCTAGAACCAAAGGATTGACAACTAAGCCTCGAGCGAATCCCGAAAGAATTGATGTACGGATATCTTTTACGTAGGTAGCTAAGCCACTTCTCTTTTTTTTTTAATATAAGGAAACGAAACAAAATTACATGATCCTCCGAGGAAGGCTAACCCCCGCCATATCCTCTAGAAGGACAGTGTCACACCCTGAGGGTGCACTAACAAAAGTGGTAAGCCCGAGATCTAGGTTAACAGCAAGGTGGGCAAGCCAATCAGCGCATCGATTACCCTCACTGTAAGTGTGACGCGGGAGAACGACCTAATTGCGAGTAAGTAGTTCATGGATGCCCAGTACGAGGGGGTTGAGCGACGTAGTCTGGTGTGAAGTGTCAGACAGCAGGTCCTTGAGTATGAGAGAGTCCACCTCGAGTACCACTCGCTGAAAACCAAGGGTTCAGGCTAGGTTCAGACCCGAATAGACTCCCCAAAGTTTCGCCGAGACCAGGGAGCACCAAACGATATTCTGTGCAAAGGCTCCAAGCCAATCCCCCGATCTATCCCGAATAAGACCACCAGCTGTGGCCGAAGAGTTTGCGCTGTGAAAAGCGCCATCAGTATTCAGTTGACCCAGCTCGGGGTAGGCAGATACCACCCAATAAGGCGTTCGTAACGAGGGCAAGGAATAAGACGGGCACGAAGGTGCCAGGTTGAGGTCCGATGGATCTGATGGACGTAGTTTAGGACGAGGGTCATAGGAGAACTCGGCCAGGAGAATTGAGTATCGAAAAGGGCTAAATTCCTCCATGACCAAAGAAACCGGCTTGCAGTACCAAAGATAATTGACCGCTCAATTCCAGAGACCAACCCATGATTCTGAAGATTGAGGGTGAGCCAGTCAAGGGTACTTGTGTGGAAAAAGTCAAGAGATATGGAGTGGAGAGGGAAAGAGCACCAAGCCACTTCTCTTTAAAGCTGCGTAAATATTTTCATGTTTACCTCTACCTTTCCTCCAGTCCTTTTGTGGTGTTATTCAATTTTGTAAATTTTTAAGGAAAGCTCTTAGGGGAGATTCCTTTCCCCCTCAATACCAACGGATGTGCTTTTGTGGTGGGAGTTAAACTGGTTTCCATTTGCATTTTATATTCTTTTCACCTAATCCCATAAAATTGAAATTGTAATTTTAATACTTAAAACTGTACCAATATTTAACATAAAGTAAATCCTGAAGAATTAATCTTTCTTGCTCTAACTTTGATGTTATTTTATAATATTAAGTATTTGAATTTTTCTTGGACATATGATGAAGATTCAAATGTCCCTTATGCCATTGAAACATAAGCTATATTAATTTGAATAAGCATCTTATACAGTTATGCACAATAATTGCGCATCCTATGCAGAGCATCTCCAGTTAAGTTGTGCTATTCCCTAGAATCCACCATCTATCTTGTACGCCAACTTGATCTGATCAAATGATTCTAATTCCACATCACTTACTAGGCAAATCCAACTATAAGTACAGACTCATTAACCAACTCGAATATTGAGAGGCCGGTTAAGATTTCAGTCTTAGGAGCTCATTTCACAACAAAAATATGGCATCATTGAAGGCTGAGAAACCTGTTGGTACTCAACCAGCTGCATCAGTCAAGAAAGAGCCAGCAAAGACTAGCAGTGCACCAAAAGCTCCTGCCTCCAAGCCAGCCCCTACCAAGGCTGAGTCAAAGTCCCGGGAGCCTAGAAAGAAGGTAAAATTTACATAATAAAAAACTAAAATTGAAAAGTTCTCATAACTTCTATTCATGCACCTTGACTCGCATGAGATGATTTTTGTAGATTTTCTTTACATGTTCGTTGCTAAACTTAATTTGTTCTCAATGGATTGTGTGTTATAAAGGACGTCTTTTTTCCATTGTTTTGACAGGCAACTGGAAGTAAACCAGCAGGTAAATGAGAATAGCGTGTGAGGACAGGGGGAGATACTGGAAGAACCCATGAACTAGTTAAATTCATGGTTCTGAACGATTATGCTGCTCCCTGTATTAACACCCTTCGTCTCTACTTGTCGTCATAGGGTATGCCTATAATAAATAAATTACATACTTGATCATACGACTGGTGTGCTATTTCTCAAACTGGTGTGTCTGGTCCTATCACTATGTTACTGTATATTTGAAGTTAATATGCTCATCACAAAAACATATTTTGCAGCTCAATAATGGATACAAGTTCCGTCTTAAAGTCTTTAACTTCTTATAATGAAAACGCGTTGATATAAATATCAGCTCCAACATAAACTATCCTGAAGAGTCGAATCCGATATGCTCGTAAGAGGTACTCGATAGTGTGAGTGAGGTACTTGCCTGTACCACTGCAAAATGACAGGATCGACGAGATTTAACGTGTACCTCCAAAAAATTAACGTTTAGGGAGACATTTAAAATATAAAATTTGGCGCATAACAACTTTGTAGCTAGAAAAGGAGCATAATATATTAGGATTACATCGTCTACAATCTCGTTCTTACTTCTAAGTTTAAATTTGTCGTAGTTGTGCATTTTGTGTATTCGACAAAAATGCGGTATGCAATAGAAGACGAGAAGGAAAAAAAAAGGAATTATTATCCTATTCAATTAAATAAAAATAATTAAAAATTACAAAAAGTCTATTATAAAGTAAAATAGGTGTTAGGTATTATATTTCATTTGTATAAACAATTATTTAATTTTTAGGATAATCTTAGCAGATAAAAGTAAATGATTAAGCCTAAGAGAAGAGAAAATTCTGGACTCATTATTAAGAATTACGAGTGAAATACTTGGAAACCAAAGTATTGAAAAAAAAGAGTAACTAATTTGGGGGCCTAATCTTGTAATTAAAAAAGAGAGATTAATATACACAAATTTCCATCATAATATTGAACTATTAAGAGACTTAGTCCCTTGAAAAATTTTATAGACAAGTCCTTGTGCCTAGATGAAGTTACAAATAAATTGAAAAGGGTAAGTTATGAAAGGATATATGTACTTGTGAATATCCAACAAGACCTCCCTATAGTGATCTCTATATTGAAATTAGATGAAAATGAAAAACTTTTTGGTGATTTTGTCACTGTCTCCTACTCCTAGAGACCTTATTTGATCCAACATAAGAAAGTTTGGAATCCAACAAGGAAGATGTTTTTAACAAGATAATATTGTTTTTAACAAGATAGTACTAAGAGCTAATGCAGATGGTTACAAAAGAAAAAAATAACAGTAATAAGGAAGTTAATGTTGAGATAGTAGGTAAGGAAAATCATCAACCAATTAACAAAGATACTAGGGCAAGGATATCTCTATAAACACTTAAAGGAGACTTTTTAATCTAGATAAAGAAGTTTTATCCAATAATATTTCTCCTATAGAGTAATAAGTGCCCACTTTAAAAGATGAATCTGGGTAACCTTCAATCAAATAAAAATCACAATGAACCTGAATTTAAGTATTGTTTCTAAAATAGCCATTTAGGATAGACTTGCTCTTAATTGTGATGTCTAGATCCTTACATCAAAAGAAGCTAAGGGTATGCATGTCGATTGGAATTATGAACGCTCTCTTCTTGTTGAGGAACACATTAAACTTAGTTCAGGTATTAGATTTAAAATTTCCACTGGAAAAAAGTCTAATAGAGAAAAGAAGGGCTTATGTTTTTGCCCTTCACAATGACTATACTCTCATAGAATGTTAGACGACTTAATTACTCTAATAAACAACAAGCTTCAATGTATTACTTAAATATTATTACACCTTTTCTTATTAGAATTTTAAACATCAAATAGGATAAATGTAGAAATATGAACATTAGACTATTATCCTTAATCATTAATTTCATTATAATGGTAAACTAGTAGGCACTTATGATCCTAATAGGATTGATGTAGTTCATTCTATAAATTTAAATTAACTGACTAACTTAATGAGATTTATGAAAGATAAGATATCACCTTTATCTTTTCTTTTAACCATATTCTCAAAGGATCCTCTTATTGAGCAAACGGAAGGAAATTGGAACTTTTATTAACTCTCCTTGGATCATTCTAGGAGACTTCAATAGTATCATTCATCACTCATAAATTAAAGAAAATTCATGCATTAGGAACTATTTAGAAGATTTCTATGATTGTGATTGTAACATCTAAGTGACAGACTCGGAGATGGAGGCATACTACTTCACTTTGAGCAATAAACAAAATGAAAAATGGTTCTTGAGGAAAAAAGATCTAGTTAATGATAAGTGGATCTCTACTTTTTCTAAAAGTAAAGTTTCTTTTAATAACCCTTTGTTCTTTAATCATATTACTATAGTGATTCTAATTTTTTACAATATTTACAAAATCCCTTTTTGTTCATCAACTTTCTAACAAAAGTGAATGTAATTGAGGAAGTTGTCATAAAGGGGCTTATCTTTAAAACTCAAGGAAAGAAGTTCTATAAGAAAGCTTCAGATGGTAAAGGATGAAATTAAGATTCTTAATAGTAAGAAGTTTAAAAATACTCACTGGGCAGTATCTAAATTTATGGAAATACTAAATCCAAAACATATTTCAATCCCCTGTTGATGAAGAAATATAAGTTGAAGATAAAAGTAGCTATAACAAACTATATCCAAGCTTAATAACCAGTCCTTATTTAAATAAATATATGGATGCTTATTAACCATTCCCTATTTAAACAATAGTGACAAAAGCAGTTTTTGGAATTCTTTAATCATATAAAAAAACTAATGGAGCTTAACAAGACTTTTAATTGTGTCAACCTAAGGTTAATTATTCTTTATCATACTGAAATACAATCTATAAATTCATCTCGAAGCTTATTGATAATAAGCTTAAGCCTTTAATTCCACAATACATTGATTCTTCACAAGGGACTATCATTAAAAGGAGAGATTTTAATAATTTTTTCCTCAAGAGCTTTTTAAGAATTGTATCATATGCCATTTTGGCAATTTTTTGTTAGATTGAACAATTCATCCCTTCTATCTCTTATAGTGTATTAATAAATGGAAAGCCTTCCAAATATATGAAGAGTGCAAGAAGATTAAGGCAAGGTGATTTCCTATCACCTTACCTTTTAACCTTTTATAAGGTACTTTCAAAACTGATCCGATTTTTTGTTAACCAGGACAAGCTATTTAAGTATCATTACATATGTTAGAAGATGAAAATAGTTAGCTTATCTTTTACAGATGACCATCTTTTAAAAACATATGCAATATCTATCAATGCATTGATGTCTACTTTGAAAGCCTTTATAATTCTTTCAGGTTTATCCATTAATAATACTATTTTTTCATTCCTCTAATGCTCAACACGTGACTACCTAGTGAAGTTGAATCACACGTTAGTAATATAATAATCAATACACAAGAAGGGGGTTGAATTGTGTAATCTTTTTCGTTAAACCTTTCTTTAAAAAA
>JAOQMQ010000003.1:15357485-15378374 GCA_027563845.1 Erythroxylum subrotundum
TCATAACTCCACATTCCATGGTCCAAAAATTCTATACTTTACCTCAATGGAAAGATAAAAACATAATCTAAAACTTTTATGAAGAACTTAAGCACAAATTTAACCCCTAACAAGGTCAATTTTTCACTCAAAGATTCTGCCCTGTAAAATGTCATGTTGTACCAACTCCAAACTTTTAAATTTCATATCTCCCAATTCCCACATCCAAAAATTACATACTTTATAGCGTCGGAAAGATTGACAGACAAGCTACAACTTTCCTACAGACCACTTATTCCAATTCGAACTAAATCCGTACAACGAGTGGCCTCAAAGCCGAGTACACCTAAATATACACTTAGAGACATTTTTACAAAATAAAGCAAAATTAATACTTAACTTTGACTGATCATAACTTCCACTTCCGACATCGAAAAATATCAAACTTTATGGCTACAGAAAGCTCTCGACAGGAGCTACAAGTTTCATCCAGATCTTTTTCTCAAATTCTGCCTACATAAAAAAGTCAACTTTCTACTCCAAAAAGTCAAACTTTTCTAATTTAACAACTTTTCACACTTTCACTCTTTATTTCTTAATTTCAACTTCCATTTCAATCAATTCATTCACTTTTCTCTCATAATCCATACAAATTTACTCGAATATCAAAGTCCTTAAATCTTTTCTCATCAATTTTCCTCAAAGCACAAAACATCTATTACACAATACATACACAAACATACTCATTTCATACATTTTATATTTCTGAATTTTCACTTAAAGATCGGGGTCCAACACTAAAACATGCTATAAATTTTATTTAAGTATTAACTATAATTACCTATCAAATGGATACATCAATCGATATATAACCACGACAGCAAGTTTCTCCTCATGTGTTAAATGTACGGGTGGATGCTCCATATAATCAAAGAAGCTTGGAGAAAAAATCCCTTCTAATTTGCACAAGATAATTAGAATTTCTCTTTCTAGTTTTTCCATTTCAGCTAACTTTATTTAAGATGATGTTGAGCTTTTGAAAAACAAACTTAATTCTATTATAGCTTCCTAAACCTTATTCGATAGCAACTCCCAAAATGCAATTGGAATTAGCCTTTGCATAAACACATGACAATCATAACTTTTCATCCCAAATAATTTGTACTTCCTCATGTCCATGTACCTTGCCAATTTCAAAACATAACCATTAGAAAACTTTAGACTTTTCAACCATTCATAAAAAATTTCCTTTTGTTTTTTTGTCCAAAGTGTAGCATGCTTTCAGATATTTACCAGTACGAAGATCTTTATCTAACTCATTCCTTATGTAAAAAATTTTCAAATCTGCTCGTGATTTTGTATTATCCTTTGTCCTCCATTTAATGTTCATTATAGTATTGAACAAATTGTCAAATATTTTTTTCAATATGCATCACATCTAGATTATGACATATCAAATTAGTTTTCCAATATGGAAAATACCAAAAGATGTTGTGTTTTCTCCAACCAAAGTTTTTACTAATGCTTGTATTAACTTCATCAGCTTCAAGTTATGTAACTTTCAGCAACCCTAATTCATCAATCTCTTGCAATATCTCTTCACCAGCTTTATGAGGGGGAGAAGGTATTTGTACCATCCTATTTTTAATGAACTTTTGGTTATTGCATCTAAATGGATGATCTGGATAAAGAAATTTCCTGTGGTTGTTAAACCAAGATGTTTTAGCCCCGTTTAGAAGATAAAACTATGCATCAGAATCTTTACCACAATAAGGACAAGCCAATTTTCTTGCTGTCTTACATCCAGACAACACAGCATATGCCGAGAAATCACTAATAGTCCACATCAAAGCTACTCTCAACACAAAATTTTGTTTAAGAGACACATCATATGTCTCCACACTATATTCTCAAAGATGATGCAATTCAGATACCAATGTAAGAATACATCAATCTTATACTTTGGATTTGTAGGTCTTGAAACAATCACTATCAAGAACATATATGCCTCATTCATATACATCCATGGAGGCAAATTATAAGGAATAATTATGATTGGCCATGATGGATATTGTTGGCTCGATTGACCAAAAGGTTGGAATCTATCCGTCGATAATCCTAACCTAACATTTTGACTTTTAGCTACAAACTCATAGAGTGTTATTGCAATGTTTCCATACTAGTGCATCTGATGGATGACTCATTATTCCATATTCTTGTCATGTTCATTATGCCATCTCATGTGAGACGCAGTACATTAGAGGCATATAGTCTTTGAAGTCTCGAAGTTAGCGAAAATAATACATTTGCTTCCAAGGTACTAATTTCTTTTTCATAATATGCTTTCTAAGTTTGAACCTAGATTGATCACAAAATTAGCTTGTAATTCCACATCATCTCCCTAAAATAACATACATCCCAATTTGCAACAATCAGTGTTTTCAACTGGCAAACTAAGATCCTTAATAAGTTTCTTCATATTTTAAAAATTATGATCAAGAGGAAATGATTCATTCTAAAAAGCAATAATGTTATCAAAACTTCAATCAGAAATATGCCCTTCAGGCTTTATGTTCAATATTCAAACAATTGAAGATAATTGAGTCGTGGTCTCACAATTTGGCCATAATTCTTGGTTAACTGATTATAGTAAGTCAAAAAACTGTTTTGCATGTGGGTTTGGTTCTTCTTCAAGATTTTTTTATATTTTCCTGAAAGGTATAACCGACTACATCATAAACCATTTGGATGTAAGTTATTCAGTTGCACCCACATTATTTGTTCTAAATGTTGTCCCCGCTTCAAACTCATCCATATTTTTTTGACAAGTTTATTTCATTACCCCTTGAAGTGCTGCAAATCAATGGCTCCCTATGTCATGTCTGCTTAAAATAATTTGGAACAAACCCTTTTCTTATCAAATAGCGATTCACTTCATCAATAGGAAGAAAACGAATATGTTTGCACTTTTTATATGGACATCTGATCTTTAAACCATCCATATATGCAGGTTGAGAACATGCATAGTGAATAAAAGCTTCAACTCCCTCAACAAACTCAAGATTAATGAAATCATAGGGTGTTAATCATCTATACATCTAAAATCTATCAACATTACTTATTTATGCAAAACTGTTATTTAAAATAATGATTTCATAGTTAGTATCCTTTATTTCTCCTAAGTTTACAGAACATTTAATATTTACTTTACAAAATATCCCCTCAGTTTTTACAGGTCTCTAACCATTTTCCCTCCAAATTGAAACCAACCTATCCCACCATATGAGTTCACAATTAGAAAACTCAAACACAACCAATTCCAACTTAGTGATTGGACAATCACCACATTAACCCAAAGTTTGATTTTAAATAAGCACTATGGTATGTGGCATTATTTACACCTGTGAATCAAGAAAGCAAGTTTCGTTATGACTCTTAAGCTCATGAAATTTTTCACCGATAAGCCTCATGGGAGCTACATCATGGGTCAGTCTATATACCATTCTATGGGTTTATTATGCAAGTAATTGTCATGTCTATTAAACCTTTGAATTTCTTATATTAATACTAAGTTTAAATTAATTACATTGAAGTTCAAGTATTTATGTTTAAATTAATCACATATAATTGATTTTAATACTATGGTCTGTGGCATTGTTTACACTTGTGAATAAAGAAAGCAAGTTCTCGCTGTGACTCCTAGGCTCATTCAATTTTTCACCGATAACCTCATGGGAATTGCATCATGGGTTTTTATCCATTATACCATCCTACGGGTTAATTATGCAAAGAATTATCGTGCCTATTAAACCTATGAATTTCTTATGTTAATAATAAGTTTGAATTAATCACATTGAAGTTTAAATATTTATATTTGAATTAATGACATACAATTGATTTTAATACTATGGGATGTGACATTGATTATACCTATGAATCAAGAAAGCAAGTTCTCGCTATGACTCCTAGGCTCATGGAATTTTTCACTGATAAGCCTAATGGGAGCTGTATCATGAGTTTCTAGCCTATATATAGTCCTACAGGTTTATTTTGCATTGGATTATCCATAAGATCTCAAACTCATTCCACATACAGTAAATATTTATGTAATCATACATATGCTTCTTAATGATTCAAACAAGACCCAAACATAAATACTTAGACTATTAAAGAAGAACATAAAAACTCATCAGTGATTATAAACATATTCTAAACAACACAAAATCAAGATCTCCTTTTCATTCACACAGAACCCAAACACAAATACTCATATTATTAAAGCAACACATATGGTAGACATTAGTTGGACGATTTACCTTGGTGGACAGACAACCACAAACTACAAAGAAGAATGATGAGTGACACTCTTCAACATAAAATAGGGCCTGCAAAAAAGAATATTTCATATTTAACATAATATATTTGTTCAATATTGTATTTATATCTATTGCATACAACGCCAAATTTCACTATAAGCATTAACACACGAAACTCTTACAATCAATTATTGGTATAATGTCAACAAAAGCATGTGTTATATACCCTCAATTGTGAAGTGCATAATAGAGGAACAATTACTTTTACTCATTATTGAGTTAACCATCTTCCTGCCATTTTAACTTTAAAAATGTATGTTGGGAAAGTAATAGGAGCTTACTTTTAGTGTTTATGTTTTAGATCTTTTCGTCTTTATTCTGTATAGTTCTCACTTTTCTTGTCATTTTTATTACAAAAATGTGTTGCATTTTGCAACCACTATTTGGCTTTTACCTTTTATTGCAATTGAGACATATATGATTTATTTGAGTTCAAAATTCATGAAAGCTACCTATGTTAACAAAAGCCATGTTAAAGGAAATATAAGTTTACATAACATGCAACTGACACATTATTTTTTCTAACATAATTACCAATAATATCTACAAGAGCAAAATCCTTTCCTAAAATATGAAAGATTAATGAAATTCACAAAATTTTCCAAATTCAACAAAATGCATAAAGATAAAACTTTTTAAAGAAATATGAATTGATAAGATTAAATGAAACATGTTGTGAAACCTTATATATGTAATATGCAAAGTTTTTAAGAATTTGTGAAATTCTAAATTTTTATTAAACACTAAACATTATAAATTTCATGATATCATTGACAAATTGGATATTATAAACATTTATACTTTAACTTTAAAGAAATGTTGATATGAGTCATCCAATAATTGATTTTGAATTATAATTTGTTTGTAATTATAGGAATTGATTTTATAATCATAAGATTATAGTTATTATTTGACTAATATTATATATTAGTATAGGAATGTATAATTTCTTTATAATATGATTATTTCTTATTTTTAGATGTAATTATGTATGAAAATTTACTGTATATATTAAAAATTATTGTTGAACAATCTATGTTAGATGAAATTGTCCTGACTCTAAAATAATGTTTAAATCTTGGTAATCATCTAACCTATATTTCTACATTATTAGGTTCTATAAGAATTGTAACGAATCACTTCCATAGAGCATATGCCAGAACATCCAAAGGATATTCGAGAACATACCTTACGAGAATGGCACGTTAGAGCAATCACATTAACTTATTAAGGCATCACATTTATCACAAGTATTCAAAATGCTCAAATATTCCAATTTCATTCATAAACATAAACTTACTTTGTATCATTACATTTCATAATCCATGTATATACATTTTATAACATTTAAGAGTTTACTACTCCATACAAGATGTTCAGCATGAAATGGGAAACTAACAAACACATTCTAACTGGACTCCTCAGATATCAGTTGACCAAACCTTTGAGCCATTCTTATTCTCGAAATGATAGTACTAGAATTCTACTTGCTTGCCTTAGAAGATAGAACTCCCTTGCACCTGAAAATCAACGTTGCAATTTTGATGAGTTTGCGAACTCAGTGAGTGAACCATCATCGATGTACTCACTCAAGTCAGAACATAAAGGCAAGTATATAACCAAATTCAAGAAATATAACACATCATCCTGTATCAAATCCCACATCATAACATGTATACAAACATTTCATATCACTATTTCAGAACAATCCAATAATTCATCTCAATCATTCATATGTACCTGTAAAATTATATATATACAAATGAACATATGACTCCATTTTTATTTTACTTTGTTATGACCAAGAACCTATTTACTGTCCCGTATCCGTAGTGGATACCGAGCTCATTTCATTTACTGTCCTGTATCCATTGTAGATACCAGGCTCATTATTATTTGAGCCTATGGCTCTTTGTGCACAATCCTAAGCTTAGAGCTCTTTCTCACGTTAGTCACTCTGGTCACAACTCCTTTATTTGATCATGCGTATTAATGTAATGGAATGCATCAATTCACATAATATGGTTTCAATATTTTTCATTCAGTGTCCTCATGTCATTTATCACATTCTTCAATCTGAGTTTGGCATTCATCACTTAGTTGATCACACCTTCCATATTACACATATAATTTGAAAACACTTCCATATACAGTCCCAAATATCAAACTCCTCGGACCAATAATGTCCGGAATCATAATAATCATATGAGTAACAATTTAATAACTGAAAGTTAATAACAATTCAGTCATAGTGAGAAACATCTAGGTTAACTCACAGTACACTCCAAAAAAGCTATTGCCTTGATGATCCGGCAATGTCTGGATGTGGTCGATCAACTTGTGCATCTTTAGTCATGCAATACACACATAGTTCATACATTATCTAAGTTGATCAATCATATGAATATTCAATCATGCACATGTATATGTGCCATATTCAATGCATGCTCAATTGACTTTTCAGGTATGTATCCTTGTTTACAAATCTTGACCATTCATACATCATAGCTTGTACATAACTAGTTTGCAATTAGGTTTATACCTTAAGTAAACTTGATTACTCTAAATTCACCAATCATACATTCACCAACCCTTTTCTAGCATGATATATTCACACAATTTCCCAATTCTCATTCATTCATACCTAATACATTACTCATATCCTTTGGATCACATTTGCATTCATAAGAACACCTTTATACCTTTAACAACTCATAATTTCCATATTTAAATACATTGATATCAAGACAATCCATTCCTTAAGTTATGACATCAATTACAACCTAAACTTATCAAACCCTTAACCAATTAATCAAGCAACTATCTAAGTTCATTTCAAGCCTCAATCAAGTCCAAATATCCCAAAGTAAAATGACTTATCCTTAGTTAGTTCAACAATCACACAAAACAGAAATTTTCATTTCAAATTATTGCCCAAGATAATGGTGGATCTTCCCACGATCGTGCAAAAATAAAACAAAAATTGTCATTCACTTAATCCTATCATACATTTAATCCTAACTTCTCATAATTTAAGAATACTTCACTAGCACCTTTCTTTAGCATAAATTCGCCTACATTTAAACTTTAAATCTCAATCTAAATCATCCATATAACAACCTATAACCTATGGTTTTCATTCATTAAAAACAAATAAGAAAAGTATCTAATTCATGTATTATTTTCCAGCACACTTCATCATCAACACTAAATGCAATCCATCCCAATTTAATCATCATAAACTTTCTATTATAACATACCACAAGTATCAGTACTTTACATACTTTTTTAGCTCAAGTTCCACCTCAATTCATCAAGTTTACTTTGCCTTATATGCATGCAAGATCATATCAAATACAAGGTGCGAATTGGATGGGATTTCAGCAAGGATAAAAGACCATAGTAAGAACAACAATGTTCTGGTTCTATAACTATCTTGTGAAGGGTAAAAGCATGGATTTTTGGTGTGGCAATTTAGCAAAACTTAGGCAAAACATAGAGATGTAAGGATGTGGTGTTTCGGTGGTGAGAGGAAAGGAGAAGAAGAATGAACACATCAGAAACAATTTCTACAGTAGCTTAATTCAATTAGGTGCAAGGTGTCACTATGTTATGATGACATTTGTCACCTAAGCATGCAATCCATTTATCCTGTATATAAGTTGCCAAATGTCACCAATATCCTAAGCCATTTGTCACTCAATCACTGCTGCCATTTGTCATTTAATTATCTATGCCATTTGTAACTTATTTCATATACTTAGTCATCTTAAATTCCCATGTGTCAATTTGTCTTGCCACTTGACATTTTTTCAAGACTAAATGTACATTTTAATTTATCAATTTTCCAATTGTAACAATTAATTCCAAATTTACTACGTGTAATCTATTAAACCAAAATTCAAGAAATAAGTAATACACAATCAAATCATAATCATTTTAAACTTTTCATACCCCAGAATATGTCAATTGAGTGCACATACATTCTTTGCAATGTTTACTAAGTTATGATTTATGTGTGTATGCTATTATTATGCATATGAATGAAATGAATTTTTATAAATTCTTAAATGATATGACTCATGTGCAATAGTCTAAGGCTCTAACCCTCAGTATGGAAACCGGCTATTACAAGAATCTTTCTCTATTTGGCTCAGGAAATAATCCTTTCTGTAAAAGAATCGAGGAGTGTATAAGAATCCCTTTCTATATGTTAGCATACTGTTATTTTTTCCATCCATAGACTATAGGTATAATAACTAATTCCTAGTTAGTAGATGGTCAAATCATGTTTATTTTGGAACTTAACTCATGAGGACTGGTTGATCCCTTGGTTCCATATTTCCTATTAGTAATGCAAGTTCCACCTGTAAAATGAATACCTCTATACAGAACTAATGATGATCATTGAAAAAAAAGTGATCCAAACTTTCAAGAAAGAATTTATAGAAAACACATGAGCTATTGAGTTTGGTTTTTTATTTAATCTTGTCAAAGATCATGAGCCCTTTTTTAACATCCATTTAAAGTAAAGATGAAACCTTAGGCAGGTGTCCCTTAACACATTAAGGATTAGTCATTTCAGGGGATTTAAATAAGGCTATACTAGAGTTGTTGGTGAAACTTATTAAGCTATGTCATAGCTAGTTAGTAGAGTCCTCCTTGCTTAGAAATGCAATCGAGATTACAAAGAAACCTCAATGATCACAATGAAAATTTTCAATTTTAATTGTCTCTTTAAATTTTACTCTTATTGGTATATTTAGTTAAAAATATGTGATTGCTAGAAATAAGTGAAGAGCACCTAACTTGCTCCTATTATCATACAAGAAGAAAGTTCTATCCCTATTTCTAGTCAGAGATTTCATCTACTTAGCTAAAATATCTATCAATTTTAGAAGTTTGTTGATAGTCCAAAAAGTATCATATCTACTCTTCATGGTCCAGAATGTTTTTTCTTTAAATTCTATTCATATTTCCATTTAACCTATAAGGACCAATGATCATTATAATGTCACCATATTCTCAAAAGAACCTTTTTTAGTAACTCTTATAGATCTAATACTAAGACCCCCTAAGCAAGCATAACTCCTTCCAACTAACGTTAGCTATATAACTACTGAATGCACCACCACTTTAAAGAAAAATTTTTAGCATCCTTTTTATTACTTTATGAGGTTTTGAGATAAGGAAACATATAAACTCTAATAAATGTGAAGATTATTTAGAATGGAAGTAATAAGTTGACATCTTTCTATATAAGATAATGCCTTGTTTCTTCAACTTCTAATTATTCTAGAAATTCAATCAAAAAATGAGGTACTATCTATAAAAGTAAGTTTATAAGTAGTGATAGGAATACATAGGTATTTGAAAAGGGTTTTTGAATTTAGATTCTTATAAAGTTAGAGAGTCCGTGAGCTATTCCATTAAAGCAATTTGATAAATATAATTGGCTTTTAGAGTTGTAAAGGCCTGAGAACTCTCAGAATAGATGGAGGGAATGCATAAGGGTATCAACATTGAGTTTATTAACTCCAAAAAGCAATATCAAATCATATCGGAAAGATAAAATAAAGAGACTCATGTTCTTTCATTTATAATGTTAACTCAACCGCACGCCTTGAATGATGTTATAGGAGATAAGTTTGGTTAAGAACTCAATGTAAATTGTAATGATTCAAGGAGAGATAAGGTCACTTTATCTAATCCTTTTAGCTCCTTTAAATGTTGCATTGAGCTCACCATTTACAAGTATGTTATAAGATAGAGTGTAAATGCATTAACTTATCTATTGGAAGAAGATAAAGGAGAAACCAAAGACTTACACTAAATCTAGGATGTACTTCTAATTGATGGGGTCAAATGCTTTATAGAAGTCAATATGTAAGTAGCATCTTTTAATTGACTTTTTTTTTAGTAATAAGATTTGAACAGCTCCTGATCTATCAAAATGTTATCCCCAATATTCCAACTAGGTATGAAGGCACTTGGTGATGGATTGATTATACCACACAAAACATATTTTAATCTTAAAGTTAAGATCTTTGATATGATCTTATCGACAATGTTTAAAAAAGCTATGATTTTATAGTTTTGGAAGGAATGAGGTTAAGCATTTTTATAACTGATAAACGATTAATTGACTATATTTATATACCCATTTTTTTTAATGTTTTGCTTATTATTTATGAATCCTGTGGTATTTTCATAGACTAAAAAGTGAAAATTTAGGGTGAAATCATGACATAGAATGGAAGAATTGAAGTAAACTTAGACTTACATGACTTTGTGTAATGACTGTAAAAGTCCCTGTAAACATGTAGAGCTTTGAAGATGATATTTATGCCCATATATGTGACCATGTAAAGTCACGCTTGAAAGGTTGTTGGAGACATATGGTCACCTACACTGCCATGTAAGTAATCGAGTATATTCTAGAAAACTTTTTTTTTGCTATAAAAGGATATTATAAAGATTAAAACAATAAAGGAAGATTCTAAAGTCAATGGAGACACCAAAAGAAGAAAGAAAACACCAAAAATAAGGGTTGCACATCAGAAATAAGAAGATTAAAAGAGGAAGCATCAAGATCAACTCTTGCTTTCCAAATTTTCGAAATCAAGGCATTAAGTTGATATTCACATTTTCTATTTCATTGTATGCCAAATCAGAGTAGTTTTGTTTTTAACATGATTATAGATCAAAAAATCTATATTAGAGTGTTATGTTTTGTACATTTTTACCTTGTGATATTACTACTTTTTGATCTTTGTTGTGCTTATACTTGATTTGAAATCAAAAGATTGAATCGATAAATTTACGTTAAGTTGCATAACAAGAGTTGGTACCTTAATAAAATTAAAAATACTAGGATAATAAGAAAATGAATAGAGATCTTAATTGTGAGTTAATTATCCTTAGGATTATTCAAATCCAATTGAGTAGTTAGTAGTTTTGAGAGATCAAGAGATTGCAACTTAACTTTTATCTATTTCAATTTTGATTACTTGATTAGATCTCGAGAGAGGTCAATGAGAACCTTTGGATACCTAGGATCAATTATAGTTGAATTCCAAGGTGAAGGGAGGGCAAACCAAGGATATAATAATCCCTAAGTTTCAAGCATTAAGTTATGTTAGTTTACTTTAATTTTCAATTCATTCAATCTTTTGAGTACCTTAGAAATAGTGTAGTTAAAATTGATAGGTGACTATATTCAATCCTCATGGGATCGATATCGGTTGTACTACAATATATGACTCGTATACTTACATTATAACTTAAACAAGCAAACAAGTTTTTGGTACCATTTTTGGGGAGTTTTATAACATCTATTACAGTTTAAGTTACTTTGATTTATGGACTTAAATACCTTTCTGGTATGATTGTAGGTGTATGGATACAAGATCTACTAGGGGTTCAAGCAGAGTAAAGGATACACAAACTTCTGACATCACTAATCAAGAAAGGGAAATTCGAAAAGAGAAATGCAAGAAGAGATAGAAAGAACAATGGAAGAGGGATGAAAACAAGGAGAATAGTGAAGAACCCTTATGGACTTTATGAGTCGAGGGCTCAACGCAAATCTACAAGGGATAACAAGACCACTAATGCAGATCAATATATTCAAAATTAAACCAGCATAGCTCAATATGTTGCAAACTAAAGTTCAATTTTATGGACTGGCCAATGAGAATCCTAATGTCTATTTGTCCAACTTATTAGAGATTCATGAAACTTTGAGATATAATAGGTTGTCGAAAGATGCAGCTAAGATGAGGCTCTTTTCTTTTACACATATGGATCAAATGAAGACATGGTTGAATTCTCTTATTCTAATGAATGTCAAAACATAATGCAAGCCTTTTTGGCTAAATACTTCCCCTTAATAAAGACCATTAGAATAGAAAAAGAAATCATAAATTTCTAGAAAAGCAAAGGGGAGTCTTTATATGAAGCATTAGAGTGATTTAAAGAGTTGTAAAGGAGCTATCCAGACCATAACTTGTCAAAGGAGTTCTTTCTATAAACATTCTACAATGAAGTGAATCCATCCATGCTACACCTATAGATATTGTAATTGGGGGCTCTTTAATAACGAAAATGGTTAAAGTAGAACATGATTTGTTAGAAGAAATGACAAACAACAGTTATCCATGACATTAGAAAAAAGTAAACAACATCCAACCTTCAGAGATAAAAAAGTAATGTTGGTTATGGATTCAGTGACACAATTATAGACTAAATTAGTAAACCTAGCTAGACAATTGAACAGCCTGAAATCCAGATCTTCAAGCCCACTTAAGGTAATTTAATGTGGATGCAAACTATCAAGATAAGAAAGATATGTCTCAGTTGATTGCTTCTTAATAGGAATCAACAATATAAAGAAACTTAACTTTTTGGGAGCACAATATGTTCATAGAGGTAATAATTTGTACTCTAATACTTACAATCCTGAGTGGAAGAAACAATTAAAATTTTCTTAGTCTAACAATGCAGAAATCAAATAAGAGCCTAAGGCTCACTAGATTTCTTTGAAATTGAAAATGAAAAAAAAAATGATGGATGTTTTGAATTCCAAATTTATGAGCCATGGTGAGGAGAAAAAGAGGATGGAAGCTATATTTTACCAAATTATGGAGAATAATGCTTGTTCCATACATAATTTGGAATTTCAAATGCACTAATTAGCTAATGCATCTCTACACGAAGTGTGGGTAGTCTCCTGAGCAACACGTAGTCTAATCTAAAGGAAAATTTAAAGGCCATCATAATTATAAATGAACTTGGGAGGACAATCAAATATTCTCTCTAAATAAAAGTTGTAACTCTATAATTACTAGCCATATGCCTTCAAAATTGAAGGACTCAGGGAGTTTCACTATACTTAGTGTAGCTAGTAATTTACAAATTTTAAAATGTTTATATGACTTAGGTGTAAGTATTAATATTATGCCTTTGTCAATTTTCAAGAATTTGAGGCTGAGAGATGTGAAGCTATCATCCATGCTTATTCAATTGGTTGATTAATCCATAAAGAAACCATTTGGTATAGTGGATAATGTGCCTGTAAAATTGGACAAGTTTATTATTCTTTTGGATTTTTAAGTTCTAGACTTTGAAGAAAATCAAATTTGTCTAGTAATTTTTAGTAGACCTTTTATAAATATGGGAAGAGCTTTGGTTAATGTTTATCAATGGAAACTTATTCTTCAAATTGGTAAAGAGCAAATTGAATTTATAGGAATAAAGTACTAACAAATCCAAAGGAATGCAGCTCATGTGTGAAGATTGATATAGTAGATGAATGCAACAAAGATCTAAAGGAGTGTTATAAAGAAGAATTGAGTGTTGGGGAAGTTGAGGATAAAGGAGAACTAGGAAAGGAGGAGTTGGGTGAAGCAAGAGATCTTAAAGAGAATGGAAGCACCCATGATACCCTCCTTTGAGAAAGCGTACATTCTAGAGTTGAAAACCTATAGGGAATAAGAAAAGGGAATGGTGGAGACAATTAGAAATGGAATAAAATTCATGATTCCAAAAATTTTGGACATAAGAAGCATGAGTCCTAACGTGATGATGAATAGGCCTTAACATTCAAAAGAGGAGTTGGTTGAAAAATCATGGCAATGAAAAGGTTAAGCTAGCAACCTTAAAATTAACATGTTTTGCATAGTTACATTTTCTATAATTTCTTGTTTGTTAGTGCTTTGTTATTTTTATGTTTTATGTTTATTTTAAAGAGAGTTAAATTGATTGATGTTCAGGTCATAAACTGTATCCTAGTCCCTTCTCTAACGTCATCACCACCATAATACCTATAAGTATTCTTGCCCTTGTTTTGATTCTTTTTCTTTTTATTTTATTATTTATATTTGTTATGTATGTTGTTTTTAGTTATGTTTTTGTGTAGTTTCACATTGAGGACAATGTGTTGTTCAAGAGTAAGGACATACATACACTTGCATATCATTTGTGAGCGTGAATTTTTCTTTTGATTAGGTTAGCATTATGTGAACATTTGGTTGCATGATGTGTGCATTGTGTGAATGTGATGATGGTATGAATTGAATGGAATTGGCTTACCTTTGAACATGGTTCTTTAAATTGTAAAGGCACATTAGCTTATGAAGTTTGTGTTTGAAGTATCTTTGCGATGAATATGCTTATTAATTAGGATATGACACCTATTCTTTTAGTTTTTGAAATTTGCTTAGATGCACTTATAATTGCATTCATTTAAATTGGTAGGCATTACTAGTAACCTTTAATGGAAGTGATTGACTAAGAAGAAATGAGGAAGGCTAAATTGAAAAAAAAAGTGTGTTAAATAAAATTCCTATTCCGTTGCTAGTTTAAAGTTATGATATGGCTAAGTAATCGGGGAATTCATGACAAAATGTTTTTCTTTCCATCAAAAGGCTAGAATGACACCCTAGCCAAGCTAAATAAAAAAGGTAATCTAGTTGAGTAACTGATAGACATTCATGACAAAGTGTTTACCTCTGCACAAAAAAAAGGTGATTGTTAAAGAAAATCTTAAAAGATGGTGCCTGCAATAAATTTAAACCCACTAATCTTCTAAAATAGCAAGAAATTTATGGAAAGTATAGTTATAGCTTATCTTTTTAATTGATTAATAATAATGAGTACATGCTTAGAAGTGTCATATGTGCATGAATAGCAAGAAATATTTTGACTGATAAGTGCATTGAAATCAAAACACTTGAATATGAATAGAATAAGTTAGTATGTTGGACTTTTTGAGTGGTTGATGTTTGAGGTTAAGTTAATTCTATGAGGTTTGATGCCATTAAACCTTTATTGTAATGTTGCATGATTGTGTATTTTGTTTACTTTTCAGTTTTCGTTTTGATAGGGACAAAAAAAGAATGACAAGAAAAATGAACATTTTGTTCAATTACTTGAGCATTATCCTACACTAGAAATTCCATATTAGCATTAATAACCTAGTAGCTCAAAAAGCTCTAAGTTTTCTAAATAAAAGAAGAGGCATTTAACCCATCTAGACTATGAGATTGATAACCTAGTAGCTCAAAAAGCTATAAGTTTTCTAAATAAAAGAAGAGGCATTTAACCCATCTAGACTATGAGCATTGTTATGATACATTCTAAATAGGGGTTTTCAATCTTCAAAGGGGTAAAAGATAAGGTAATTATATTGATTTGTCTTTATATAAGAAAGAAGAGATGAATGCATTCAAATTTTACATTAATGAGGAAAAAATAGATTCTAATGATACAAAATCTTTAAAGTAGTTATAGGCTAGCTCTTTTAACTTATGTTCGTCCTAACAAAGATCATCATTTGTATATGCAATCCTTCTGATCTTATTAAGTTTCCCTCTTATTTGTATATCCTTAAAAAAATCCCTCTGATCTTATTAAGTTTCCCTCTTATTTGTATATCCTTAAAAAACTAAGTTAAGTTGGTATCCCGTTCTTTTATCTAAAACACTCTAAAATTTTGTTTCAACAAAATAATTATGAGCTTATAAAGTTAATAAGTATTTACTAAGAATATTTTTTTTCTCCTTCAAAGATATATCATCAAGATTTGCGTATAACTTATCATGAACACATATGAGATCATTCATAGAAGTAGTGATAGTTGGTGACATATTCATTATAAAGTTTTTTTCAATGGAATAGTTTAAGCTCTTATTAGATTAACTAAAGTTTCCTTATAAGGTTGTAAGCCTTATTTCATTTAATAGGTATAGAGAGACTTGTCATTATTACCTCATCTTAACCCTTAAGTTGTTTATGAAATTAAATAATTTGAAAGGGGTTTTCATTATTTTCATAGGAGTCAAGATTTATATTTCTATTGTGAAATTATTAGAAATAATAGGAGAATTGAAGAAACTTGAGCTAATAGACATCTAGGAGGAGTCGATCAATCCCTTACAAGGATTTTTCCTAATAAGTTACTTGCTTTCTTGCTTATTAGATTAGGTAAAGAAGTTGCTTCTAAATTTCAGATCTATAAGTCATAGTAATTTCTAACAGGTTTTGAAATTCTTATTGGCTCTCAACCTACTACCTCCTGAGAACATGAGATGCAATTGAAACCGCCCATCATTATCTAAATGCCATGAATAAAGATAAAGAGAGACACCATATTCTTCTATAACTGCAGTCCTTGAAATGCCAAAATTTCTCCACATACATATGAGACATTAATTTCTTCTTGAAGTAATGCTTAATGGATTCTAAGATTAAATAATTGATTAGAATGATGCCTATGAAGAATCTTGATAACTTCAGGGGTATAAGCCGTTATGATTCTCCAATTATTGTTGGTTGAGTGATAATTTACACTATTTTTTCTAAGGAACCATAATCCTTTGTTAAAGATTTCTCTTTAATCTTTATTTTTAAAAATTCAATCAAAGAAGTTTTTTTTTATAGAAATTAATCATAGATTGCCTATTCTTTTTTTTTTTAAATTCAATCCCCTTATATTATAGGAAATAATCATTAAGCTGGGGACTTATAAGTTCTTACGCTTAGTTTTTCTACCAATCTTTCTCCTAGTGATAAGTTTGAAAGTTTCCCTTTTCTCTATTGCACTTATATCCTAATCCAAAGCAGAGCTGAGAAAATTAGTGGACACTTAACTCACCTTTGAGAGGGCCTCCCCAATAGAGATTACTATATTAGAGATTATATTTATAACATTCCCTTAGCTCTCTACAAGTATGGAAGAGGAACTTGGATTGCTTCTCATTAAAGGTAATCATGCTTGAGGGATTCTGTGCAGAGGAAGTAATTTCAAGTTGTATCAGTTGTTCCACTATTATTTCTTTAGGTCTCTATATTCTAAATTGGTTTATCTAACAAGGTATTTATGGATAAGTAAAGGAGATTTCATAATTCATTAGACTCCATCTTCATTAAACTTTTATATTTGAAGTATATCATGTAAGTTTATATCTCTTTACACCGCAGCATATAACTTGGCATATCTTATTATTCATAAACTTGTAGTATGCTCATCAAGACTTAACGGCTTACCTAAAGCACTAGTAAGATAACTTAGGTCAGTAGCTGATGACTATTTAAGAGGAATGTTATGAAAATAAACCTATTTAGGTAGGTATATTCTTAAAGCCCTTATTGTCTAACTTCATAATAGGTTTTCATTTAAGGAGAAATAAAGGCTTACCATTCAAATACCAAGGAATTTGTTCAAATGCAATAAGCACACCTTGTTTGTCACTGAATTTGAATAGAAAATAATCCTTCTCATTTATGAGGATTTGCTCCAATCCCTATTTTTCCCGTTCGAATTCATCCTAGACTTTTATTTGAGGAAGAATGCATCTTAGTGACATTTATAAAATGTCATTCCATGTGAGCTTAATGTCTACATCCCTTAAAAAATAAAATTATAAAAGATAAAAAAATTCATTCATAAATAGTATATATGGCCCAGCAAGTAAAATAATTTAAAATTAATTAACATATTTTTATCTACCAATAATGTATATGTATATATATTAAACCACCTATCAATGTAAACAATTTCAAGAGCATACATATACTCTTAAAATAATGTATACTCTTGAAAAGATTTATGCAGTAATATATCAATTGACAACTCTTTATCTAGAGAAAGCAATTGTCATACCTTAAATATGTGTATCTTATATTCAAACCTTATAACAAACTATAGCCTAAAATTTAAAAAGTGGCAATAAAATGCCTAAACTTTCAATTTTTTCACTTTTAACCCGAACTTCAAAAAGTAGCAATAAAATGCTTAAACCTTCAATTTTTTTCAATTCTGACCCGATATTAGTGTTTCCGTTAAGTTTGTTGACGTGACTTGTCACTTATTTCAAAAACCTTAACTATTAATACACGTTAGCCAAAATTAACACAATAAATGAAAATTAATGAAACGACGTTATTTAATCACATAATTAAAACAATGTCATTGTTTTAAAATGACCTAAATTAGATTAAACAACCTTGACGACCTTATGCTTTGATTTCATTTTTCCCTTATTTTTTAGTTTGTTCTCTTGACGTCCTTGCCCTTTTATTTTCAGATTACGCAACCCCAACACTCTCACACTAAGGGCATTAAGAGAATGAACTAAAAACGAAGAGCTTACCAGTACAGTACGCTGTAATGCGAGAGTAGTTTGGGGCGTCAAAAGAATAAACAGAAAACAAAGGGCTAAGGACGTCATGAGAACAAAAGATAACATCATATTATAATTGAAGAAAATTGAAAGTTTGAGCATTTTATTGTCATTTTTTAAAATTTAAGCTATAATTGAAAAAATTGAGAATTTGTATATTTTATTGTTACTTTTTAAAATTTAGGCCATAATTTAAAATTTGATAAAAGCTTAGGTTTTTTTAGTAATTAATCCTAAACTTTATGTTCATATTCAGTCCCATATTGAGATATATATATATATATATATATATAATGTATATATATTATGATTAATTATTTTATATATATTACATTAAAATATCAATCTTCATATACCAATGGTAAAATAAAAAAAAGGTGATTTAAATATCTAAAAATAAAATCATAAATCTTAACCATGCTTATAGTTTGATTTCCTTTTATATTTAAAAATAAACTATCAAAACACATAAATTAATCAATAAAATAATCTTAGTTAAAGAACATTATTTCAATATCTATGATCTTAACATAAGACTTTCAATTTCAATTTCGCACTTTTTAGTGAGAATGTATTGATTCCTTTGCATTCTTTTACTAATACAAAGGTATTTTTTAATTTACTGAAAAAAAATTAAATTAAATAAATAATCATCTATATATATATATATATTGATACATTTCATTATATTAAATTTTATATAAACATATCCGCTTTTAACAATTTACTAATACATCGTACTTTTGAGCCGTAAAAGAGAATATGTACCAATATATATAGTATATTGAAGCATTAATCTAAATGCTTTTGCATCACTGATATCTCACTAAAAATATTTTTCACTATAAAAAATAAAATAACATAAAATAAAAATAAATAAATAAATAATATGATAAAGTTTAAAAAAAGTATTAAGTTCGATGAAATAGTTAATATTCAATATTTAACCTTTAATATGTTATTCCCTCTCAGAAAAAGTTAAGGTTTCAACCATCTTGAAAATCTTACAAAAAAAAAGTCAACATATCCAGTGCACAAGACTCTCCACTTTGCGGAAGTCTGGGGAGGGTTATATTGTACACAAACTTCCCTTGGTATTTTAACAAAGAGGCTATTTTCTTTACTTGAACTTGTGAGCTTATGGTTAATAAGGAACAACTTTACCGATTGCTCCAAAACTCATCTTTACTAGTTAAACAAATCTATTTAAATTTAAATTTTTTCTTTTTTAAATAATATTTATTTTTCATATGCTTAATTCATCAAATGACTAAAGAGAATGCTGTTAAGAAAAGCTATAATCTCTCTAAATTGCCTTTGCTCCTTGTATTTTTTGGTTAATTTGCGTCTCCTCTTCTTTTCCATTTTAGCATCCTCCTAGCCTTTTTAGTAAGCTTCTTATGTCAAAAAATTCTTACATGTTGGACTAGTATGGTTCTATTCTCAATCATAGGTCCAAGCTGCATAGGAGAAGCTTTTCCTATCAAACAATCATTACTAATCTACCATTTGCTTGCTTCACCTCAAATCTGTGTGTGGCTTCTTCTTAGGCTACTCAATCTCTACTTTCCATACTTGCCACCGTCCTTCATCTGTCATCTTTATTAGCCTCACACTTGAAACATTTCTCATTCACTTATTCCTTTTCTCCTCTTTCAAATGTTGCTAAGCTAGCTACTTGTACAAATGACTCTAATTCTTTTTACTATTCCAATAAATCCTTCTCCATATTTTCGTTCACTCTCAAAATTATTAAGAACATTAGGGAACACTTAAAAATCTTAAATTTAGGTAATGGGTGATCATTCACATTAAGAAAAGCTCAAATTTATTCCAAGAGTTTCAAATGAGGTGTTACATCTCCTCTTACTGAGGTGTTAAAAGTAAGAGGTTAGAAGTGGAACTCTTCACTAGATGAGTGCTTGACCTATTTTGTGAGTTGGTTAATTATGTAATAAAACGCAAATGCACGGCGTAACTGTAACTAGTACTAGTAAGTATAGTTCGATTCCACGAAGAAAATGAATACTAGTAATTACCTTCCCCTGTTATCTAGCCTAAGGATTGATTTTAAATTTTAATTAAAAGAAATTAAATCTAAAACTAATAAAACAAAATAGGAAACAATAATGAAATATAGGGAGAATGGAATTCACTTAGAAAACTATTGTTATCAGAAATTAGTATCTAGGCTCGAATCTCTCGAAAACCTTAACATATTAATCTTTTATCATGCAATTGTTTGTTGATTAATTGGACCGTGGAGACTCCTACGGTATGCTAGTAGCTGACCTCAAGTCTATTAACAACTAATCCACGGTCCTACGGTATGCTAGTAGCTGACCTTGAGT
>JAOQMQ010000003.1:15398072-15411698 GCA_027563845.1 Erythroxylum subrotundum
TTCATTTAATTCAATAAATCATGATACCTAACTTAGTTTAAGTTATCATGCTTAATTCCATCTAATCATGCTTAATTTACACAAACATGCTTAATTACCTTAATCATGCTTGATTAACCTAATCATGCTTAATTAACTTTATAAAAAAAAATTTCGGGGCTAACAAGAGTAATGCTTATATTTACTTGTTTAGCTTCAATGTCTCCAAATCAAACTTAACCCTAGCTTTTCCAACATACACGGTCATCATCATCATTCAAGGTAGAAGGTTTAGGTATTTTAGCAACAAGATGGAGAAGGCAACAAATTTTGAAGAACAAAGTGAAAGAGTTGGACAAAAATCCACATAATGAGGGTGGTAAGAGTTTCGTAGATGGAGAGAAGAATGAGAAGATGGGAGCAAATGAACAAAATGAAGAAAAGAAGCAAGTTTCATAAATGACAAGTGAAAGACGATAATTGGTCTTTAATTTATGTAAAAGAATAGTAAGTGATGAGTGGTAGTGAAACATGTCACTTTCCTATGGTCTCATTTTGGTCTTTTAATAAGCTAGTCCATTTGTCTCTAATTTTCAACCCAATTTTCAATGACACTTGTCATTAAATCCCAATGTCATTTATAAAAATTTTCACTACCATTTGACTCTTATTTCTACTACTATTCATCAATGGCTCTGCCACTTGGCTTTTCTCTAGTCCAAAAATACCCTTAAATTCTAGAAAATTCTTATATTTCATCAAAAATTCTAATTCACTACTTATACACTCTAATTCAATTTTTAAGACACATAATCCATAATTCATATTATAATATCATTAAAATAGTCATTTATACCCGAAAAATATCAAATGAGTGCATGAGCAATTCATTGTAATATGTGCAATAATCAAATTTCACGTGTATGTATGCTAACATTATGATAAGCATAAAATGCAATTTTCTAATCTCTCATTGCTATTTCTCAATTACACAAATCTAGTGTTCTAACTCTTAGTATGGAAACGAGATGTTACAATTCTCCCCCTTAATAAATTTCATCCTTGAAATTCTTATCTGATTAACCAAAAAGGCAGGGGTATTGTTTCCTCATATGCTCCTCCGTTTCCCATTTAGCTTTACCAGTCAAATAATTTCTCCCAATTGACTATAGTTAATGGAATCAATCGATCTTTCAATTACTTATTTAGATACCACACTATTTTAACTATTTCCTCAATATATTTCGGATTACTCACAATTTCACTTCCGGTATCAATAACACATATATCATATTATAACGGTATTTCCTAAACATATCTATGCAACACTGTGTGAATTTGAAACATCTTTTATTGGTAATACTATCTCATAAGTCAATGGTCCTATTCTCACAATAATTTCATATGGACCAATTTATGTCGAGCTTAACTCCCCCTTTTTCCTAATTTGAGCACACCTTGCCATGGTCAGAATTATTTCACCTTTCACTTGATATTTCACATCTCTTTAGTGTTAATACACTTAACTTTTATGTATATCTCACTATATTCAATACCTTCGATGTTGGTCCACCTAACTCGTTTATTTTTCTTGAATCACTTAATTTCTAATACAGATCAATTTCACTTATCAACAACAGCTCCAATCAATTATGGCCTTCAACCATTTTTAAGCCTTGTTCATCACAATATAAAGGTAGACGACTCTTTCTGTCGTATAACGCCTCATACAACATTCTAACGATATCACTGTGATAATGATTGTTATGCTTAAAGTCAATTAGAACTATACATTAACCTCATGTTCTTATGAACTCTAAAATATAAGCCTAAAGCATATCTCTAACAATTAAGACTGTTGGCAAATTATATATGTAGTTACTTGCTTCTACATCCTTAGCTGTTAAATACTATTTCTGTGTATTCTTATTAGGATGTATAGCACAGGTTACCATTTGTACTTTATGCAAAAATCTCTTTTCTCAATAATCTCCTTTAGGTACACATACTCCTTATTTTAATCACAAAGAATCATTTTCCAATTCAAACTCAAAATTTGAATTCATTTTCAATTTCTCAGTAAGATTGGCAAATTATGAATCCTCAATTTTGGCTTTGCTAATCTTTTCATGTGAAAATGATCTTAAATTCAATAGCTAATAGTACTTTGATTTGCCCAAAATTCAACTCAACATTATATGGCCTTTATTGTATTGGGTTTGGTAACCTTAATATCTGGATTTATGTTATTTCGTTATTGAATTTTCTATTATTAAGTGAATCAGATTACAACACTAGCTTTACTGGGAAATACTCATTTGCACAATCATAATCTTTTAGTAATTTTATCCATTATCTCGATCTTATATTCAATCCTTTCAAACTCAATAATTACCTCAAACTTAAATGATATATATAGTTATATATATATATCCAAAATGTTTCACTGTACATATAATGTCTCCAAGCTCTCAAAGCACTTACTATTGAAGTAAGTTTTAAATCATGTATCAAATAATCAACTTATAGGATTTTAATTGTCTTTATGCATACAAAATCACTTTATTATGCTGCAACAGATTGCATCTTAATCTCTAGTACAAAACATCATTGTATACTACAAAATCTTCAAATCCAAACAATATAATTAACATAAGTGTTATAATTCTTCAAAATTCTTTTTACATTCATCAGTCATACGATTTACACGTTTTTCCTCATACATTTTTATCAAAGGGATAAAATCGGTAAAAACCCTTCGACAACCTCTGATAGTATCTAATTTCTAGTTAATTCTAGAAAACTCCGAATCCCTTATAAATTCCTTGGAGTTTCTCACTTCATCATTACCTACTTTCTTTGGGTCTCCCAATATTCCATGTTCAGATACTATAAGACCCAACATTTTATTTAATCAAGCTAAGATTCACTCTTATTGAACTTGGCATATAATTGTTTCTACCTTCATGATATGTAAGATTTACCTCAAGTACTCAAAATATTCTTTTCAACTTTTCGAATACATTCAATATATGATCAATGATCATAGTCACTAACTGATCCAAGCAAAACTGGGACACTTTATTCTTCTATACCATGATACTGTCGAGGGCATTGTTAACTCAAGCAGATATTGTTAAAATTCAATGTGCCTATGATTAGTTCTCGTAATTCCTTAAGTAACTAATTTCTCAATAAGGTAATATTATCTCTTTTTTTTTGGTTTCCCAATTGACTTCTTTTCTTGAATGATTTTCTCCATTCATTCGATTTCCTCTTATTTTCATTGCCTTATTCTAATGACTGTTTATTTAAACTAGTTTCTCCACACATTTCAATTTATTTATAATCTTAACTTCCTGAGTTGGTAACATACATCAAATATAATTTGTATCTCCTGAACATATTTATATAGAATATAGCATGGACCTAAGTTCTCTTCACGTTAGCAATAGTATCTCCTTAAATTCAAAAATTCAATCACATAGTTGGATACTTTACATCAAACAAAATGTGTACACTCTCAATAGCATATTCTACCTCTTATGCTTGATTTTTTGTTAGAAATGGGACTCCAATATTCACTTTTGATTCATTACATATTCATTTCTGATTTATTCCTTCATTGATCGTTCTTAAAAATAAACCATCTGGTCTACTTAACTTAATTTGGTGAAATTCTTCTTCGAAAGAAGATTTCTTGCTACTATCATTTATAATGTTCATATAATCTTTATCAATCAATTGTTTTCTTTATTGCTTATCAGCCATTTTTAGTACCTTAAAAAGATCAATTTCAACTATTCATTATATTTCGATAAGATCAATTTTTGTCATAACTTACATGATCATAATATCCTTTATAATAAGGCTCAGTGAAGCATTAAGCAGATTCATTTACTCTTATACCTTGGTATATACTATCAAGATTATTACATCTTATCTAGAGATGTATTTATGATAATTCACCAATTAATAACTTATGCTAAGGATACCTTAATCTCATTTGATTTTGGACAACCCTTCTCCTTTTGTGCTTATCCTCGATCGTGGGGACTATGCCACGATCATGCCCTTCTTCTTTTTCCTCGAATTCATATCACATAGTAACATCATTAACAATCTCAATCTATCCCCGATCGATCACTATAAGCACTTTCATGTGTTACTCTAATTCATCTTATACTTTGAATTATGGGAACTATGACTAACAAATATTCAATAAGTCATAGATTGCTTCCTATATCATCTCCATATATATAATACATATGTGCTCAATATTCTCACTTTTCATGGTGATCCTATTATTAGATATGTACTCACAAAACTTAACCTTGACAACTTTTACGTATGTCACCATCATTATCTCACCTTCCAAATACCATTATATCGTCATACATACGTATGTTCACAATCAATTTGGAATTATAGATGCATAATCATCCTGAAGTTTCGATCTCAATTATACTAACATATTCTTATGGTGGATCATAACTCTTGTCACATTAATCAAACAACTATTTCAGTTCCAAGTTCATCTTCTTAAGGTCATAATAAATTTTTGTTTTCATTCCAATCTCATCATTGCTACTTATATCTTTATTTTCCTCAAACAATCTACGACAATGCTTTCACAACTATATCGTATTCGAGGATATAACACCATAGTACAATATTGATATCATATTTAATAATACATCCACTAATACAATTGCATTGAATCTTTATCTATCATATCGAACCATATACTATTCCTTATTTTTAGATATCCACAAACTTTTATTTTCTCACATTCTGAAAGATCATCATTCTTCTCACTATTTCTATCAACTTAAACGCTTAACAAATGTTCATGCGTGTGACCCATGTAAATGCGACTCAGACTGGGGATCAATTTCCACTGCCTGCTATGACATGTCTAAAATGCATCTATCTCGACACATAGTTTGAAAAAATTGCGCATGTAAGATACCAGATCTAGGCTCTGATACTAAATTGTAGCACCTCACTCTCATAGGGCATATCCCTGAATATACCAATGGTATTCGAGAACATAATCCATGAGGGTGACATGCTAGAATAGTCAACAATCGAACTCAAAACAATTTTTTTAAAAAATAATGCACGCATATGTAGAAAATCAATAATCAATTTCGGCCCATTTTATTCATAAACATTTTCAATCACAAAAGTTACAATCATTATACAACTCATCATAATTTCACTGGTCACTGGGGCCTATTTTAGATACAAAACATTTTAGTCATAATGTCATTACATTACAAAATCATTCATATACAAATTGTACAGTATTTGTGAATACATATTTTGATACAAAACAATGAAATACATATGTAGGCGCGAACTGATCCCAGTTCACTCAACTCATACAACACATCAACATATATATAACCACATAATTCATATCATTTCATTTATCATTTAGCATCACACATCACATTTAGAGTAATCAAACAGATCATTTCAATCATTTAAAATACATATATCAATTATAAATGTAATGCACATGAGACCCTTTCATTTATTACTTTTTTTGTGACTGAGTGCCTTCTAACTAGCTCATATCCCTTGTAGATACTGAGTTTATATCAGATAATGTCCCATATCCCTTAGTCGATACCGAGTACAATAATAATTGAGCCAGAGGCTCTTATCAGATTCTAAGCTTTAAGCTCTTTTCACTAGCGACTCTTGTCACAACTACCTTTATCTTTCATGCATTCATGTAATGAAATGCATCACATTTACATATTTTTCAACAGTCATTAGATTTCAGTTTCACATTCAGAACCCATTTATCATCGGACCTTGATCAGTCATTTAACAAAAATGTTGAGTACACTTATTTTAGTCAGATTCACATACAATGAGCACTTCCAATATCTTATTCATGCATCAAACACCTCGGACTTTCAAAGTACGAAATCAACACAATCACATTCACAAAATAATTCAATACAGAATTTAAAACAACAAATAATCAAGTGAGACCATCTAGGGTACTCACAGTATGCTTCATATTAGCATTAGCTTCCATGATCTGAAAACGTCTGGATGCGGATGTTTTATCCTATATCATACTATGCAATACACATATTGCACACACATTATTAATTGCACAATCTTATGAACACTCAATCATATACATATGTATCTGTGTTGTGTATAATACATGCTCAATGGCAATCCCAGATATATTATCTAAATTCACATCTTATGCTCATTCTCATTTCATTATTCATATATGTCTAGTTAAACTTAGGTTTACACTTGATTTGTACATGATCATCTAAGTTCACCATTCAATCCTTATCTTTTATATGTGTCTAGCTTATCCTTAGGCTTACACCTTAAGAACACACCTTAAGAACACTTGGATATTCTAATATTATAACTCAATTTCTCGTCATTCCTTTTCTAACATTATATGCTCTTATAATACCCAATTCTTATTCACATTTAAGCACTTCATACATATTACTCAACTCCTTTGAAACATAACTATAATCATATGAACATCTTCATTCCCATTATACTAATGCCTTTGGTACTTTGATATTATCAATTCATTCACTATGTTATAACCTCCATTATCACTTTAAACATATCACATATTAGTCATTTAATCCAAGCATCATTCTAGGTTTAATTCAAACCCCATTCTAGCCTAAGTTAAGACCACATGGCCAGTGATTGTTTGCTGGGCAGACTTCCATTTCCGCTCAGTGGACCTTTACGGGTCACTTACAGAAATATGAAAATTTGAACCACTAGAAAGCAAAATTTCTTCTCGGGGTCTTCATAGAAGTTGTAGAACTCAAAGTCCTCTTCAAAAGCATACTTAATGTAACTCAAAGTCCTCTTTGAAAGCATACTTAAAGTACCTTAATCTGAGTTCTACATAAAAAGTTATGCCTCTTACCCCAATATATATCCAATTGCATCCTTAGTTTTCATATTCCTAATTTTTTACTTATTACATTCAACATCATATGCTTGGTCTATCATTTCTAATTTAATACTCATCATTTTCCCATCATTCTTAACTCCATTTCAACTCAATATCATCCATAAACAAAATATAGTCCATGATTGATCATAAACACTAAAAACAAAACATATACATGTATACATTCATCATTAACTTCTGCACATATTCATCTTCATTTCCACTTTTATTTCACCTCTGGCTATCACCTTAATTCATCTCATTTCAAGAGCATAACTCAACATCTTTGTTGACATAAATTTAACTTTCATTATACCCTTAATTCACAACTTATAACATCTACATAACAACTCATCACTCATGGTTTTCATACTCTCAAAATAGAACACGCACACATGTATTCATCCATCAATTTACTCCACCCAGTACTCAACTTCAAGTCAATCTTTTGAAACTCTTAAAGATGAAATTTGAATTCTATGTCTTCATGAAAAATGTAGTCATATGTCTCTAATTTAATCCAAATCAAAATTCATTTGATTTGGATATCTACATATCATTTCATAGCTAAAATACGGATGCATATCTAGTGGAAATGTTACAGCTAACTTATTCCAAAACATTTTAAACACCATTATCACTTTGTCTTTAAACTTTCATCCTAGTTCTTCTCTTTTCAAGACACTACACTTACCTTTTCTTTAACTTCAATACTCAATCCAATCCATTTCTAAAATAACCAATGATCCACGTTTTTATACATCAAAAACACAACATGAAAATATCCATTCACAACTCAATTTTTCTGCACTTCTTTCTACCTCATTTTTGGATTCATTCTAACTCTAAATCACCTTAATACCAAATCATACATTATTGTTCATAAATTATAGAAAAATAAGATATAAACACATTCATTTCTTTACGATCATTTTATCACCAACTATCATCACACATGCTTTATTTAACAAATCAAGAAGAGTAATGCTTATACTTACTTGTTTAGCTTCATTGCCTTCAATTAACACTTAACCCTAGCTTCTCTAACATACACTATCATCACCATCATTCAAGGTAAAAGGGTTAGGTCTTTCAGTAACAAGATGGAGAAGACAACAAATCTTGAAGAATGAAGTGAAAGGGTCGGACAAAAATCAACATGATGAGGGTGGTAAGAGTTTCGTAGATGGAGAGAAGAATGAGATGATGAGAGCAAATGAACAAAATGAAGAAAAGAAGCAAGTGTCACAAATGACAAGTGAAAGACCACAATATGGTCTTTCATTCAGGTAAAAGAATAGTAAGTGGTGAATGGTAGTGACACATGTCACTTTCCTATGGTCCCTTTTTGGTCTTTTAATAAGCTAGTCTATTTGTCTCCAATTTTCAATGACACTTGTCATTAAATCCCAATGTCATTTATAAAAATTTTCACTGCTATTTGACTCTTATTTCTACTATTATTCATCAATTGTTCTCCACTTGGCATTTTTTTCTAATCCAAAAACACCCTTAAATTTCAGAAAATTCTTATATTTCACCAAAAAAATCTAATTCACTACTTATACACTCCAACTCAATTTTTAAGACACATAATCCATAATTCACATTATAATCGCATTAAAACAGTCATTTATACCCAAAAAATGTCAAATGAGTGTATGAACAATTCATTGTAATATGTGCAAGAATTAAATTTCACGCGTGTGTATGCTAACATTATGATGAGCCTGAAATGTATTTTTCTAATATCTCATTGCTATTTCTCAATTACACAAATTTAGGGTTCTAGCCCTTAGTATGGAAACGGGATATTATAGCCTAAATCCCTTGATTTTTTTAGAATAGCAATCTTTTTCCTATTTAACTTTACGATAAGTTTTCTTACTTTTCATTCCTAACCATAGAAAATTTTTAAACAACCTTTCTATATCTCTAATCAACCCTATAGAGAAGAATATATGCAATGTCAAGAAGATATTGAGGAAATTAAGGATAAAGTTAATGCGTTTAACTCTAGTAAAATATATAAGGGATATCTTACATTAATGGCTTATCCTCCTTTAAATGCTCTCTAACAATGGCAAGCAATTTGCATATCTAATTCTTATTAAGATAATTGTTAGACCTAGATAAATAAAGGGAGATTCTTAAATTCTTAAACCAGTGATTAAAGAGGGCCATGGAGCAATATTTCTTACCCTAGCTAAGATTAAGAGATAAATTTTGTTCGTATTGATAAATAGATGTGGCATCAATTTAAATGTGTGTAGAGATAACAATAGGGTTAAGATAGACTTATCATTAGATCTAGAGAACAATAATAAGTCATTACAGAAGCTAGGCTAGTTATCTTCAGTTTGTTGCATTTTGAATGGAACTTAAAGCTTTTATTCATGTTTAATTATCTAAGCTATAAGCCTAGAGAGTGATTCCATAAATAGGATAAAGAGATATAGGAAATTAAGATCATTTATCTTAGTCCTTTCCTACCTCTAAACAACTTTACGGGTTCCCTTTTTGCAAAAACACTAAAAGTAGTTGAGATACATTAGTTTATCCAATTGATGAATGTTAGCGGAAAATAAAATTCTTCTAATGTATGTAAGATATAATTCAAATCAATAAAGCCAAATGCTTTATGAAAACCCAACTTAATAGAACAAATTTTGGATGCATAATTCATTCTATAGCCTTTGATAAGTTCTTGTGATAAAAGTATATTATCTCTAATTAACCTTCTAGTTATAACATCCTTTTGAGTTTCACTGATAAGATTTTTTAACATCAATTTCAATATAGAAGCAATGAGTTTAGTAATGATTTTATAAAGGATTTTGCAACATGAAACATACCTGAAGTCTTAAATAATGTTTAGGTATTGATCTTTGGAATAAGCAAAAAATAAGTTTTATTGATTTTCTTAAAACTTTTACCACTTATAAAGAATTATTGGATTGCTTTAATCATCATATCTTTAATAAGATGCTAAATATTTTTGAAAGATAAAGTATTTAAACTATCTAGTCTCGGGGCTTTACCTAGTTTTAGGTCAAAGATAACTTTTTTTATGTCGGCAACACTAAAGTGTTAAGTCAGGAATTGAACTTCAACTTCAAAGATATGATATGTTGTAAAATAATTTAGGAGCCTTAAAGAGGATGACACACTAGATGAGATCCTAAAGAGTTCTTGAAGTATTCAAAGGCCATTTTTCTTCAATTCCTCTTGAGTTTGAGTTAGACATCTATTGATTTCATCAGAAAGGAGATTCTATTTGGTTTCTTTTAACTATTATTGATTTGAAGAAGAAAGAAGTGTTTTCAAAACCATATTTAAGCCAAGATATCCTTGATTTATGTTAAAACAATGAGGAATGGATTTCCAAAGCTTTAAAGAATTCAATAGGTGAATTTTTATCCTCCAAAAGTCCTTTTTTCACTTGGACAAAGGTATAGAACATTTTGAGCTCATTTCAGTCACATCTGAGCATATGATGAAACTTTTTTTGTGTCAGGGCATTAGAGCTTTTGAGCATCTTCAATTCATGTTTCACTTGCCTATAGCTTTTTCAAGTGAATGAATCTATTTCATCCATAGATAGGTGTATCTAAAACTTTTATAATGGTTTCTTTAAAGCCCTCAATTTCAACCAAGTAATTGTTGAATCTAAAGCGTGCCTTTCTTATAACATTTTTTAATATATTTTAAACAATAATTGGATGATGATTTGAGAAATGGAAATTCACAATGATTGTTTTAGTACTTGGAAATTTTAATAACCATTCTTTTTTAACTAAAGCTCTATTTAACTTCTTTCTAATAAGCTACCTATCACTTTGCTTGTTACTCCAAGAAAAGAATTTACTCTCTATCTTCGAGTTAGTAACTTCTAAGTGCTCCACACTTTCTCTAAATTCTTCACTATAATTTCTCAAGCAAATATTTCCGTCAACTTTAAATGGATATAAGATATTTTTGGAATCCTAATAACTATCCAAAGTAAGTTGACAACTGGCTGAAGCTTTTTTAGTTTTTCTTAAAGCTTATTTCATTGGAATGCCAAGTTTGATCATTAAACCAAGTTAAGGAGGAATTTGTTTAAGTTTTGTATTATATTGGCAGAGACATAGATGTGTTGATCAAATCTCTCTAGAACTTGTATATTTATTTTGTTTGGATAACAAGTCTAAATAATTCACTTATTATTATGATGTTGATGGTTAGACAATAATCACCAATTATTCTCCAAAACTGAAAGCTTCTTACAATTGTCTCTCTTTAGCTTTATCTAAGAAAGGCCTATAACCATATACTTTATTTCTTTAATTTAATCCCTAAGTATAATTTTTTTAAAAGGCAATTGATGTTCTTAACATCCCATATGAGGAGATACATTATTGTTTGATAAGGCTTTTGGAGACTTTGGTTTTTTTTCTTCTTATCAGATCTCCTTCTCATGTCATGTTTAAGGCTTTCTTTACCTAAGGAACTGGGCTTTTGATCCTCTAGAATTTGTGATCTTTGAGGGCTATTGAAGTTTACATTGTTAATTAGCGACAAAGGAATATTAACTGATTGAGAAATAGTATATGTCTTATATTAACTGACTGAGAAATAGTATGTAACTTATCTTACTTCCTCTCTATAGTTGATTACGAGTTATTACCACTCACTGGTTCTGTTTTGAGCTAGTTTAATAAGAATATGAGGGAGGTGAACTTCTTGACTCCTAATCTCATCTACTTCCAGTCCCAAAACTTCAATATAGTCCCCCTTATTGAACTTTCTACCTATGGGCTTTCAGACCTTAGTAAGCTCTACATTAGTTGGATGCCAACTAAATCATCAATGAGAGCATCATTTAAGCAAAGCTTAAGGAGAGGTATAAACTCTGACATATCTTTTTCATGTCCACTAATATATACATTCTTACATATCCAATCCTTTTGAGAGAAGTTGTTGCTTCGTCCATGCCTATAGGTTGCCTAACATAGCTTAATAGATAGATTAATTACCTTACGGATTAATATTTCAACATAATATTATGAATGTTGATCCAAAGGGAAACTCTATTATGGTGCACTCACTCAAGTTACATACCATGTTTCCATAATTGCAAAAAAAATGACTTATTTCTCATGTTCCAAGGTCTAACCTCTATAGTTAATTGAGCCTTTACTTTGGATTTGATGATAAAGAAGAGATTATCTTCACTTAACAACACATCCTTTAGTCCTCCTACTTTCCATTGGTTCATGGCCCACCTGTGAAGGAGGGAAAAAGGTGGCCTATTAATAAGGAAAAACCCAACTAGTATGAAGGACCATTTGTTGACTCCTTTTAGAATTTTAGTAAGAGGTGCCACTCTTGCATTATCTTCCAGAGAAGATGGAGAATAATAGTTGAGTTGAACATGTCAAAAGTCCTCCAAACTATTTCTAGCTAAGTTTTAGGTTAAGTCTGAGAGTGGGAACAGGTGGTGCAAGCAAAGATGGGGTAAGGGAGATTAATTCAAAAGGACTGGAAGATACATAATAGAGTTTTATAGTTAATGGATGATTCGGGGCTTGTAGGGAGTGAGAAATTTTATTTCGGTTGAGAGAAAGGTCAATAACAGAGTTTAAAAGGGTAGAGAACATAAGTAGAAATGGTAAGAATATGGTCTAACAATGGTAAAAAAAAAGTTTAAAACTTGGTTCCAAAAATAGATAAAAATAAGCATGAATAAGACTATAAAGAAAGCAAACAGATGTGAGAAAGAAATGTTAACAGAGAAGGGGAAGTCAAGCTAAAGTCAAGCATTAATTTGAAGAAGAAAACGGAGAAAAAAACAAGAAGGAACAAGGAGAAAATAAGAGTCAACTGAAAAATAGTAGCAATGGCAATGGGCCGGCTCATGAGCCACCCTTTAATTTTTTAAAATAACTTTTTAAATTAAAAATATAAAACAACGTTATTTTTAATTGGAGCCTGAGACCCATCTCTTTTAAGTAAAACAATGTCATTTGTTTAAAAAATTGGACCTCGAGGTGCTCTAGACCTGAGGAGCCCATAGGTCAGCCTATTAAAAACACTTGAGTCTGGGTTCATGGGTTGGCCCATTGTCGTCCCTGAAAAACGCAAAGTCACATGTTTTCTTCTAACTATTCTTAACTATTATTAATTTTATTTGACACCTCAATGCCAAGCCTTTAGAAAAAAAGAAATATTTAAACATAAGTTGATCATGTGCTAAAGTCAACATTGTTTAAATTCTTATAAATCATGCACTTCTTGTACACTTACACTTGATTAATAGAGCCAAGAGAAAGATACTTAGGAGGTGTTTGTTTCCATTTTTATTTTTAATTTTTTGTTTTTGTTTTCAAATTCAGTAAAAAGATTTGCTTATTTAAGTTTTTAGTTTTGGTTTCTTCTGGTTTTCAAAGATTATAAAAACCATAAAAAGTGGTTTTTGTTTTTTGTTTTTATTTTTATAATCTGATTTACTATATTATTTAATTATTTGAATTTTAATAAAAATTATGAATAATTTAATTCAATATTATATATTTAATAAATTAAAATAAATTATCAATAAATATTATGAATAATTTAATTTAATTTAATTTAATTTTTATAATTAAATTAATATGTAATTAAATTTTAATAACTATCATAAGATATAATTAAAT
>JAOQMQ010000003.1:15429468-15439896 GCA_027563845.1 Erythroxylum subrotundum
CTCCCGCAAACTTTCGTTCCTTCCTTGGGTCAACTGCATCACTTCCAAGGCAGTCTTCTGTGGCCGTTTACTTGTAGTAAATTGATTGAGGAATAGTAGCTTAAAATCCTCGAAGCAAGTGATGCAACACGGGGGTAGACTATTGAATCATCGCCGAGCTCCTTCTTGAAAGGTGGTATAGAATCCCTTACATTGAATGGCATCCAGGATGCAATGTAGGTTCATCATCTACTGGAAGTGCTGCAAATAGTCTAGGGGATCGGTCTTTCCAGTATACTTTTCAGGCGTCGGTATTTTGGTACTGACCGCAGGGAGGCTATCCAGGATCGCTGGGATGAAAGGAGAGCTGTATTGTGTTAATGGATGAGCCGGACGAGAATTTATGGCCATATTGATTCGATCGTCCATGATTTTTTCTAGGGCTTCAGCAGAATGGCGATCGGCCATCACAGCAATCTGCCGAGCGGGGGTCTGCTATTGTTCCGGCTGAGACTGCAAGATTTGGCGAATCAATAGATCAGCCGCTTCCTCTATCTGCCGTCGGGTGAGAGAGGTTTGTTGCAGTGCAGGAGGATTTGCGTCTAGAGGATGTGGAAGTTAGGATGCGAATTAGTCTCGGCGTTATCCTTCAAGGCTACGCTTTGTTCTTCTTGATCTTGGTTTTGAGGCTGTGGCTGATCATTCGGGTGCGAAGATTGTGTATGGGACTCATGATGTGCTGGCGGGAGAGTGGCAGGTAATTGCAAACCCATCCGTCGTAGTGCAGGTGCCTTAACGGCGGCTATATCAGGATTGGCTGCTGCCGCTTGACTGATCTGTGTGTTTCTGGACATGGTGCCCTGACACCGGGCCCCACGGTGGGCGTCAACTGATTCACCCTGATTCTGTTGAGGCTGGATGTTGTTGCTTGGATCCATGATCCTGACTGACTTTAGCTGAGTAATACTTGTAAAACAATAAAGGCACGCCGGGGGTGGATTGCCGGCAGGCCCCTCCGACGCTCAAGTTAGTCTTTTGGTGGAGGTTTTGGCCGCTAAGAACAGAGAAAAGCAGGGAATTAGTATCGTACCTGTATCATGGCAAAATAGTACCTTATATATGGAATATCGACTATGTTTAGGTCTTTAAGTATGCATGGGAGGTCATCATACACGAATGGGCTGTCGATGCATGGGCCTGGGATTGGGCCTAGCGTGACCAACCCAACCATATCCCTAAAAGAATTCCTTGTGCTCTCACAAGAGCTAGTCAACAAAGGCGAGTTTGGAACTGGGGCGAGTTCTCAAGATATCACCAAGCAATCAAAGAGGCCCTCACAGAATGCAGGTGCTCGGAAAAATAGAATTAACTTCTAGCAAAATCGGATTCAATTGAAGCATTGTCAGGATGTCACGTAAGATGGTGTGATTTTTCCTCCCATCGAACTTCTACAAGCTAATGAGAATGCTTGGTCCACTGCATTGGTTTGCTTATTTTGGAGCAAAAGATCTGCCTTTTCAGTCATCAATGCTTGGGCTACTGCCCAATCAGGGAAGAAGGGATTGGAGAAAACATTGTTTATGGATGATGGTACCATTTTATTTAAATTTGCAGTAGATAATTATCTTTCTGAGATTATTGAATTGGGTCCTTAGCATATAGGAAGTCAACCTATGTTTCTTCGAAAATGAAAACCAGGATTGAATTTGGTAGAGAATGTATTCATGCATTTCAAATCTACCTGAAACCTCATTAGCGATGAAGTTAGGTGAAGCAGGAGAGCTAGTGCCTTTCAAAATTAAGGTATCTTATCTACGGAGACCCATCCATTCAACAATGAAATGGGTGCCTATGGGGAAATTGTTTAAAAATGGCCGATAAGAGGAGATTCTGGGGATGGAATGTAATATAGTGGATAAGGAGAATGCAGTAAGTGTTCAACCAATGCCTACAACTACTAGGGTGATCATAGAGACCACAAATATGCAGGGAGTATTAGCTGAAGTAGCTCCTAGAATTTATAATAGGATGCCAAATTGTACAATCACTGTAGTTGAAACCACTTCCCATAATCAATTGGACATATGTCAAGGACTTGTAAGTAGCTTGCTAGAGCCACAACCAAGTACGACACTATTGAAAGGTGCACACAATATGCTAGTACAGCAACCTGAGGATGCACTCACACAGAACATATAGTCAACATAGTATGCCAGTAATGGGACAGAGGAAGTAGCTGATACTCCCTTAAATTTCAGAAGAAGGTCAATTAGGAGAAAACTTAAACAAAAGGGTTTATCCCATTAGATGACTATACTGGTATGGAATACTAAAGGGTTAAATGACCCTCTAAAATAGTCCATGGTGAAGGAGTTGGTGCTTGATAAGAGACCTATTTTGGTAGGTCTCCTTGAAACACAAATAAAAGCTCCTACGTTTACTCAAAACTAAAATTTTTGGTGTCAAATGGAAGCAAATCACTAATCATTCACGTCATTACAATGTACATGCTCAATTATCCTACAAACATCACTACAGATGCCAAATTATTGAGTTTCACTGATATATGCTCAACTAAAGTTCTAGCCTCCACAAAAGTCTTTTTACACAGTGATTTACCACTTGGTGCATCTACCAAGCTGCTATCTATAGGCAATAATCCTTCTTAGAAGTATTGGATAAGGAGTTGTTCTGTGATATTGTGATGAGGGAAACTATCACACAACTACTTGAAATGCTCCTAAATCTTGTAAAGGGATTCTACATAATGTTGCTTTATCCTGCAAATCTCTTTCCTTATGTTGGTTGTCTTTGATGCTAGAAAGTATTTCTTTAAAAATAGCTAAGATCTATGTGCTCACACTCCTTACAGACAAATTAAAAAATCAGCCTTTTGTTGCATCCTTTAGTGAAAATAGAGAGGCTCTCAATATAATCTACTCTTTTATCACCCCTAGAGGTTTCATACTAAGATAGACCACATCGAGCTCTTTTAGATGCTTGTAAGAAACCTCATATACAAGATCACAAAAATTAGGCAAATGTTATATAATTCCAAACGTAAGCTCAAAAGTAATATGTTTAGCATAATTTGGAAAGTAATACATAAGGGCCTTTAAGTCAATTCTAAGGCAGTTGACTCTCTTAGAGTTCTTGGATTGGTTATAGCTTCTTCCAAATGAATTCTTTGCTCTATTCCTAAAGTTATTTTATTTTTCGAATGTAACATTCATAGTGTCCTATTGATTTTGGGATCAATTTGTATAGGATCTTAATGAGGAGATCTCGTCACTACTATTACAGTAACAACATAAAAATATCAAAATAATTGTAAAAAGTACTTATCAAATACACTAAAAAATAACTCCACACAAATAAATTTTTAGTTGTGGTGAGAAAGGATCGTATCCACAAAAAATGAGTATTTAACTTTATAATGAATAAACCAGTGTTTAGGATTTAGGGGGTAGGGTTTGGTTGAATTCGATTAACAAAATAAGGTAAAATTAAACTATTAAAGATAAATTAAACAGTACAAAATTACTAAAATTAATCAATGGGTTTTGAATCTAGTTTATGGTTCAATCTTAACCTTCACACGAATGTGCATAATCAATCATCACATTGTTCTCGTACCTCTCTTTGAAACTATTAAACATAGATTAAATACAAGCTCTGTTAATACTAATTTTCTCTTAGGTTGCATCTAATTAAAACAAGCTCTTTAATTAGGTCTAGCTATTAGACAACCTAAAATAAGCTCTTTAGATTTAATATGACAACGGCATTACATAATAGGAAAACAGGTTAATCTAATCAATAACCATATAAACTAGGTCATTAACCTATGATATATTATCCCTAATGATGCCCATCATTAGTTTACTACAAATGAATCAAAGTTACAATGATTATATATTGCAATCTATACTTTGGCATTGGGTTCATACATGAATAATCTCTTTGGAATATCTAAATCATTCATACATTATTCATACATAAATCCCAAAGCATTAATCATAGAATAACATAATAATTCAAAAAGAAAGTTAAGAACAACATCACTAGGTTAATCAATGTCCAAATATATTCGTCAGCCTCGATATCCCTATTGAATTGGAAAGATGAAGTTTAGCTCCTTATAACGCTCCAAAGAGAAAGGAATCTGCCAACTTTTTCGTCTTTCAGGTTTTCATGCCTCATTTTGCCTCTTAAATTCCTTTTTATATTTAAATTAAGGTTACATCACAATACATTGTCAAATATATGGATGTGTCAACGTTTATGTAAAAATTGTAGAAATCATGAATATACACATTTATGGTGAGGTATATAGCCATTTACATAGCCATGTATCTCACTTTACATGGTCGTGTAGGTTGCAAAGTTAGTTGAAATGATGTCTTTGAGCTTCTACACGTTTCTAATGACTTACACAGTCCCATATGCAACCATTTAAGTTACAATAACTTCATTTCTTGCATTCTTTATCACATTTTCACCCTAAATCATCTCATTAGCTTCCATAAAGGCAAATAAAATAGAACATTAATAGAATGGCAACAAGGATATGAGTTTAGCTTATTTTGGTTCTTGTTCTTCTAATTTGTACCTAATACAAAATATGAACCAAAATAAGTATCTTAAGTGTATCATAACATTAATTAATAAGCATTATAGGGTAAATGTATAGTCAATCAAGCACTTATTATAGAGGTTCTCTTGAGTTGGAATCATTTTAGTTTTTGCCTCTATAGCACAATGACTAGTACTTTTCAATCTCTTGGCATTAAGGGCTTTGAGCTCCTATTTGATATAGGAAAGTTTTTAGTACAATGTATGTCTTTCATCCTTGTACCTTATAATAAATACCCCTAAAATAACTTATGTAATGTAGCGCCCCCTTACCACAGGGTACACACTGGGACGCCCTGAGATCATTCTGGTATATATCCTACGATAAAGGCGAGCTACGATCGATCGTTACATTCACTTTACATGGCATGGTATCATAATTCACTTATAAAGCATCATAAGAAAAACCACAATATTTTAAAACCAACTTTTTCCTCATTTCATTGCATAAAAACTGAAAGTCTACATTGTTTCCTTCAACACTCCTTATATGTACATCATCAAATCCTAATACAAAAGTGCTATGTGAAAGAGGAAAATATTCAAAGTCTAACTAATCTGTCCAAAAATCCCAGCTGACCGACCTTTAAGCCATGACTTCTCTTGCCAATCACAATCTACACGGTTGGTAGAGCCTCTCAGTAGATAGAGTCGTCTCTCAGTCCTGAAAAGACAACGTTACAATTTTGGTAAGTTTTGCGAACTCAATAATAGTAACCATCATCGATAGTTTACTCAACTCATGCAACACATCAATTTACATAACAATTATTTCACAACTTTGCACTTTACATAAGTATCACATTTTCACTTAAGCATAAGCAATTATGCATTTCAATCAATCAAACATACTTGAAAAAATGCATATGAAATGCTTACGAGACACTTTTCTAATTATTACATTGTTGTGACCAAGTGCCTGAACTGTTCCGTATCTATTTTAGATACCGGGCTCATTAATAACTGTCATTTATTCGATGAGGATATAGGGCTCATTATACATAGTAAGCCTTAGGCTCTTAATCACTGTTTGAGCTGGCTTTTTTCACTCGTTGACCTTTAAGCTCTGATCAGTGGCTACTCTGGTCACAACTACCATTATCTGATTATGCATTCATGAATGGAATGCGTGTGCCACAATCAATCACATTATAAAGCACATAAGTCTTCACATTCACAATCTAGCAGCACTTCAATATCTTAATCTAAATTACACAATCATCAGACCTTCTGTCCGGAATCCATAATCAAACATATTTATTTATCATTCAAAACATAATCTAAGCAAACAAGTAATTAAGTGAGACCGTCTAGGTTACTCACTAGTTGCTTCCGAAGCTAATGCTAGGAAGTTCCGGCAACGTCTGGAGGATGACGTTCTAGTTGCTTCTCTATATCAAACAACATAAACAAATATCACAATTTGTGCAATTATAATTGTTCAATAATGCACATATATGAAATGAATTATGTACAATGCATGTTCATGATAATCTCGGGTATCAATCCATCAATTTCATCACACATTTAATCTTATAGAAGCACTTCATATTTTTTTCCAATACACTCTCTCGAGTCTACTGTTCACGTTAATTCAGGGAGTGCAATTGATATAATTTAGTCATACCCTCCTCTAGAAAAGTGTTCCTTTATATCTTATGTCGCTATTGACACCAAAATCACTTAATTTGGTTTAATAATTTGGAAGATATACCTCAAAAATTATAGGGTTGTTCACATTTAACGATAGTGTACTATATATAACTTCCATCCAGAAATTCAATATCTTAGAGGAAGAATCAGCATTCGACTTCTTGAGACAATTTGTAGGCCTATATCTCTATTTTACTCCAAATTAAAAATCATCTCATTTGAAATCTTACAGATTAAGATATCATCAAAATACAGGAACATGTTTAGTAAAATATCATGTTCATGCAGTTCCAACCAATACCCTTACTTTGATTAGATTAATCTATTTACAGTCAAAACCAAAAGATATAATTTCTGTGGAGAGATAAACAAATATGCTATGAATCCAATGCTTCAAAAATCAGGTCATTTGGAGTTCGGACGACAAAGTTATGGCTGAAAGAATCAAACAAGGTTTTGTCGACATAAGACGAAGCAGCTAGCAAACCAAGTAAAAAGCAGACGAAGCAGAAAGCAAACGAAGCAAAGAGCAGACGAAGCAAATTCAACTTAAGATGAAGCAAAGTCAACTTAAAATGATGCAACTCTTAAGACGATATGACGTCATCACAAACGATACGTTTCTACAGACGATATATCTTTACAGATGATACATCTTCACAGACGATATGACGTCATCACAGGCGATACATCTCTACAGACGATATGATATCATCACAGATGATGTGACGTAATCACAGACGATACATATAGTCAACTTAAGACGAAGCAAAAGTCAACCTAAGACAATACAAATGGTCAACTTAAGATGAAGCAGAAGTCAACCTAAGATGATTCAGATGGTCAACTTAAGACGATACTATCTATACTCCTCAACTCAAAAACCTTATTCTTGAATATCTCTAAGTTTTCATCAACTCACGTATAAACACCTACATATTCATACATGCACAGTGAAGAAACAAAGCATATCACCTTTCCATATCTAATTCTCTACATTAATCCTATACATCATTTCATTGCTACTTCAACTCCAAGAACCATTTCCACAACATCTGATCACTAACAATCCATCAAAAACTAAATAACACCATATCCATAATTTTCGTCCCCTTAACACAGTGTTCAAGAATATAAATATACGAAAAATGCCATGATCGTTCACTGACAATAAATTCATCAACTTTATTTCAAAAATCTACAACTCTAACAATTTTATTCACTACTTACTTGTTAAAGACTCCAAAAGCTTCAACTATCTTCAAGCCCTAAATTTTATGCAAAGCACGTAACCCACTACGAATATTAACCATCTTCTGGTTTTTCTTAAGGCAGAAGAAACAATTTACAAGGTGAGATTGGTTTAGGAAAAGGGAAAAACACAGAAATCTCTTAGAAGGTGTTTGATGAAAAACTTTGTGTATTGGGAGGAAATTCGAAGAAGGTAATTACAAGGAAAGAACTTAGGAAAAGAACAAACCCCTTTCTAATTCTCGGATAACTCAAACTTACTTCTGACAAATAATAAAGGCAACTTTACACTTGTCACTTTTCCTAAGGTTCAACTCTAACTAACTTTCTTTTGAAACTAACTCCATTAATTCTATCTTTACAATCCAACTGTCTCCAAATATCTTTTGATTTCTTGTTCCCTATTTTCCACAATACTTTATAAATTTCAAAAGTAAATCCTAAATTTACCAAAATTCAAAAATACAATATTTCCACTAATCAATAATATTTTCAATATAAATAAATTCAAAAAATCTCAAATTTTAAAAAAAATGACAACTCAGTCTAATTATACCCGAAATTATTCATGAATCCATGTACAATTATTTTCATGTGCAACAACTTCACTATTCACGTGTATATGTATGACATATTATATATGAGCATAGAAAAATGCATTTATAAGCTCTCATTAATCACTCATATTTACTATTCTATCCTCCTACAGATGATGGGATGTTACATGTAAAGTCCTATTTATTTGCTAGAAAGTTATTGAACCAAAAGGTGCATTTACTCCCTCTTGCTTCAAATCAATGACTTCAATTTTATTTACAAAATCTTTGAAGTCATTTTAAAAGTTCCTTACACACACATACCCCTTATGTGCTATGAAAATCCTCAAGGACTATCCAAGGACCCTAAATATATGAGTGTATATCTAGGAGCTTATCCCAAAGATAGTTCCTTTGAAATGAAAATTTTGAACCATAAACAAATATGACAAAAGTTTCAATGTTATCCTAGATGAACCATACTGATAGTTACATTAGTTGATCATTTGAGTCAAGTAATATAACATTGATTTTTCTTGAATCCACTATAAGAATGATGCAGCCATAGTGGTGATGGTGATTGTTTGACAAAAGGACCATTGGTTTCCCAACATCTTTACTTATCTACATTTTCCTAATTTATTTTGGTCTCCAATATTCCAATAATTACTGGTTGGATCTCATTCACAAAATCACTTAGTGCTACTTTCCTTTTTTAGATAGTTAATGTTCCTAATGTTCTAAGAAACAATTGACATTATGAGCGGCTATTGGATTCAGATCCTTTGGATCTTTTCTTCCTACTTGACTTTCTACTATTTCCACTCAAGAATTCCTCTAATTTTTGCTCCTTTGCTTTATCAATTGATGGTTCTTCAGATTCATCATCTATTAACTTAAATCATTTTCATTTTCATTTTCATTCATCCTTTGGGTATTGGTTGTGTTATTATTTTTTCATTAATAACCTAATTTGTTTCAACAAATTTATTTGCTTCTATGCTATTTATTTCTCTAGGGGACATTCTTTTAAAAATTTCTTCCACTGTTGGTTCTGCAGGAGAGCACGTTTTTTTTTTTGTTTCCTCAGTTTGATTATCACTTAGAATAGAGTTCAATCCCATTAGCTTTATGTAGTCTCCTCTAATGAAATTTCTTTTAGTTGGCCTCCACTGCTTTCATTATTGTTTGAAAGTTGGTTTTTATTAATAGGATACTATGACTAAGTCCTCGAACATTTTTTCCTCCTTCACCATTCTCATTAAAACATAGTTATTTTTTTATCTTATTAGATTCTTTTTCCAAAATGATATTTCTCAAACCATACATAACTTAGTAAAAATATTTTAGTTGGAATTTATATTGATTCATTTAATTATGTTGGATAAATACAATCACCATCTTTTAAAGTTAAATTAATACAAGGCTTAAGGTGTTAACCATTCCGTGGTATTTAGGATCTCATATTTATATACCGCTTAAGTCTATATGTTCTAGGTCTAACGATGACACTTACTTTGTATATTTCGAACATCTTATATGCGCTATATGTATAGCTCCTGTATATTTACATTGAAGTATACAAACTATAATTAAATTTTTTTGTTAATTTGACCTTTTTAAACCTACATTTTGCTTTTCATTTTTCAATATTGCGTACCAAATTCAGTAAGTAGATGGGTAAAAGATATCAAACTCCTATATAGTTTCACCAATTCTACCAAAATGCCTATGCTTAAAAATATAATGGTAAAAGTTGTGTCATTATCTCTAACTGATATGGTAATTTTTAAACGTATGGACAACTCCGTCACAAGAGAATAATTAGCAAATTGCAAAGATAGTGTTTTTCAAATATATCGATTTATTACATATCATTACACATATTAAAATGTATAACATTTAATATAATATTAATTTGATTTAGTTAATTTTCTATTAATAAATAAATTTATAAAATTCTTATTATTTTATTAATTAATCATGTTTGTATATGTTTATGCATACTAAAAAGTATACAAACATTCAATATGTAATAATTTATTTATGGATAGTATAATAATATTTAATTTGTAATATTTATTTGTTTATTAATAATTAATTTCATTTTATATTATCTTGTTGGACTTAATGTTAGTACTGATTAATTTTCTATATCTTATCGATCTACTAGACTTAGCACCAATGCTGATTAATTATTTTATTAATGATTTTATTATATCAGCCAATTATATTCATTATAAATACTAAATAACTTTTCTTATCTCATTAATTTGTTGGATCTAGTGCTAGTGTTGAATAATAATAATAATAATAATAATAATAATAATAATAATAATAATAATAATAATAATAACAACAACAACAACAACAA
>JAOQMQ010000003.1:15479449-15489986 GCA_027563845.1 Erythroxylum subrotundum
GAAAAGACAAAAAGCATTTAAATAATATTTAATAATTCATCCAATGGCTCTAATTAATCCATCCAAGAGCTCTAGTTACAATCCCAAAATTATTTATTTCAAGATCCAGTGCCATTGGGCAGAAATTGCCAGTACCGGAAACCAAGCAGTCCATCGCGTGACGATCTTTTCGATCCGGAAATGTTCCCTGGAATATTTCAGAAAATTTCCTAAATTTTCCCAAAAATATAGAACATAATAACAATCCACTCCAATTAAATTTTCAAGCCCATAAACCACATTTTTCAAAATAAAATCCCATTTAGGCACAAATACCAGAAAATATCATGAATGCATGTACAGTTATTTTCATGTGCAATTTTACTGTTCATGAATCCGGTGTGCATGAATATTTCAAAATCAATCCTAAAACCATTCTACCCTTTCCATCGGGGGTGAGATGTTACATTTTAACCCCGTGGCCCATTGTTTAGGCTTTTCTTTTACGCCTTTGCATTAAAAAAAAAAGATCCGATGATTTTGAAATGGCTTTGCGCATTTATAGAAAGCCTATTACTAGAAACTCGAAAAAAAGATCCAGTGATTTTTAAATGGCTTACTCATTTATGTCACGCGTTGACTAACGATAATACAATAACGATGTCAATTTGAAAAAAAAAAATCATAACATGAAACAAGTATGCATGTTAAATTCCTAGCTCGGTTCGCTCAGATGCATTTATTAGAAGTCGTCAGCCTTGAATCATCATCTTTCATTTTCTTACTTCTGTACAAAAAAAGAAAAATCTGGAATTAATCAAACACAGAGAGACTATTTAAGAAATAATAATTTTGCTAGATCAATTGGAATGTTTTAAAGAAGCAACTATTTCAAGTAATTCAAGCTTTGCAGCACTCAACTCAAATTCATCTTTAGATACATATCTCTGGGAGCTTCTTGATAACTCAAATTCATCTTTAGGTACATATTTTGGAGAGCTTCTTGATAACCCAAATTCATCTTTAGCTGTGTCTCTTGAGGAGCTTCTTGATCCCTCTCTACCCCAAAAGCTTCCAAAAGCAAACTGCCCCTTGTGAGATAGCTCTTCCATGATTCTCTCAACATCTTCCAAGCAGCCCTCACAATCATGTTTATCTATAGGGCACTTATCTTCTATTTGTATCTTAATACACCCTTCATCAAACTCAACAAACTCATCGTCTCGAAATGATGCGTCTCTTATGGCTTCTATTTTCTTGTCTCTCTTCCTGCTGTTAAGCTTCTTCTTTGCATACTCTTTTGTCCTTCGAGCCAGTTTGCATGGAAGTTTGAGAAAGATGAATATAATTAGTTGCAGAATCAAGCACTGGCAGCAGCAAGAAAGAACAACACAATCTGCGGCGACCATGCTAAAGTCTTCCATAATTGAATATGATGAATTGGTGAATGAAGAAGGTAATGTTGGGAAAAAGAACTGGTGGATAGAGAGGTCATGTCTTACTAAGGAATCAGTTCCTTGTCCTCATAAGAGGGTTATTAGGAGCGCAAAAGCAAACAGAAGGTTGGTGGCAAAGTTAGTCATCACTTAAAAGATTGTATATTTGCATTGCCTTATAGCTTCCAAGATAGGGTCATGTCTATGTAGTAAAATATTGTACGTAAAGCAAGAACAAGCTGTCTTATTTTTATTTTCGTGAATTATACTTCACCTTGGAATTGAAAGTAAATGACTAAATATTTATGAATTTAATTATAGCCTGGAGGATCTTGGAGTTTGGAGTTTGTCAGTTGAGTTGGACTGTCTGAACTAACCCCCCACTCACTCTCAGGGCATGGAACATTGGTGAACAACTTGGTAACAGTACATCTCATGTCCATATCGTTGTTCAATTGTCAAAAGTTGTTGCCATTCACCACAAGATTCCTGGTTTGTAGCTAGCCACATGATCAGGCACTTTTGTGCCATAGGTCGTTTTGAACCTTTCTTCCTTCTCTAGATTAAGAGTTGATTCCTCATTTTGAACTCATCTTCCTTGATGGGTTGGTGAGAATTACACAAATGGCCATGACTCTTTTTCTTCTGTGCCCTGTACGACATAAAACTCGAGAATTATTTATCTGTCTGATCTCCTTCTCTTTTTAAACTTGCAATTTATCTGCAACTGTTGAAAGATACTCTCTTCTATCTTCAACATTATGCAAATAATGTTTCTTTCCAAAAAGTGGCATATAGTTTGTTTCTCATCTCTATGAAATATAACTTAAGATTAAGAAATCCAAATAGTTTGTTATTAGATACCTGACTAATTAAGAAGTATATTTCTATTAAACTTTTATTAATAAAATTTCAGTTAAATTTAGAAGTTTACACTTCAAATTGTTTAAACAATACAAGTTATTCAAACTTTGGATTTTTTTGGTGCCCCAGGGTATCCACCGACGGAATCAGTGACTAATCTATTCGCTGCGGGAACATCTCCAACAAAGGAGGGCTACAGCTGGCCCAGGAGTAGGCTGCATTCTCAAACTTTGAATTTAAGGATAAACAATCGTCATATAAGCAAGTTGAATTGCAAGTTTTATTGGATATTATGATTTTAGTTATCACTGTTATTAAATTTACTAATCCACAATTTCTGTTTATAAAAAAAAAACACATAAGATTTTAATATCTATAAAAATTAAATACATCAATTATAATTAAAGTCTAACTCTAATTAATTTAATTATAATAAAGTCAAATATCTCATTTTTTATTCTTAAACTTTCTCAAAATTTATAACTAAATCAATTTCTATTAAAATTAAATGCATCAATTATAATTAAAGTCTAACTCTAACTCTAATTATAATTAATTTAATTTTAATAAAATCAAATATCTCATATTTGCTCTATAAAGTTTCTAAATCTTTATAATTAAGTCCAACTTAATTGAAATTGAATTTTATCCTTTAAACTGCTCTTTATGTGTGACTTATTAGGTTCTTAATATATTGGTAATGATTAATATATATATTAAAGATAAATTAAAACTCCTTTTAATTTTTTTAATTCTTCAATTAAATAGTTTATGACTATAGATCAAGATTGACATTCAGCAATATGTCATGATCACCCAAATATCACTTATATCAAAGTGATTTGACTTAAATTCTCCATGCATGATTATGATCTATAATTTAATCTTTTCGTCATCTAATATTCCAATTAGATAGAGTATAGATATAATGTCTACTCTTTTGCATCCAATCATGTTCGTTGTTACTAATTAGTAATTAATTTATAATTGATATTTGAAAATACATTTTCAAATGCCAATTCACTCTAGCGAGAAATTTCCTTAAATTATTACTAATCAACAACAGTAGAATATTTTCTCTAATTACTTTAGAGTGAAGAATCCTTTATTGACTTACTCAGCTATCTCCGCATGATACATACTACATCCAAACACTACCAACTGAATTATCTTAGGACAGTTCATAAGCAGAATCAAAATACGAAAATTGCCACATGAGATACTTAGGTAGTTTTAAGTCTAAGGATCAATTACACAACCATCATTATAAGGAAATCTACAGACACGTAAGTAGTATTTCATTTGATATCCTTATAGTCGGGTTCGTTTAGTGAACTTATTCTTTAATAAGCACCCATACAGTAGTTATACTTGGATTTAAGAATTTCACTCTATTTTTATTCATTCACACTTACATCTTACAGGAGAGAAAGAGGGACTAAAATAGTCCATCACTGCCTAACAAAAAATAGGAAACAATCAAGTAATTACGGAAATCATGTACAAATAGTATTCTAGAGATATACATTCTATCAGTACAAGGAAATAAAATCAATTCTAATAATGGTAAACTCAACACTCCCCCTCAAGTTGGTGAGTGGATATCCCACATTCCCAACTTGTCACGAAACTTCAAGAAAATCTGACTTGTCACAGCTTTAGTAAGGATGTCTGCCAACTGATTTTCAGACTGTATCTTGTGAACCTTCAAAGTATTATAATCAAGTTTTTCCTTAATAAAAAAATCTATCCACCTCCATATGTTTCATCCGATCGTGTTGTATGGGATTATGAGCAATATCACATGCCGCTTTATTATCACAGTACAAACTAATAGGCCGAGTAGATGCATATCCTAAATCTTCAAGAAGAAGATTTATCCACAATCCTTCACAAAGTGCAAGTACCATACCTTTAAGTTCAACTTCTGCAGATGATCGAGCTACCACATTCTGTTTCTTTACTTCTCCATGTAACAAGATTTCCACCCACAAACGTAAAATATCTAGATGTGGATTTTCTATCACCAAGATCACCTACCCAATCATCATTCGTATGCACTTGAATTTCTTGTTCAATTGAGTTCCTTCTAAACAAAATTCCTCTTCCTGGTGCAGTCTTTATGTACCTCAAAATATGAGTTACTACATCCATATGTTGCTTACCGGGATTATGCATAAACTGACTGACTGTACTCAAGGCGTATGCCAAATCTGGCCTTATATGAGCAAGATACATCAGTTTTCCTACCAATCTCTGAAATTGTCCTTTGTCAGTTGGAGTTTGATCTTCTTTCATGCACAACTTCAATCCTCCTTCTGTTGGAATATTTGCTGGTTTACATCATGTCATTCCTGTCTCCTTCAAATGCATATTTTCGTTGATTCAAGAAGATTCCTGTCCTTGATCTTGAAACCTCAATTCCTAAGAAATACTTCAAGTAACCAAGGTCTTTCATTTCAAAGTATTTTGATAGATGTTCTTGCAACCTTATTCTCTCTTCCGGATCATCTCCTGTAACTATCATATCATCAACATAAATAATAAGTGCTGTAATTTTTTTTAAAGAACAAAGTATGATCTTGATTACTCTGTCGATAACCTAGAGATGTCACTGATTGAGTGAATTGACCGAACCAAGCTCGTGGTGATTGCTTCAACCCATATAGTGTCCGTTTCAACTTACAAACCTTCGTGCCTTTTGAGTTCTCAGTTATGCATCCTTCTGGCAAATCCATATAGACTTCCTCAGATAGTTCTCTGTGCAAGAAAGCATTCTTCACATCAAATTGTTTTAATGGCCAATCTAGATTTGCTGCTAAGGACAGCAAAACCTAAACCGTATTCATTTTTGCAACAGGAGCAAACGTTTCCGTATAATCAATGCCATATGCTTGGGTATATCCCTTCGTAACCAATCTTGCCTTGCGCCTTTCAATTGAACCATCTATATTATATTTTATTGTATACACCTAACGACAGCTAACAAGTTTCTTTCCAACAAGGCATTCAACTACATCCCATGTTTCATTCTTTTGTAAGGACTTCATTTTTTCATTCATTGCTTCTCTCTATTTATGATCAGTTAGAGCCTCTTGTACACTTTTAGGAATAGATACACTAGACAATTGATCCATAAATGCAAGATTTGATGCAGACAAATTAGAGGTAAAATTAATTATAGGATACTTGGCTTTACTAGAAAAATCAGGTTCCTAAGTAACCTTTGGAATACCTCTAGTGATGCGATCTGGTAATTCTTTTTTGGGTATGGAAATACCTTGGGAGGACGATTGGTTTGGTACTTCTTCATGCTTCACTTCTTCTTCATGCTCCGCTTCTTCTGTATGATTCTGTTCAAACTTTTGATCGGGTTCGCAAACAGTAGGTTGTGTGACTTCTTCGACAATAATTCTGCTGCTACTCTTAATTTCATCATATACGAGAGTCTGAATTTTATCTTGGTACTCCCCCTGAATTTCTGGCTCTCCTTTAAAAAACATGACATTTTCATGAAATAGGACATCCATAGTAACAAACATTTTCCTTGTTTAGCATCTATATCCCTTATAATGAGGAGGATAACCTAGGAACACACATTTCTCAGCTCTTGGTTCTAGTTTACTCCGGTCCTTTTTATATAAATGAACATAAGCTACACACCTAAAAACCCGAGGAGTTAAATATGCAATTTTGGGACTAACTTCAGTATCCATCAAACAATTAATCAGTGTTTTACATTCAAGTGTCTTGGAAGGAGCCCAATTAATTGAGTAAACTGCATATGAAAGTGCTTCATCCTAATATTGAGCCAGCATTTGTGCTTCAATTAGAGCAGCCCTAACTACTTCCAAGCTGTTTTTTCGTTCAGCTACCCCATTTTGTTGTGGAGTATTAGGACATGTACATTGATGAATGATTCGTCTATCTACCAAAAAAGATTGAAGTTCAGACTGTATATATTCTCCTCCATTGTCACTTCTTAAGACTTGAATTTTTTTCTTGTATTGTGTTTCGATCATTTTGCAAAACTGTTGAAATAAACTTCCAACTTTACTCTTGGATTTCATCATCCAAAGCCAGGTCATTCTTGTTCAATCATCAATAAATGTAACAAACCACTGTGATCCTCCTAAAGTTGAAATTTTAGAAGGACCCCATACATCATAATGAATGATCATAAAAGGTTTTGGACTTTTATTTGAATTAAAAGGAAATGAAGTTCTATGACTCTTTGCAAGTTCACAAACATCACAATACAAAGATGAAATATCTATGTCTCCAAAACAATTTGGAAACAATTTTTTGATATAACCAAACAATACATATCCTAGTCTTCGATGCCACAACCTAATATCCTCTCCATTGTTTGAATCAATTGCCAATAATCTACCTAATCTGTCTGAATCTTCACTGTTTAGATCCAAATAATACAGCTTCCCTCGTCTAATACCACAACCAATTTGTCTAAATCTTCACTATCAGAGCAGGTTGTTCGAAGTTGAATCTAGAAAATATTGAATCCACAACAATGACTGAAGACTCCAAATCAACAGCAGCTCAGGTGGTTGTCCAATCTGCAGGTGTTTTTAATGCAGGTAAGATACTTGATGAATCCAGTTATGATGTATGGTCACAGCTTATGGAGATGCACATCGTTGAATGAGAGAAGCTCTCGTTTATTATAGGGAAGAAAAATCCACCGTTAGAGACAAATCCAAGCTATGAAGCATGGTATGCTGCAAATCAAAAGGTCAACAGGTGGCTTTTGATGTCTATAAAACCGGAAATCATTAAGAGATATCTTAGGTTACCTACTGTTTAAGGAATCTGGGAAGCATTGTCTAAAGCTTTCTATGATGGAATCGATGAACTACGAGTATTTGCTATGAATCAAAGAGCATTTACTGCAAGACAGAAAAATAAATCTTTAATAGAATACTAAGGTGAATTGATTGAGATTTTTAGGGAACTGGATCATCGAAATAAGATTGTTATGAAAGATCCTGGATATGTGGAGTTGTATAGAAAGTCTATTGAAAGGCTAAGAGTGCACATCTTCTTGGCTGGATTAGATGATGATCTTGAGCAAGTCAGAGGAGAGATTTTAAGGAAGGAGATCATACTTGATTTGGAGGAATGTTATGCTTTGATTAGAAAGGAGACCTTACGTCGTGCAACTCTCAAAATAGAGACATCAAACGATGATGATATTGTCTTGATAAAAAATCGTGCAAAGCAGTTCAAGGGGGCAAAGCAAAATAATTACTCTTGTACTCAGTGTAATACTCCAGGCCACACCAAAGAACGTTGCTTTGAGATCATAAGGTATCCTGAATGGGGGGATCACAACAAGGCACCAAAGTGAAAGTGAAAAACACCCATTGCAGTAGCTGTTACCATCGTTGATGAAGAATCGACGAATGAAAGCAAAGCATTGGTGACAATCACAGGTACGGATGATCAAAGTGTTAAGGCTTGTACTTTAAAAACTTTGAGTAGTACATGGATTATTGATTCTGCTTGCACTAATCATGTAACATTTAATGTTAGAAAAATTAAAAATCTTAAACCCTCTCCTTTGTCAAATATATCTACTGCTGATGGTAGTGAATCCTCTGTCATTGGCCAAGGAGCTATTTCCCTTTCACATGAATTAAACCTTGATACTGTTCTTGTTGTTCCTGAAATATTGTCTTCTATCTGTCTCCCAAATAACCAAAGCTCTGATACCAAATTGGATTCAAGAATTTCACTCTATTTTCATTAATTTACACTTAGATCTTACAGGAGAGAAAGAGGGACTAAAATAGTCCATCACTGCCTAACAAAAATAGTAAACAATCAAGTAATTATGGAAATCATATACAAATAATATTCTAGAGATATACATTCTATAAATACAAAGAAATCAAATCAATTCTAATAATGGTAAACTCAACAATTATCTCCATACTTTAATTTATATGATCAATTACTTTCTTGTAAGAAAGAAACATAACGTGTGCTAGTTTTACTATTTCATCAATGTCCCGTTTTGATGAAACTATAAAAATGAACATTTGGGAAAAATATATAAATGCAAATTGAATCTTATAATTATAATTTCAATTACATAGTAATTATTCTAGGGATTTTACCTTTAGTATTAAAACATTAAATGTAATTAACATAATACATAAAGATAAAAAATGTATTTATTAATTAAATAATATGTCATACATAAAATTGCAACTAACCGATTGGCTGCAAGGGCATAGACTAACAATTTCTCACTTGCACTAAAACCAACTGCCTATGTATCTAATACCATATCCATCCATATGTCGATCATGTCTCTCATTAGATAATGGCTTAGTACTAGGATCTACAAGATTTTCTTTAGTGGGAACTCGTAGTGGGAACTCACTCCAATGTTATGTCTTTTTGCTCCACTATCTCTCTGATCAAGTGAAACTTCCTAAGTATATGTTTGGACTGTTGATAAGACCTTGGTTCTTTTTCTTGCGCAATGGCATCGTTGTTTTTATAATATAATACTATAGGCTCAACAATGCTAGGAACCATTCCAAGTTCAGTGAAGAACTTCTTGATCCAAATTGCTACCTTTGATGACTCTGACATTGAAATGTACTATACCTCGATTATTGAATTTGCAATTGTTGGCTATTTGGAACTCTTCCAATTTACCACACCATCATTGTGAGTTAAGATATACCCTGATTGTGATCTACTATCATCTAGATTTGACTAGAAACTAAAATCTGAATACTTTTGAACTCTTAGTTCAACTCCTCCATAGATAAAGAAAACATCTTTACTCCTTTTTAAGTAGTTTAAGATGTTTTTTATAGCTGTCCAGTGACACTCACTTAGATTGACTTGAAACTTGCTTGTTATGCTCAAAACATAAGATAAATCTGGTATAATACATTTAATCACATATATGAATGATCCAATTATTGAAGCATATGGAACATATTCTATTTTCTCTTTCTCTTATTGTGTCTTAGGACGTATACTCTTTAAGAGAGAGATCCCATGTGACATGGGTAAGAATCCTCTATTGGAATTCTCCATGCTAAACCTCTTTAGTACTTTGTCTATGTACGTGGACTGGGAGAACCCAAGCAACCTCTTTGATATATCTCTATAGATCTTTATTCCTAGAACATAGGCTGCTTCTCCCATATCAACCAAAACTTTACAAATTGGAGCATTGATATATCGTTTTCAATTAGCAATATGTCATCCACATGTAGTACTAGGAAAATGAATACATTCCTAATAACCTTCTTATAGACAAATGGTTCATCTAATTTTTTTTTAATAAAATTAAACTTTTTAATTGTCTTATCGAAATGGATGTTCCAACTACGTGATGCTTAATTAAGTCTATAAATAGACTTTTTCAACTTGCATATTTGATTAGGAAATCATTTGGATTCAAAACCTTTAGGTTGTGTCATATACAAATCCTCAAGTAAATTCTCATTGAGAAATGTTATTTTGATATCCATCTACTAGATTTCATGTTGGGACCCGATCTGAGAACCGGACCCCAACCGGAAGAACGAAAACGAAAAACGGAAAGGCGAAATCGAACAGAAAGCAAAACAACGAACGCAAAAGCAAAACAAATAGCAAAGAACGGAAACGAAAAGCGAAACGAATTCAAATTCGAATTCGAACTAAAACAAATTCCGACATCCGCGAACAAAAACTTTAGAAAAGTGTCGCATTGCGTTCCCTAAAACTAATCCATTCCGAAACCCGGTATAAATTTTTTCTTTTCTCATTCTTATTCATTCCTTTCATCTTTATCCAATCTTATACAAATCAAAACAATAATAATATCCCTATGTGGATAGAATCATCCTCATGCAAAACTCAATTCATAAAAATCTTCTTATACAAACATACACATCCCAAGATTTTATCTTTTAACCAAAGTCTTATTCTTATCCTATCCTTGTCCTAAAACCCATTTCTATCGAAAATCTGGTAGCATAACGGCTGCATTTTAAGAAACCCAAAAATCTGCAAATGATTTTAAAAGCACTTCTAAAATCCCAAAACCCTCCGCACATTTCATCGGACCTCCTGTCCGGAATCCCAGTAGAAACAAACGCAAGTCTAAACCTAAACACTTCAATAAATCTCAATCATCAGTATCATCGTTCCCAAACATAATTTAATTCCATTCATATTCATCTCAAATTGACTGAATCAATTTATAAATCAATCCAAACACAATC
>JAOQMQ010000003.1:15502855-15519439 GCA_027563845.1 Erythroxylum subrotundum
CTCTCTATTTTCGTATCTTCTTCTTCTTCTATGTAAGTCTCTCCTATTCCCTCTCTTATATACTCTTATTAAAGCTACAAAGTCCAATTTGCCCTTAATGAAAAGCCTAAGTTCTTAAATGTTTAAGTGGCATACCCAATTTACCCTTAATGAAACTCATCACTTCTAACACATTAATTTCCAATCTCATGCCACCTAACCTTATTAATCCTACCATGCTAGTTAATCTCAACACTATTTAATCTATCAAGACCCCATAAATCATCTAATCATGCTTAAATAAAAAAAATTTTCAGGGGCCAACATTGAGACTTTTTACAAGTGTTTAGAAAAACACTCATACTCTTGTAACCTTGCTCATTTTCTTTATACTAGTTGAAACCACTACAGTGGGAACCTTGGATGTAGATAGCATTGAAGCTATCAAACCAAGTAAAAATCTTTGAGTTCTTTATTTTTCTGCAATTTCCATATTTGCAATAATAACAAATCTTTGTTAGTCTTATTGTGAAAGATAGCAATAAACACATTTATCCTAACAGGAATAGTATCAGAGCATTCGTAAACCTCCTTAGGCATTTCGTGACTACTGGAAGCACTAAAGATCATCAAGAACTTTCTTTAAGTAAAAGTCTTTTATTTCTTTAAACTATAGTCACAATGGTAGGAACGGAAATGGATATATTTACTAAAAAAGAAGACTTCACCATCTGGAAACTACAGATACAAGCTCTTCTTGAGTCCAATGGGGCTATCGAAGATCAGTACGATGTTGAGACTGATCCAATAAAAAGACTCAAGATGCAAAGACTTGCACACTGCAAGTTAATGCTTCACTTATCACCAAATGTGATAAGAAAAGTGCAGAATTGTAACACTGCACAAAAGCTATGGTAGAAAATTGATGAAATTTATGCAAAGAGATGGCTTCTTAACAAGATGACACTCCTCCAAAATCTTGATAACTATAAGATGAATACTTCTGTCTCTTTAGATGACAACCGAGACTATTTCTTCAAGTTAGTACAAGACTTAGAAGCTACAGATGAAAATATTTCTGAGGAGCATCAAGCTGTAGTGATTCTAAAGGCTTTACCTTCTGAATTCAATGCATTCAAGAAGGTAATCAAGCATGCTAGTGGAGAATCCCTCACTGTGAAGAGGGTGTTAGGCTCACTAATGGAAGCAATAGTGGATGTTAATCCATTCAAGAAAGAGGCAGAAGTCATGTTTGTAGAAAACAATCAAGACAAGAAGTCACATAAGAAGAATAGCAAGAAAGGAAAGTAGTAGAAGGGAAGTGGAAAGGATAAGCACACCAAGGAAGGTGAGGAAAAGAAGAAAAAAGTAAAATGAAAGAAGTGTTTTTACTGTGATAAGGAGGGACATTTTGCAAGGGACTGTAGAAAGAAGAAAAGGGATAAAGCTGTAGAAAGTGGAGATGCAGGAAATGTAGAGAAACCAGAAGTTTCAAGTGGTGATGAAATTTTGGCTGTCACTGAAGAGAGTGAAGACCTGAGTAGAGAATGGATCTTTGACTCAGGTACCATGCATAGGACACCACATAGAGACTGGTTCACTACATTCGAACAAGTCACTGCCAAGGTAAAAATGGCAGATTCTGGACAGCAAAGGATTAAAGGGATTGGAAGTGCCTCCATCAACATGTTTGATGAAAAGAGAAGGATCCTTACTAATGTCAGATTTGTGCCTGGAATAAGAAGGAATTTGATTTCTGAAAGCTTGTTTGATAAGCAAGGTTTTCAGATCATATCAAAAGATGGACTCAGATAAATCTTAAGGGATGCTAGAATCATTATTAAAGTAGTTAAAAAGGGTGGACTGTACTATGTTATTGGCTCCACAGATGTTAATCAAGTTTCAGAGAAGAGAAATCACGAACCAACCAAGCAATGACATACAAGGTTGGGTCATACAGGGAACAAAAGTTTGTTCCATCTCTCTAAACAAGGATTGATCCCTGAACAAAACCTACAGAAGCTGGAATTATGTGAATCATGTGTGCTAGGAAAGCATCACAGATCCAGTTTTTAAAAGGGAGCATAGAGGGCCATTGAGATCATGGAATATGCTCATAGTGATCTCTGAGGGCCAGCTCAAGTACCTACAGTAGGAGGGAATTTATACTTTATGTCCATTATCGATGAAAAATCTAGAAAGTGTTGGGTTTATCTGATGAAGAGAAAAGATGAAGCACTATAAAACTTCATGAAATGGCATACACTTATAGAAAATTAGACTGGGAAGAAGTTAAGATGTCTAAGGATTGACAATGGATTAGAATACTGCAATAAAGAGTTTGAAGATTATTGTAGCAAGAAAGGTATCCTAAGGCACAAAATAGTGAGAGCTACACCTCAACAGAATGGTGTAGCTGAGAGACTCAATAAGACTCTCCTAGAAAAAACCAGGTGCATGCTACTCTCTTCGGGTTATTCACACTCACTATGGGGAGAAGCTATTAGGACAACAATCTACCTATGTAATAGGCTCCCCACCTCTGCAAATGATTACAAGACTCCACAAAAAGTGTGGAACGGTAATAAACCTAACCTAACTCACTTGAGGACTTTCGGATGTGCTGCTTATGCACATCAGAAAGAAGGAAAACTGGAACCTAGAGCAATTAAAGGAGTTTTCTCAGGCTATCCAGAGGGAGTTAAAGGATATAAGGTCTTACTACTCCAAAAGGGAGGCTACAAAACTATCATAAGCAGAGATGTAATCTTAAAGCAAGATGAATTTTCTCTGCTGAACAAGAGTTCCTCAAATTCAGATTTTCAAAGGGAAATTCAGGAGCAATTAGCATCATTGAACCAATTAGTCCCTTTCTATATGCCACCAGAAATTAATGAAGGTCGCATTACTCAACCCCTTAATGTGGAGCCTATATAAGGCCCTACACATCATGAACAAAGGACAAAGAGACTGAAGGTGTGGGTGAAGAAGAAACCCCACACACAACTACAGATGATCCACAAGGAAATCTACAAGACTATCAACTCACAAGAGATAGGCAACCAAGACAGAGAATCCCTAATAGGAGGTACACTGACTTAAACTTGGTTGAATTTGCATGCCTTATGGCTGAAACTATAGAATACAAGGCTCTTGAAACCTATGAAGAAGCCATGAGAAGTGAGGATGCAAAACAGTGGAAGATAGCTTGTGAGAAATAATACTCTTCTTTAATGAAGAACATGACTTGGACTTTAGTGCCTAGACCTCCTAAAGTTAAACTAATTGAGAACAAATGGTTGTTCAAGTTGAAAGAAGGAGTAACAGAAGTAGAACCTAGGATTTACAAGGCTAGGCTTGTAGCTAAGGGGTTTAGACAGATGGAAGGAATTGACTACAAGGAGATATTCTCTCTAATAGTCAAATTCAAAACCATTAGGCTTATTCTAGTTCTAGCTACTCTATATGATTGAGAATTCTATCAAATGGATGTCAAGACAACCTTCCTATATGGAAAGCTTGAGGAGACAATTTACATGAAGCAACCAGTCGGATTTGAGGACAAGAATAAGCTAGATCATGTCTGTCTATTACAGAAATCCCTATATGGGATTAAATAAGCACCTAGGCAATGGAACAAGGAGTTCTATGAGGCTGTCGCTAGTATGAACTTCATTAGAAGTTCATATGATTACTGCTTATATTTTAAGGATCTAGGAATGAATAAAGGAGTCTTCATGTTGGTCTATGTAGATGACCTAATAATAACAGGAAATGTCCCGAACAAAATTCAAGAAGTAAAGTCTAAACTATGCATTCATTTTTGAAATGAAATACTTGGGAGAAGCTCAGAAGCTTCTAGGAATACAAATAATCAGAAAGAGGAGGGAAGGAAAACTTTGGCTTATTCAAAGGAATTATATAAGAAAGGTCTTAGCTCAATTCAACATGGAACAAGCCAAACCTAGTTTTGTTCCCCAGGATCTCACCTACAGCTGGTATCTGACAAGAGTCCTAAGACTGAGGATGAACAGAGAGCAATGGCTCACTATCCCTATGATGTAGGTGTTGGAAGTATAATGTACCTTTTGCTATGCACAAGGCCTGATCTAGCTTATGCCATCAGTATACTAAGCAAATTCATGGCCAATCCAGGTTTAGAACACTAGCAAAGGTGGTTCTCAGATACTTATTTGGAACCATCAACTACGGACTATGTTTTTCTAAAACTAAACTAACTAAATGCAATTACTTGTCTTTATGTGGTTATGTGGATACAGATTATGCAACAGATAAGGACATAAGAAAGTCAATTTCAACATACATTTTCACATTATCAGCAAACACAATCAGTTGGAAATCACAACAGCAATCAGTAGTAAGCTTATCAACCACAGAGGCAGAGTATTATGCAATAACTGAAGGTGTAAAGGAGCTAACATAGCTATCAGTAATACATACGGATAGTCAGAGTGCACTGTACCTTAGTAGAGATCCAGTCCTCCATGAGAGATCTAAGCATATAGATGTGCGATTACACTTTGTTAGAGACCAAATCGCATAGGGGGCCTTCAACCTGGAGAAAATTACAGGAGAAAGAAATCCATCAAACTTCGAAACTAAGGTAACGCAAAAGAAGTTCACTTTCTGTAGGGATTACTTACAGATTAGTGAAGCCCCATAAAATTGAAGGCGATCTCATCATATCTCACTAGATTGGTAAAGTTAAGGCTTTTCGAATTCAAAATCACTCTCGGATTTTTGTTTAGAGTGAAGATTGATGGAGTAGGAGGGAATAATGTGATGGTAATCACGTAGACTCCATCAATCTCACTCAGATGCAATAAACACACAAGAAAGACGAAGAACAGAAGGTGAATGTGTGAGAGGTATCTGAAGGTGTCAAAGAGAGAAAGAGAGACAAGCTCTCGAAAGTTCTATTAGCATAAGCAAAAGACTAAAACCTGAGTGACTTACACATGAGGCACACGTGAATAAACACAAATATCTTATCAATACACAGTCGTTTACAATTCAAGTCAGAAGCTATAAATACAAAACGTAGCAACAACTACACAAAATGCACAGCTTCAAAAGTAAACATAAGTGGATCATGTGAAGAGCACCTGCCTCATATGTGACTCAGTCAAAGCTCGTCACCCGAAAGTTGTTGCCTTCAACACCTATAAAAGAACACAATTCAAACATCAGAAAGAGAGTGACTTCATTATTCGTATCATATTGTATTGAATTATCTGAGAGTGTAAGAACTAAGAGTAAGACTTGAGAGTTGCAAGAGTACTGATCTGTGAGTACTAAGGAGAGTTTAAGATTCTTTGCAAGTGTTTAGAAAAACACTCATACGCTTGTAACCTTGCTCATTTTCTTCATATTAGTTGAAACTACTACAGTGGGAACCTTGGATGTAGATAGCATTGAAGCTATCGAACTAAGTAAAAATCTTTGAGTTTTTATTTTTATGCAATTTACATATCTGCAAGAATAACAAATCTTTATCAGTCTTATTGTAAAAGACTCCATTAAACACATTTATCCTAACATTCATAAATGCACTAAACACATCAAAATTGGTTATCACTTTATACGCAAGAGGATCCAAATAAGAGAAATTAATGCAAGGCATTTAAATCAAGTAACAACTTGATGATCTTCTCACCAAAGCATTGAGGCAAGATCAATATTATTTCTTACTTAATAAGCTCGACATTTACTATGCTTTAAATTGAGGGACAAAGCTAAAGATCCAAAATGAAATGGGTTAGGCTTGGTCCTGATTTAATATTTTTTAAAAATTTAAAATGACATCGTTTTGTCGTTATTTGTCAAACCTTGAGCCGAACCAAAACTGTCAAGCCTACGAAGATCTCTCATCACCTCACTTCAATCTCAACTATCTCTTAGTTGTTACTTCCTAATTAAGTAACATTATCACATAAGATGTGTAAGATACGTACATATACATAAAGATAGAGTTGATGTCGTGGTGTATATCTTTTGTGACTTATTATTCTTAATTGCTTAAGGTGTACTCGATATATAAAAGTTAATGGAAACGTGGTACATGCTTTCGATCAAAACTGTCCTCGGACGTAACATCGTCAGAAACTGGGCCTCCCTGCCTCACATCACAATCTGCAGCCAGCGAGAAACACAAGGGAACGACTTTCCGTCGCGGTAGATAAGATGTTTGTGGTCCGAGTCGAATGAAACCACCACCAACGAAATTGTCGCTTGATATTTGAATACACGTGGCTTTTTTTTTCGGGGGCACACAATGTTGCGCACCTGGGCCGTCTATATGGAAAATTATACGTAACCTCACATTTCTCACTTCTTAATTACGGAACAAAGAATAGAAAATGTGGCTTAACAACGATTTGTTTGCTGGACTTAACAATGATTAAAAACCGAGGCTATCATAACCGTGAACTGAGCAAGAGGAAATGTTCTTATTAAGAACGGTCACTTACAAATTTTTGGGTCCGTTTGGAGCCCACGAATTTAAATGAGTGGAAATGCATGCATCACTATTTTATGCTTCTTGATGAGTGAAACATTTGTCACCATCACCATTCTCTTCCTTTTACTTTTTGTGGTTATCCTTTCCTCACGTAAGAACAATAATTGGGTTAAATACTAGCGGTCACAATAAGTTGAATTATCCCTTTCTGTTGTCCTGTCGTCACAAAAAGTTCCGTATCCAATCACTGTCAAATAGCATAACAATATAGAAACTGTTATAAATTTTGAGGAAAATAAGAATAAAAATAGCTTAATTGAGAAAATAACGAGATTTAAGAAAATTAGAGTACAAAGAAAGAGAACTTGTTTTTCTCATTTTGTATGCCAAAACAGATCACTCAATTCCTCAATTTTGTAGTCACATAAGAAAGTATTAATTACGAACTACATAATTGGATTTTCTTGTATATTAGGTAATTTTATTAATTGAGGCATTTATTCTACATAATGGTCTTGTATATATGTAATTCTATCAATTGGAACATTTATTTTACATAATGATTTTTCATTCCAGAGGATTCAAACAAATTAGGACATTCATTGCATAACACTTTCCCTTAAATGTTCTATACATAAAATATGTTTCATTAACACCTAACAAATAAAAATTTAGTGGACAAAAACTTAGCTAGGAAAAGAGTACATTATCTTTGTAAGGATATACTATAAAACTTTATTATATAAGATTTATATGGGATATAAACCATTAATACTACCCCTCGTGATGAAATCCATTATTAAGTAAATCTTTGCCTTGTTACATTCCAATCTTGTATATTAACTTCATAAGTATTATTGAATGATTTTTTGTAAATAAGTTAAGTGAGAGCGAATTTGTTGTACTTTAATTTCACCATTCTTCTAAAGTTTATATGTTCAAAAGACCTTTGGTAATGTATGTTTGGTGCTATCACCCTTGATTGATCCTTCTTTAGTTTAGGTAATGCATGTTGTATTCTCTTTACGAATCATAATCAGTGAATCTTTAATTGAAGGTAATTCATAAGATTCTTGTATATGTTGAATCAATGTTTTCAATCATATATATTGATATGTGCTTACTGATTGTATAATTATACCATAAAATTTTATGAATGACATGAAATTGCTTAAGATACTCACTTTGACTCACATGTAATTTTCGGCACAATTGAGAAGCAAAGAAGTTAAAGTGAGTCGAAAGCACGATATTTGGATCATTTTTCAAATATTAATATTCACTTGTCTTCATGGAGCAAGAAGAAGAAAATTAAAGAAAAAAGAAAACAAATTCAGTTCAAAAGAAGATAACCAAGAAGCAACCAAGAGAAAGACCAAATGCAAAACGACATAATAGCAAGAAATCAAAGCAGCAATACGACAACATCACATGGAGCTAAACGACAGTAGATGTTGGATGTTTCATGCAAGAAACATGTCCATTTCACGTAGCAGCTAGACCAAAACGACAGCGTAGGAGGATAGGCAAACAAGAAGAAAATGCCAGCAGCTGGAAGCATGAAGCAAAACGACGTGCAGTAGGTGGAAGTAAGGAGACCGAAACAACGTGCAGCAGACATCACACCAAAATGTAGCACAACCAACAGAAAACGTGACTTTGGATAATAAGAATAAAACACAGAAGTGAGGAGGGTTTTAATGTGCTGTGTTTTGAAAATAAAACAATAGGGAGGTTGGCTCTTCAATAGAAGTGGTCGGCTGAAGCAATTTTCTTGGGAACTCTCGGTTTTAATAAAGATGAGGGGCAAAGCTCTCAACCATGAGATACCCATTGAGAGGTAGCTTTCCGACGCCTATTCGGAGGAGACATCGACGCCGAAGACCCGGTTAAGTGTATTTCTCCTTGTATTTATTGTTTCTTTTTCTCTTTAAAATTGATTGTGTTATTATATGCGTATGGATTTGGGTTTCGTGTATGAATAATGTTATCGTTATAGTTCAATTATTTGTGTATAAACTCATTGGGTATTGTGAAAAGATGATTTGAATGAGTTCATTAGATCATTTTATTACAAACTCATTTCTAGAATTTTTATATAATCAATAATTGTTATATTTGAAATTAATTTGTAGTAACTAATGGTTTGTAATCATTAGGGGTAACATAACCTAAGTTAAATGACACATCGTATGTGGTTGTTATCTTGATTAATAAGTTTTCCTAATTTGTAATGCTACTACTTAATTGAATCTAAAGATCGCATCCTAGGTTATTCAGTAGTTATGTTTAATTAACGAACGTAGCTTTATTAAACAATACCTAAGGGAAAACTCTGGTTACTTGGTAACCCACAATTAATAGTTGCTAGGAGAGGTTTGAGAACAACATATCAATGAAATATGTTTAATTAGGGTGTAGGTCGAGATTGAACCAAAGAACTGAGTCCATAACGCATTTATCATTTTTCATGTTTTCTTTAATTCGTCTTTATTAGTTTAGTTTCATTTTATTTTCTTGTTTGATAAACCAAAACCCCCAAACCTAAATATCAATCAATTTCATTTTAATAACTTTACACACACTCTCTGTGGGTTCAACCTAGACTCACCACTGCTATAGTAGTAGTCTAGTTTATTTTGACTAGCGTTACAACGAGCTGTCAATTTTGGCGTTGTTGATAGAGAGTGTGGTGTTTAGTTTTTGTTATTGATTTGAATTGGTGTTTTGTACATAGTTGTTTGTAATTAGTTCCTTTGCATTTTCACTTTTTTTTTAGTGTTTGATGTGTTTTAAAAAAAATATTTACATAGATGGAATTAATTTCTTTTATAACTCGTATTCCTAACCTTATAATTATGTTTGGAGTGATCATACAAATTTTAATTATGGATGGGATAATCAATAAAATTACTCCCCTGATAGTTTGCAGGATGCACAACAATTCTCGTACAGACCAGAAGTTTCTTATTACAACTCAGGTACACTTATGGACGACTTTATCAAGACCTGTAATGCTACCCATCTTCAATTTCAACAGGGTATGTAATAACTTTAAGAGAGTATGCAACAATTTCAACAGAATTCCCTACAATTCTAGCAAGATGGATGTCAAATTTGGCATGACATAAGGTCTAACATCCAAGATGTGGAGAGCCAACAAGATTTAGGCATATCTCTTGACTACTTTATCAAGATCTCTACTGCTAACGATCTTCAGTTTCAATAAAGTGTGCAGCAGTTTCAACAGAGCATGCAGTAGCTTTAACAAAATATACAACAGCAGTTGTAGCAGTTCCGGTAAGAAACAAGTTCTAGGTGTCAGAACCTAGCAAGCCAAATGGGTGAGATGGCAGCAAGAATTGACTACCTGGAATTACAAATGGAAAAGGAATAGTCATGTCAACCTAAAGTGTACCCAGTGGAAAGTTAGTACAGAGACCTTATAGAGTGATGAGAAGATTGAGAATTTTAAGAGTAATACTTAAGTAATTGTAAGAACAACTTGAGGAGAAGGCCGAATTAAGAAAAGCTTTATCTTTTAGCTTAGAGATAAATACTGAGTTCCATTTTTCTATTAAGAATGACTCTTTACTTTTACCTAGCAGGTTAGAGGAATTGAATGAAGAAGAAAAAGGTGAGGGGACATTCTAGATCTTTCCAGAGTGCAGGGACTCAGTGGAGATCAAGAGTTGGAAGATAGGGAAGACACTGAATGGGAATGATTATTGACTAAGGCCCTATCTTGAATTACCTCACGTGGGAGTGGCTCAAACTGTATTACTCGAAGATCATAATTTCGTCACATGAGGAGAAGTATGGAGTCAAGCCAGCAACACTAAACAAAGGAGCTTCTTGGGAGGCAACCCAAGGGAACTTAATTTCTTTTCTTTAAATTTTCGCATTTATTTCCTTTATGCATATGTGTTTTTATGTTGGTTTGTTTCTTACTTGTTTTAAGTTTTTAACAAAAATGAGAGAGAGAATAAAACAAACAAACAAACAAACATTTTCTTATTTTCTATTGCTTCTAAGATTATATAGTCAAGAGTAGAGAATGAATTGACTAGAGAATTTCATGGAAACTTGAGCATGTACTTTTACTTTTGTGATTGGTCGATGTGTATTATCTTCAGAAAAATAGTGACTAGTGGTAGACAAAGCCAGTGAGATTTTGAACCTTTTTAGACTGACACATCCATATCAGTCTCATTGTCTTTGTTTATGTGTGACCTTTATGACATGTACATCCTAACTTTTCCTTGATTTTCTATTCGATACCACATTTTTATCACATGCATTAACATGGAAATAATTAGGCATTCTTTGCTTTTCCGAACTACATTAGTCAAATAGCCTACCTTATTGACATAATTTCTCCCTTTTTAAGCCCCCTTGAGCTTTATTTGCCTTTTTTTTGTATTAATCACATTATATGCTTTAATCCTAACCAAATGCCCTTACCAAGCCTTAAAGCTAGTGGAACATTTGTTGGTTGTTGAGTTTGTGGATATACAAAGTATAAGTGTGGGGGTATATATATATGTGAGTTGGTTATAATGTTGGGATGCTATTTTATGTCTTATCATTGAAATTCCTATATTGATATAGTTTCTTTTAATTTTTATAAGAGCGAAAAGAAAGAAAGAAAAGAGAAAAGCAAAAGAAAAGAAAAGAAAAGGAAAGAAAGAAAAAATGTTTAAATAAATGTATCAAAGAGGAAGTGTATATATGTTGAAAAGTTGTTTAAGATTAATCTTTCCTCCTAAAGTTGTAATGAATGGGTTATTTGAGTATGCTAGATATGAGGTAGACGTTGTTTTGGAAGGTTCACTCATTGTAGTTCCAATATATTGTTATCATCAATCTTTATAAGTGATCCCTTCGGATTGGTATAGGCTTAATGTGGTTTATGGTAAGAGAGCTCGGATTTGAGATAAGAAATATAGTTTTTGCATTCATCATAGTTGATGTACACAATTGTGAATGAATGTTGGTTTTTGCACTTGATGTATATTGAGTGTTTTTCTTATTTCACTAGTTTTAATGACTTTCATGCTACTTTACCCAAATACATCACACCTTAACCCTTGCCCCCATTACAACCTTGAAAAGTCCTTTTATTCATGATTTTGCATGTGAATTTTAGTGGTGGAGAAATTGTTAGGTTCCAATCATGCATCTCATACATAATATATATCAAATGTACGTAGCAAAAATAAAAAGGAACCTCAAAAACCAGATCTACAAATGCATATAGATATAGAAAAAAAACAAAAACATGAAATGTAAAATATTTACGTACCTTTCTGACGATCTCCTTCGTTCTTTAATCTTCTCCACATTGGGTTGTCGTAAACCATAACGAGCAATGCAAACTGTCTCTAATGAAAGTCTACACGAAGATAGAAGAATAAAACCTCACTAGGTTATATCTTACATTAGATGCATAAAAATCATCTCAATTTTTTGCACCATTTAACCTTTTATAACCCCTATCACTAATGGAAAGTTATAGGAAGAGTACATGACCATGAATAGCATGCATTAATGGAAGTTATGGGAAGTTAATAACCATAAATAGCATACATTAATGGAAGTTATGGGACGTTAATGACCATGAATAACATGCATTAATGGATGCCAACAACACTTGTTTCTAATCTATTCCATGCAACGTTTTCTACCATGATCACATCACGATACAATCCCGAAATACTTTCTCATATCTTGAATCACCATTCAAGACTATTTTACTTATCCTTTGGATCTCCTATGTGTGTGAACCCTTAGGTTCCCGGTTATGTTGGTCGTTTAAATTAACACTTGACTTAAATAAGTCAAAAGCGGTATCTAGCAACACATCATGACCCCTAATTGATCAGAAAGTCAGTGGTTTGACTACGAACCCTTCCATACGTAATTTTGCTATGCAATTCGTCCTTTCACCATCTATACCCCACTTGGTTCAGAATATGGTCAAAGTGTCAACTCCCACTAGATTGACTATATCACATCTAGTCCAAGTATTATTGGATCTTATCCTGAGGATCTCATTACTCTATGTATCATTAAAGACTCTCTTCATGACACACATCTGCTCTAGCCAAAGACTCCCGAGTAATGACCCAACAAGAGGTCGTAGGTATCATTTCCTTCTATCAGGCGTGGTGAATCCTTTATTAGCTACTCATTTACCTCTGAATACCTCAAGCTGTACCCAATCACCACCCAATGAGTAACCCCTAAAAGGCATTGATGAATGGAGTCAAAGTATAAGATTAATATCCATGATATCCTTGAGCACCTCAAGTCAAAGGATATTTGCATCATTGCTATGATGAGTCTATCATTGACACTGGAATAGAATATCCATATGATTGTCTCATAGTGGGTCAATCTAATATAATTACTACCCTTAGTAAGCATCCAATGTTAACTCTAAACAACTCGTGTCTACAGTCCCTTGATTCATGATTTTGCATGTGAATTTTAGTAGTGCAGAAATTGTTAGGTTCCGATCATACATCTTATACATAATATATATCAAATATACGCAGTGAAAATAAAACAGAACCTCATAAACCAAATCTACTCATGCATGTAGATATAGAAAAAACAAAAACATGAAATGTAAGATGTTTACATACCTTTCTGACGATCTCCTTCGTTCTTGAATCTTCTCCGCGTTGGGTTGTCGTAAACCACGATCAATGCAAACTGTCTCTAATGAAAGTCCACACGAAGATAGAAGGATGAAACCTCACTAGGAGATGACTAGAATTCTTTCTTTGTGCTAGCAAAGACAAGAACTCTTGAGAGAGTTAGATAGAAAAAGTGTGTGTGTAAGAAAAAGAACCTTTCTTTTTCTTTTCTTGTGTCTTACACAAGATGCATAAAAATTATCTCAATTTTTTGCACCATTTGGCCTTCCATAACCTCCATCACTAATGGAAAGTTATGGGAAGTTAATGACCATGAATAACATGCATTAATGAAAGTTATGAGAAATTAATGATCATGAATAGCACGCATTAATGGAAGCCAACAACACTTGTTTCTAATCCATTCCATACAACATTTTCTACCACTATCATATGGCTATACAATCTCGAAACACTCTCTCATATCTTGAATCACCATTTAAGACCATTTTACTCATCGTTCGGATATCTTATGTGTGTGACCCATTAGGTTCCCGATTATGTTGGCCACTTGAATTAACAGTTAATTCAAGTAAGTCAAGAGCGGTATCTAACAATATGTCATAACCTCCAATTGACCAAAAAGTCAATGGTTTGACTACAAACCCTTCCATACACAATGTTGCCATGCAATTCGTCCTTTCACTATCTATACCCCACTTGGTTCAGAGTATGGTCAAAGTGTCAACTCCTACTAGACTGACTATATCACATCTAGTCCAAGCGTTATTAGATCTTATCCTGAGGGTCTCATTACTCTATGTATCATTGAAGACTCTCTTCATGATGCATATATGCTCTGGCCAGAGAATCCCGAGTAATGACCTCGACAAGAGGCCGTGGATATCATCTCCTTCTATTAGGAGTGGTGAATCCTTTATTGGCTACTCAATTACCTCTGAATACCTCAAGCTGTACCTAATCACCATCCTATGAGTAACCCCGGAAAGGCACCGATGAATGGAGTCAAAGCACAAGATCAGCATCTGAGATATCCTTAAGCACCTCCAGTCAAAGGAAATCATGATTTCCTCTATGCTATTTTTTTAATCAAGGACTTCATTAAATCAATTTAAGATCAACATCAAATCCATAAACGTATGAACATCGAAATAATGAAAAATGTATTTATTAATCATAAAATGATTAGTACAATAAGTGCTAAAGGTGATTGCCTTTAGAGCACTTCTCTAATAGAAATGAAATGATATGCAAAGTTGTGGAATGGCATGATCATGAATGGTATTGAGTGACCTATAGATATATCTTATTTAAACACATTTTCCAAGTCTACGATTAGATTGATCAATTTTTAAATGTATTGAATGTTGATTGATCATGAGTAAAAGCTTGGAATGTTAAGTTCTTGCTATGATTTTGAAAGTTATTCATCTTTGTTTGTGATTATGTATTCTTAGAAAATATGGAAATTGAGTAAATGTTTTTGACCTTATGAACTTAATTTTGATATTTTGCCTGAGGACGACCAAAAGCTAAGTGTAGAGGAAATTGATATGTACTTAATTGGTTATATAATTATACTATAACACTTAGCTATGAATGACATGAAATTGCTTAAGATACTCATTTTGACTCATATGTAATTTTAGGCACAATTCAGAAGCAAAGAAGTTAAAGTAAGTTGAAAGCACGATAGTTAGGTCATTTTACAAAGATTAATATTCACTCGTCTTCATGGAGTAAGAAGAAGAAAATTAGAGCAAGAAGAAAACAAATTCAGTTCAAAAGAAGAGAACCAAGAAGCAGCCAAGAGAAGATCAATTGCAAAACAACATAATAGTAAGAAATTAAAGCAGCAATACGGCAACATCACATGGAGCCAAACAGAAATAGACGTTGGGCGTTTCATGCAAACAACGTGTGCATTTCATGTAGTAGCTGGACCAAAACGACAATGCAGGAGGATAGGCATGCAAGAAGAAAACGCTAGCAGCTAGAAGCATGAAGCAAAACGTCGTGCAACAGGTGGAACCAAGGGGATCAAAACGACATTTAGCAAGTGGAAGCAAAGAGGACAAAATGATAGTAGCAAACATCATGCCAAATCACAGCACAGCCAACGAAAAACGTAGACTTTGGGCAATAAGAATAAAACACAGAAGTGAGGAGGGTTTTAACGCGTTGTGTTTTGAAAATAAAAGAACAGGGAGGTTAGTTCTTCAATAGAAGTGGTCGGCTAAAGCAATTTTCTTAGGAGCTTTTAGTTTTCAACCGTGAGAGACCCATAGAGAGGTAGCTTCCCGACATCAGTTCGGAGGAGACATCGATACCGAAGATCCGGTTAATTGTATTTCTCCTCGTATTTGTTGTTTCTTTCTCTCATTAAAAGCTAATTGTGTTATCTTATGCGTATGAATTTGGGTTTCAAGTATGAATGATTTTGTTATCGTTATAGTTCAATTATTTATGTATGAACCCATTGGGTATTGTGAAAAAATGATTTGAATGTGTTCATTAGATTGTTTTATTATAAACCCATTGCTAGAATTTTAATATAATTCGTAATTGTTATATTTGAAATTCATTTGTAGTGACTAATGGTTCGTAATCATTAAGGGTAACATAACCTAGGTTAAATGATGCATCGTATGTGGTTGTTGTCTTGATTAATCGGTTTTCCTAATTCGTAATGCTACTACTCAATTGAATCTAAAGATCGTATCCTATATTATTCAACAGTTAAATTTAATTAATGATCGTATCTTCATTAAACAATACTTGAGGGAAAACTCGGGTTAATTATTAACCCATAATTAATAGTTGCTATGAGAGGTTTGAGAACAACAATTCAATGAAATATGTTTAATTAAGGTGTAGGCTGAGATTGAACCAAAGAACCGGGTCCATAATGCATTTATCATTTTTTTTTATCATTTTTGCATGTTTTCTTTAATTTTTTATCATTTTAGATTCATTTTATTTTCTTGTTTGATAAACCACCCCGAACCCTAAATATCGATTAATTTCATTTTAATAACTTTACACACACTCTCTGTAGGATCGACCCAGATTCACCACTGCTATAGTAGTAGTCTAGTTTATTTTGACTAGCGTTATGACGCATTATCATATGCTCACAATCAACTTTATGAAGAGCTACTATTTTAGAATGATTTGATGAAGTTACATATTTGCTTTATAAACCATCATTATATAACAATGCCTTCATAAGTCAAGACATATTTTCTATAATTATCCTTTAGGGAGATTTAATATACATCCAACATTCACATATCCAAGAAATTCAAGTAATTGGGGTTTATCTTCTCTAAATAAAATAAGCACATATCCTTTATTTTTTTTATATGTAACACAAAATGTGTTTAAGTATATTCCATTGTCTTCAGGTTAAAGAAGGACTTAACCTTGCTAATAAATTCACAATAAATGAAATATTTA
>JAOQMQ010000003.1:15530108-15559962 GCA_027563845.1 Erythroxylum subrotundum
ACCCCCACCCCCAATTTACACATGAAGTAACTAGAAAGACTTGGATTCAAGTTGTTGGAGAATCTGATATGTATACCAAACTAACTTATGTTCCACCTAGCTTGAGTTCTAAAAATCGTCTGGTTACACCACCTCTGGGAACACAAAAGGTTGGGGCTGAAATGTGGAATGCCACACCTATAGATGTTTTCCTTAACAAAAGGATTTCCTTCCCAGCAATGAAAGTATGGGCAACCATCTACTAGAAACAACTTGGGTTCAAGGAGCTTCTCATGAACAATCAAGATGTTTTCTTCTTCAAGTTTCATATTTGCAAGGAAAATTTTAAAGCTTGGATGCTAGCATCTTCAAAATAAGCCTATCCTTCTTCAAACTTGGTCCCCTGGCATTAATAGTGAAGATATTAAATTCTCTAATGTGCCCATTTGGATGTGCATAGACAAAATTCCTCTAGAGTAACGGACTACTTTATGTCTCGATCACATTGTCAGCTATGTTGGGAAACTTGTGTGTTTAAAATAAGCAACAATTGAGATTAGTATAATCAATTATGCAAAGGTGTGTGTAGTTGTTAATGCCATGAAATGCTTACCTAAAGAAATTCCTATACTTAGACATGATGAAAACCTTCAATTGATAAAAGATATTGCTAAAGTGACATATACTTGGAAGCCTACTAAGATGAACAACAAAGTATGAAAACCTTCTAGGAAGACCTTCAAATCTACATTCTCAAAAGATATGCTAGGGGATGACATCTATGTGAATTCAGCAAAGAAAAATCAGGAAGATGGGGAAACTATAGACGTAAAACAAACTCTAAAGTTGAGTAATGATCTAACTTTACTCATAATTATTTAAAAAAAAACACCTCAATATGTAATCACAAATGGAAACTCTAATACATAGTAGGACCAAACAAGATTTTACAAGTCCTATTAAGTTTGTCTAATAACACAGAGGAAGTAATCAAAGAACCTGCTTCAACTCATATTTCATATGAGCAATAGGAGGAGGGTTTTAAGTCTGCAATAAGAAGAAGATTTAGCATAAAGAAAATATCCTTGGTTAAGGATCAATAATCATGCTAATCTTAGCCTAGAAAGTCAAAGGCTTGAATTCCTTTGATAAAAAAACTTATACTTAAGAATTTCTTGTGGACAATGATGGTATTATCCTAGGCATTCTTGAATCAAGGATCAAGCAGTTGAATGGTCATTTGCTGAATTTTTTGCCTAAATGCGGGAAGCTCTTACATAATTATGATTCATATTGAAATAGAAGAATCTTACTATTATATAATGATGCAAAGATCACTATACTCAATTCCATTGTGACTGATCAACTAATTCATGCAAAGGTATGTATCAAAGAGCTGAACACAGTTGTTTACATCATTACTATATATGCTTTTAACTATCCTTTCCAGATAATTGCTCTTTGGAAAAAAAAAACCTGGAGAGATTGCTTCCTCTCTGCATGAACCTTAGCTCTTGCTAAGAGATTTCAATGACATCATTTCATCTAATGAGAATCAAGGCAACCATCCCTATAAAGTTGTTGGTAATGATATGAGGGATTGTATAGATGAAACCCAAGTTAGTGACCTACATTTTGGCATAAATTTTTTTCCCCTAGAATAACAAACGCAAGCATAACACATTTATTAGGAAGAAATTAGACGGAAGCCTCACAAATCTAAATTAGCTTCATAAATTTCCTCACACCAATGGAATATTCACAAATATAAGCTTCTCATATCACTCACTTATCATGGTTTATTCCTCATTTTCAATTCCAATCATAATCCCCTTTAGATTAAATTAATTTTTAAGAAGTATTGAAGGTTTGTTTGAAGTTGTCGAAAAAGGATTGCATCTTCAAGTTCATGGAAAATGCAATATGCTCTTATTAGAAAGCTTGTCAATGTTAAGACACAACTGAAAATCCTCTACAAGCAGAATATAAGCAATACACATCGCCTGGTGAATATTGCTAAGTCCGATTTACTGTTTCAGAATGAAAAACTGTCATCCAGATTTGATTGAACGCTTCAGAGATTGCTGGAACAAACTCTATATAAATCCCCTTTCCAAGGAACTTTAAATCAAGGAACAACAAATATTATACAACTTCTCTCATGCAATCAAATTTAAGCACTCAACATTGAAGCAAAGATCTAAAGTTAACTAGTTAAAGTATGGTAACAAAAATTTTGCCTTTTTTACAAATTAATTGCTTCTAGAAAGTTATCAATTGAATTGTGCCCATCACCTTTAAAGGAAATGTGCTCACAACATAAGACACGCTCTTTAAGACTTCTTCGGATCACTTTTCCAAATTACTCAGCTACTACTCTGATGGTCATTCCACATCCAGACTCTTATATAAGATGTTGCAAGACAAGCTTCAACCACATGAAATCCTCATATTAGTAGAACTAGTCACCATTACAAAACTTACAAAAGCTCTAAAATCCCTATACCCCTATAAGGTTTCAAGTCTTGATGACCTGAATGAAAATTTTTTTCCACAAAACTTGTTCAATCTCAGGCCAAAAAATCATTGATGTTGCCTTTAAATTCATCACCAAAAATAAAATGCTGAAGGAAATCAATAGAAATTTCATCATCTTAATCCCCAAAGGAGCTGAGAAGGAATCACTTCATGATTACAGGCCTACAGCATGTTGCACCATAATTTATATCATTGTCAAGGTTCTAGTCAAAAGGCTTAAGCAAATTTTACAAAACCATATTGATTAGGCACAAGGTGCCTATATCCCTATTAGAAGCATCAGAGATAACATCGCAATAGCTTAGGAACTCTTCAAACACTACACCAGAAGAAGAGGTCATTAGAATTGTGCAATCCAAGTTGATTTTCGAAAAGCACATGATACTATTGATTGGACTTTAATCATCAATACTTTGACTGATCTAGATTTTCCAAACAACTTCATCGCTTGGATTCATTAATGCATATCAATTGTCACTTTCAATATTCTAATTAATAGGGAGCCATCTGATTGAATTATACCAACAAGAGGCATCAGGTAAAGGGATCCAATTTCCCCGACCTTTTCTCTAATTAGAAAGTTTTAAACAAACTTCTGATAACAATTCTTGAAAGAAGCGAGCACTTCAAATTTCACTCTAAATGCAAGAAACTTAAAGTCTTTAGTTTCACTTTTATAGATGATGTAATTCTCTTCCCTAGAGCTGATTATAACTCAGTTTCAACCTTGATCACATCTCTTAGGATGTTTAAAGGATGCCAGGCTTAAGCATTAACTAAAACAAAAGTTCCATCTATGTTTCCATAAGTGCCAATAGCTCTTATCCTCCCCTAGCAACTATCACTAGTTTTTCACCATAACAACTCCCAGTGTATTACCTTGGAATCCTAATCCCTACAATCAGACCGTCCCAAAGTGAATTTAGACCACTTCTTGAAAGAATTACAAACAAAATCAACAGTTAGAGAAATAGAGAGCTGTCATTATCAGGTATAGCACTTTTAATCAAATTTATGATATCCTCTATCTATCTATATTGGGCATCACATCCGGTATTTCCTAAGAACATTATGAAGAAAATAGATATCATTTTTAAGAACTATTTATGGTTTAGCTCTAGAATGGACATCATGAGGAATGGAGTTAAATGGGCTGAGATTTATCAAACCAAAATGCAAAAAGGCCTAAGAGTAAATTCCATAAAAATAACAAATCAAATTTTGTTAATCAAAAAGACCTAAATATTGATAAAAGATAGGAATTCTCTTTAGGTTAAGTGAGTGTTTGAATACTATTTCAAGGACAAATGCTTGTGGAACTTCAAATTGACTGAAAGCATAACACCTATTGTGAAATTTATTGGTCATCATAGGAACAAAGTAAGGGATATATGCTCAAACTAGGTAGGCGATGGAATGCACGCTAGCTTTTGGCAAGATTCATAGGCTTCTTTTGTTCCCCTTGCTCAAATCAATGAGCTCACATTTCTACAAAGAACAATTAAACCAAATGCTAATGTAGCACAAGCAATATCATCAATCAACCTATCTCAATTAACTCTTCATCCTCAATTATCCTCACTCTTATTAAGAACTTTAGATTAAATCAGCATGAGGACCAGGCTATTTGGAGACTGGAGTCTTCAAGATAATACACAAACCACTCTTGCAGAGCACTCTACAAAGATTCAATTCCCTAAGTTGGCTAGCATAAGATACTTTGATGTAAACATCATTGTCCTAAAGTTGCTCACACATTGTGGATTGCCTTTAAACTCAAGCTTCCCACTCTTAAAAGACTTGGTAAATACTTATACATCCCAAAATGGTGTGCTTTATCCAATAAAAATCTCGAATTGCACAATCATCTATTTTTTTAATGTACATACTCTAACAAAGCTTGAAGAAATATAATGACATAATATAGAGAGGCAAATTGTCCTCCAAATGGTTTACATCATGAAATGGAGTCAAAAGATCACAAACACGCCTGAAGGGGACAAATGGTTAATGTCGATAGCATTATCTTTCCTTATCACTTGTGTATGGAATGAAAGAAATAGTAGAGTCCAAATAAGCATAAACCACAAAGTAGAAAGTTCATAAGATCAAATGGGACAAAATCATATTAAATCTCAGCATGTATATCCACTAGCAAAAATAGAATATAGAATCAAAACCATTTAGGGAATCATCTAGCTAGACGAGAGTTAGAACAAACTACAACATGTAACCTCTTCGTTTTGGATGTTCTCTTCATTAAGTTTCCATTGTAATTGCTTTTAAAATTGTGCTACACTTATGGATATCCATTTTGATCAATGAAATCATTCTTTTTCTTAAATTTTTTTTATATATATCTTATTTCTTACATTTATAACTTTATTATAAAATCAGCTAACAAAGCATATCTTGGACCAATTTATTTATGCATCTTATACCATCATTTTTTTAAGGTAGTAAACTTAAATTCCTTTGACATAAACTTGTTTGATTTCAAAGAACATCTCTAAAGTTGTTTTTAATCCCAGGTTAGCCATTAGAGGTAGGTTCAGTACAAATGATAGGGTGTTCATAACACGAGTAACCCCCCTAGTTTCTTTTGCAAATGAAATCCTAAATCTATCAACCACCTGCTCATGCTAAGCTATGGACCTAACTTTAAGATCAATGTGGATTGTATTGCCCTACTACTGATCAACTATAAATACAAACTTAAAATTTAGCTTTTTAGAAGCTTTACTATCTTCAACATTAAGAATGAGCAAATGGACCTGCAAGCTTAGTTAGAGAGAATCTCTCATAACTTAAACCAAGCATGAGTAGCAGCATTGTCCAATAAATGGCACATCAACTAATTCTTTCTTTGTTTTCATTTGTATTGTTGAGAATAAGTAAATGTTATTTATCAGCTATAGATTACTCATGTATCATATTGTTTTAAGTTTTTAGCCTTATTTTTTTTTTCAATTGTTAGGCTTTAGCGTTAGTTTTCTTGTTAACTTGTTAAGAAGAATACGAATTATGTACTGAGGTCGTTGCTTTGCAATCATTGAAGAAGCATTTTGTTTGTGTAAATGTATCTTTTTTTTCATAGTTCTCATTTATAGAATGGTTACAATGGATTTTCCTCTTTTAGAACCACTAAGGTGTGATGGTTAAAATGAACGGAGTAGGTGAAGACTAGGGAGGAGTGGAAGAGGGCTTAATCATCTTTTGTTCTGCATTTTGTCGACAGCTAAAGGAGAGAAAGAAAGTCAAATGAAAGGACTAGATGACTTCTTCAATTTAAGGTTTCTTTAATTTCTTCTTCTCTTTCATTGCTATCACTCGCGAGTAGACTGAACAATTCCAAATATCGTTATTTAACTTAATTTCACTTTTGTTCTTTTTTAATTAATTATCCTCTAAATCAAATTTGAAGACTACTTTCAATCATAATTAATTAAAATTGAATCTCCAAACTTTTATAACAAGTTAATTAAATTCAAATTAGAATAAATTAAACTTGAACTTCTATATACACTCTAAGTGAGTTAAATAGACTGTTTAAGTCTTGAAATTAAACTAGAAATAGCTCAAATTGATTTCCATAATTCTTATAAAGTTTCCTATCGAATTTAATTATATTATAATAAATAAGCCAATTAAAACAACTAAACTAGATATAAATTTAACAACAAAATTGCAATCTTTTAATCCAATTCAGTTCGGAAGAGCTTCACATATTTCAATTTGATTCTTCATTCAATTATTACAAATATCTTGATCCGTGTACAACCCTATTTGTCGAGTTAACTAAGCCAATTTATCAAATAGTAAACATAATTTAACTAAGCTAATTTATCAAACAGCAAACGTCATTTCTTGGAGCCAATGGCAAGTTTACTAAAATATGAACGGCTTGTAGCACATGGGTCAAGGGGTTACGAGCATTGGAATTAATTTTGGTACCGATATTAAAGACCGTTTTAAACAATTTTTTAAATTTATAAAATAGTCTTTAAATTTTTTTAAATTACAAAATAATCTTTAAATATTATACCGTATAATTTTTATTTTCTGCAAAAATGTCTAATTTTTTTTAAATTTCATTATCCAAACAGGTGAATATCAGCCGCTATTTATACCCAATACTGAAACATCCAATTTTGTCCCATTTTCGTGCGAGATCCGTTACGATAGTCATGGCAGAGTGACACTATGAAATCTAAATACCCCAATTTCGTACCAGTCGGCGTGACTCTCAAAGAGCTCGTATTGCAATTCCAACTGCAATTTTTTTATTTTTAAAATTTAACAAATAATCTGTTAATTTAAATTTAATTATTTAATATTACTTATTAATAAAGTTATAAATTTTAATAATTTAATTATGAAAATATTTCAATTTAAAATACATCAATTTTGATATTTTAAAATAGTTACTTATGAAATATTTTTTAAAAATATCAAATAATTAATTACTTTGATTACTAAAATATATTAGCAAATAAATATTAATTTATAAATTAAATGAATAAATATTGTATAAAATATTAAACTAAAATTATTCAATCAAGTCATAAGATTAATTTATCTCACCAAAACCAGAAACTACAATAAAAAATAGAAATATAACCAAATAAAAATATAAGTATTCACTTAATACATACAAGCAACTTGAGAATACTACGGAGGAAAACCATTATAAATTATACACGAAAACATTAAAATTGCAATTGGAAGAATGTACACAGAAACCTTACTAGTAACAAATGAATGTGTAGGAAAATTTACGTGTTTCATCACAATCAATCGTTTTGATGGGAATTTTTTTTTTTAAAAAAAAAAACCTCAACAATTCACACCTCATGACACATGAATCCCTCATCGCATTAGAACAGTCTGAATTGCATCTTTTTGAGCCTGCGTTAAACTCTGAAACGCAAAAGATATTATGTCAGGTTTGCTGATTTCTAAGTGCTAAAATCAAAATCTCTTTTTAAAATAGTTCCCAAGAAATTTTACAGACAGTCTAGAATCAACCTGGCAGAGATGCTGAAACAACTGTCTGTTGGTATGGGAGAAGTTTGTAAAGAAATCCGCCATATAAGTTGCCAAGTTAATCTGACAGCAAAATTCATGAACTCACGGGCGCATATAGCAATGTAAACATATACCCAAGGTAAACGTTAGAACAAAGAAATCACCTCATTCAGTGGATCAGCCACGCATAATAGATAAGCATCATCTTCATCATCTTGGTTCTTGATATTTGCAATCAATAAACAGCTGTTAGTTCCAGAGGGCAAAAAGAATTGAGAAAAGGAAACGTAACAGCTAATAATATCAAGCAACCTCATTAAATGCTTGTGCCATTGCTTCAAGTTGATCAAATTTAGTTCTGCCAACTGAAGCAGGAGCAGCAGCAGCAGAGTACAACAAACTCTTATCTGATTCTTCGTCGTCTTTATTAATCTCTTCCCAATCATTTGCCTATTAGAACAAGAAGCTAACACTTCAAAATTTCCACTTTCCAAACTTGAGAGAATATAAAAGAATCTGAAACCCAACAAGCCACCTCATTATCATCCAATTGTTCCTGGATTTCAATTAGTTCATCTGAGAGCAAAGCCAGTATCTGCAACACGTAAAAGAAAAGGAAAAGATCATATCAACATTCAATTCCTGACACGTGCCTTCAGACATGAAATGTACACAAAGCTGTTGCTACCAACAGGTTTAACAAAGAAGCTATTCCAAGGTGTAGTAACAAACTGCATGAATGATCACAGCCAGATGCCAGAAAATAATTTCAGCTTCTGGCTTATTGTTGCACTAAACATGCTTGCCTTCCCATTTACAAGATTTGTCAACTAGCTGACCTTTTAATTGTTCTGAATTGTTTGCCTCATAGAAGTCCTTAAGGTTTCACTGCGTGTCAGATAGATCCTAAATATTACTAGAATTAATCTCGAATTACCTTTGCAGGGAGTGGTACAATTGCCCATTCATCTGGAGCCAGTTTTGCTTTTGAGCGAGTAGTTATCCCAGCAGTGGACTACATATATGAAAAGATTATGAATTCTTGAACAAAAAAGATACATAACAATGTATTTTGGGAGCTTCACAGTGTAGCAGAACCTTAATTAAATGACCCTGCACATTAACTTTTCCCAATTCATGATGCCCTGAGGAGAGTAACAATGCCAAAGCCGTGGTTGTAACCTTGATTTGATAGGCCCCTTGAATCTCCGCTGCAGTTGGTTAGAATTTCAGCACTAGTCAGCCATAGCAGTGATTTTCTTGTAAAACCCTGCTGAAGGAAAGATACTGTAGACACATTGTAAAAGGAAAAGGAAAGAGCAAATAGCCGGATGTACAATGCTTTGAACATGAGATTTAGGCAGCATATCAATTTTGTCAATCAATATAAACATAAGGTACTTTGTTGGAAGTTTTGAATGTCAAATTAGTCTTAAACTTCTAAAGAAAAACTGGTATTTTCTAATGCAAGAAACATCGTCTTGATCTGACTCTGAGCATCAGCATTTATTATTCATGAATAAGAATTAAGTACTGTAAAATAAAAGAAATTCGTAACCATTGGAACCCATTTAACTTGAGTGGCGTGTGCAATTGGCAACATACAGTAGCCATTCCTAAGAAATTTGGCTAATCATAGTAACATATAGTATCTTTACCTTGCTGTTTAGTCCACTCTGACATTATATACGCAAAGGAATTAGCAAAGCCTTCAGCTGGGATACTAACCAGCATATCAATGAACTGTTCAACATTTGGGGTACTCATATGGACCTGCATTTTATAAAAGTAGAGTCATGAAAACATGGACAGTGAGCATGAAAAATTGTCAACAAATTGAGCTGATAAGTATACAGGTATTTAACAAACTTCCAAGTAAGATGTGTACTTTATGGATGTCAAGCAAAACCTTCATACTTGTGCAGAAATAAAATGGTAACATTTGTGAAAGTAGTTAGACATCTAGCACCAGCCTCAGATGAAAAGCTACTAAAGGACTCCCAGGGATGAAAACATTTCACCAGCCTCAGATGAACAAACTAAAGCATATTAGTATGAGATCCACAACTCGAGACAATCATAAACCATCATCAAATAAGCATTCATATGTTCGACAGAGAAAAGTACACAGAAGGTTTATCATTACAAAATTACAAAATATGTAACGATAGACACGTACCAATCGAGCAAAAATAAGTAACAATGAACTTCTCAGTACTGCTATTTGAGCTGACTGCATTCGTCTAACGAGAGCAGTCATTAAGCTCTGGATATGCTGTGCCATTTGCTCGGGGAGACGTAAAATAAGTTGCAAAATGTAACTACCAACAAAAAGTGAACCAGAGCTTTCCATATCAGGGTCAAGAAGCCTGTGAATATACAAACCAAAAAAAGGACCATTATATATAACACAAATAAATTACCAAAATCCTGTAAAGTTTGTATACCCAAAGATTATGAACAATGTTGACAATGAGTAGCTTTCATTTTAACACTAGTAGCATAATCATCAGGCAAACCTTACTGTGTTTATACAAGATACGGAAATAGGTGGAAAAAACATAAATAAAAATAAAACTCAAGACTTGGAATTAACACAATACTACAAAACAATGAAAAGTAACAGGGTCAAGAAAGGAAATGTAAAAAGGATAACTATAATCTCTTAACATTTCCACTGCTAACATATAAGACTTGAAATTTTCTGGTAGAAATAAAATACCAACTTAACATGGCTGGGAAACAAATTGCGCACAATCAATACACTCTCCATGCATTTACCATAAGTTGGTCTACATCTTTGTCTCAATAACTTATACAGAAATGCTATCATTCTCAACTTTGCAATAGTGTCATGTTTCCCATGACAATGGGGAAAAAAAAAGGACTTGGAGAGATGGTTGTCAGCAGCATAACCAGACAGTTCCAGTTCCAACTGTATTGACCACACAATAGAATTACACAAATTTCCCATAGCAAGGCCCATTTCAAATCATTGGAATACAAATCCAAAGGTTTAAGTACACAAAAATTAGATTAAACCATCTAGAAACTGCCATTTGATTTTAAAAAAAAAAAGTGAAACACTAACCTTGAAGCTGCATCCAGCAAGCTTCTCATTGTGAAAGTAGAATCAGCAGCCCAAGCTAATACTTCTTGTCTTGCCCCAGATATAAAAGCAGCCAAACATTGAGTCGCGTTCTGCTCAATGAGGCACATAACAAGTCACTTCCCTATCGAACACGTAAGAAGTGAAATGAAACAGCACTATGCTATCAGGTTTGAGAAAAATAACCTGCAATTCACTGTGATCATCACTTTGAAGCACTATCCTGATAACAGCATCAAAACAAGCATCGTATGCTGCTTTAATCACATCGTTAGGAGCATTCTGAACAATGCTATCACAGATTGTAATTAGCAAAGCACAAACAATCATAAGGCTGTGTATATAGTTAGCAAAATAAAGACGTAAGATATCCTGGATTATAGCTGAGAGTTACTTGCCTTCAATAGCATTGAAACCAGATCTAAGGATCCAGCTACCAATCCTTCTGGCTGTTGGTTTGGCTGAAATTACCATCCAAGATACATCAAAAAGAAATACCTTAGATCACTATTGAGCAACTCAAGGGAAAGTTCACTTTATAAATAGCAGGCGTACTTTATCCAAGATTGGCCCAATATGTGGCAGAATTCGAGAAACCAATGGATGGATAGCACCAGGAGCATTTTTTATTGCCTGGGAGAAATATTTTTTGATATAAAAATAAGGAATAGTTCGATGACTGCATGTAGAACAGAACCGCATCAAGTAAAGCTATTAGCAAAAAGAAAAGGTCACAGACAAGTTAATCAGAAAGAACTTCACGGTTCAATTCCTGATCTTTGTTTTAAGGTTTATAGTATAATCCATGCCTTAATACAAATATTTCATTAAAATTAAAAAAGAATACATGAGACCCCACAATTTAAATGGTTGAGCAACAGCACCCAGAAGCGGTAGAAGCCTAAATGGAGCTCAAAACCAACAAAGTAAAGCATATAAGTGCAATACTAGATTAGGAATAATAGTTAGTTGCTCCTGAAAGAGAAACAAGGAAGTGGGATTCTTCCAATTCCACAATCCTTGCATATAAATCTCAGAAGAAGGAACCATGAGAAGTTTTATATGTGTAATCTATAACCAAATAAAGTCTCCACTATGCAGTATACGGTCTCACTCTCTCTCTTGCTCAAACGTGAATGTGCATGCACACACAAAAACCTATCTGCAAAGGCTATTGCTTCCACACAATCATATCCCTTTCACAGGACTGATGGAAATCGAACTGAATACATTGTCACATGTGAATATTCCTTGCCTGCCCCTAGGACTGGTTGACAACCTTACCTTACTGCAATAAGAAGACACACATACAGAGAGAAACAAACAGTTACAAACACCTATTTACAAAAGCCAGTGCTGCCAATTATACTATGTGCAACAGATAATAAAGTATCATTACAACATGCTCACAAAGAAATATTGCTTGCATATTATGCGAGTATTAGTCCCAAGAATCAAAGAACAAACACAAAAGTTACAACTGGTGATACAGCAAGCAATATGGAAGTCAGCATTCAACCTATGAAAACAAGTATGGATTTAAGATTGATACCTCCAGAACCTCAATTGCGTCTAAGCTGATAAAAGGATCAGCAACATGCGATGCCCACATATTAAGTATCACAGGAGAGATGATTGATTCAATTGAAGCTGATACTTCATGACCTATGATTAAATATACAAATAAGATAATCAACTGCCACTGAAAGGCACACATCCCCACTTGTTAAACCCAACCCACCTGCCTTAATTGCTGCTTGCAATGTTTCAAGTACCAGGTGTAATGTCTCATCAGAAGCCTACAAAGTAGAACCGCACTGCAGCTGGTAAATATGAGTTCAGCAATTAAATTTATGAAACTTTGCCAAATTCACCTGGTGAAGAAGATCTGTAAGTGATGAAAATAAACCAATCAAAAGTGGCTGAATAGTTCCTGTATTGGCCTCAGGCAAGAGCTGGGAAAGTGCCCGGCAAGCACCAACTTTAACCGCTGGAGGCCTGCAAAGGATATACATGTAATCAAAATGTTAAGAATGTTTGTTCTCTCAGTTTAAGATCGTGAGGTAATAAGACTTACACATCCATCCCAACAGCCTTGATAGCAGCACAAATGTATTGCTCCAGAATTCCATGGCTGATCTGTCAAAAAACTAAAATGTCCACAGCAAATTCTTTAAAATGAACAAACAAAAAGGAAGGTAAAGATATATATCAATTACCACAGAGGAAAATTTGGCAACTAACATGAAGACACGAGCATAAAGAAATGGATAATCATTTACACCTGCACAAGAAAACAGGATTACCACATTGTATATGTCAGTTAAAAATATTGTCACTAAAAGAAAACAAAATAAACAGAAAAAGATGCAATGTTATACAACATGAGCCAAAAAGAATGAAATATCATAAAAGAAAATAAATCCAAGAAATAAAGGAGAAACCTATTCCAATGTCTTCAGTAACAATTTGCTCTACAAGTGTTCCCAAGTTGATGCTGGCTAGACCTGAAGCCTGCAAATGATATAGATACGATCACAATACTAAAAACAAAGAAACGAGTGCACACCCACCAGCTTATTAGATTCCAACTTAATATTTTACTGTCAAGAACCTCTGCTTCAAGCAACTGTTCAGACAAAGAAGCCAAAGCATACAGTGTAGCCTCCCTTATCTGCAGTAAATTACAAGAGAAGATTCAAATGCATGGGAAAAGAAAATTTTCTAGAACTCTTTTCAAAGGAACAAAGGGAGGATCCAACCACTGCTATCCAAGAGGATATAAGTAGTACATAGAAGCAAGTTGACAATAAAGACTCCAAATAAATTATTGAAATAATTAGATATGCAATTGTTGTGGTGAACTAAATCATTTATTTGGTGCAGATTAAAAAGGGTACACGGTTTCTTTAGTTGTTTGAATATGAAATTCAAGAAAAACACTTTACAACCTCATAGCAGATCGCTAATTATATTCATGGAGCTTGGCAGAAAATTGGAACTCCAAATCCCATCTGGTAAAATTACCAGCTTAAGAGACTGCAAATTGAAGCAAATTTTCCATACAAGTAAATAAGAACTACAAAGTAGCACGACTTCAAGGTTAAAATTAACTAGAATCTTGAAATTTGAACGGTTGCATGAAATTCTGTAATTGCTGGGCAGCAGGATCAAGTCCAAATTGCTGAACCTGATTTGGTGAAAGTGGTGCCTTTTTACTAAGTTCACAAATGTCTTAGCCATGGAAAGAGGAGGGAGGAAGTGTGAATGAATTTGTGGTTGGTATGTAGATAGAATTATTTCAGTTAGCAATTAGATAGAATTATTTTCTGTTCCTATAATAAAGAGTATGTTAGATTGTTAGCAGATTTTGTTTCAAGATTCTCTTGTATGATTTATAAGGAAATGCATCAAAGTAATAAGAGTGACTTTATTCACCCAAAGAAATCTACATATTGAGATCCAAAGTTCTCCTAACAAGCTATTATTCCTTTCTACATAACAAGATTGGTAGACAAGAGAGGAAGTCCTGCAGGCTCATTGTGCAAGCAGAGCAACTAGGAGCCTTCCAACTACAAGCTAGTGAAACCAGATACAGAACTAAGGATCATAACAATTTGGTATCAGAACAATTGGTGACATGGAGCCCTCAAACCATTTAAAGCAGTATATGGTAGTTCTCCTCCACGCTTATTGTCTTACTGTCTTGTCCTTTCATGGTCACCATTGTTGATATTGAGTGTAAGGTCCTTTTAGGAGATTTAAGGGTCTACAAACTTGAGCATCATGATGTCCTGTTTATGGAGGCTTATTTGCTCTTGCTGAAACTTCAAATTTATCAACAATTATCTCTCGCAAGCAAGGGTCGTAAGTTGTCACCTCAATTTTATGGCTCGTTCCCAACTAAGTCAAAATTTGGGAGAATTTCTTTTCGTCTTGCTCTTAAGCCAGAAGCCCAAATTCATCTTGTTTTCTGTCTCTTGCTTAAAGAAGTATCAAGAAGTTAATGGACACTAGCATATACCTTTTTATTGGCCAACTACCCATAACGGTGAAGTGTGTCGTACCAATGCAAGCACAAAACAAATCCTTGTTGGGTGGGTCTCTCTCCTGCTTATGGGAACCAAACTCTATTATGCTTCAACATTATTCCTTGTTTGTGCTTAAGGTCAACGGCCTTCTTGACGAAGTAGGAAATATTACTGTTGGGCACAGGATCAAGTCCAAATTCCTAAACCTAACTCGATGAAGGGTGGAGCCTTTTAACCAAGCTTAGACATGTTTTACCCCTGGGAGGAGTAAGAAGTTTGAACAAATTTTTGTTAGTATTTAGATAGTATTACTGTAGTTGGCATCAAAAAAGGATTATTTTTATGTTCCTATAATTAAGAATCTGTTAGTTTGTTCACAAAGGTTGTGTCTGTTAGTTTGTTAGTAAATTAAAAAAGTGTCTTATATTCTTTCTAAGTGAAAGCAGTAAAGTAACAAGAGGGACTTTATTCAACCTAAAAAAATATACACATTGAGATCCAGAGCTCTTTATTAACGAGATCTTGTTACTTCAAGTTAATAAGATAGGTAGAATAAGGAGGAAACCTTCCAGGTTTAGTGTGCAAGCAAAGAGGGGACTTCCCATTACAGGGTCCTGTAACTAGATCCAGAACTAGGAACCATAACAAATTCCTAAAAAATATGCCAAAAAAAAAAACTAAGTCTGAATGTAAAACAATAGCATAATTGGGAGCCACAAGAAAGCAACATAGAAGGGTCCACTGCAGGTAAAAGAATGTTTATGAAATTCGTGGGGATCACAGGAACTGAAATTGGAGGCAGGAGAATAATGGCAGAAAAGATATGAAGGTTAATATGATGCTGAATTTTCAGAAGAATGCTACTCAAGGCAAGTGAGCAGACTGACCACAGGAGCAGGTCTTCGGGAGTCTTTAGGATACAGCTTAAAATAATTGAAAGAATTCCTCTTTGAAAGAAACAATACTCAAAAAAGTATGATACAGTCAAGTAATCAGTTCTCTGACCTGCTGAACATCACAAGATATTTTGGAAAAGATAAATTACTCGAAAGACCAGAAACACGGCATCTTAAATGATTGCTGCAGTTTCCTATACGCAAAATATTGTTGGATGATTTTGCCGTGTTTCCCTATGAAATGAAAGGAACGTTCAAGTTGAAAAAACCACTTAATCATTTGAATCTTTGTTGCAAAGTCTTTTAGAGAGCTCACATGTAGAGAGATTATCCTTCCTTATGGAAAACTCGGGAATCTCACTTAATGAAAAGAAAACATCCAAAAGAATAAGACTCAGCAAACCACAAATTTCAATCCCAATTATGTATAAAAAGCCCTTTTCACTTACCCTCGACCAAATTACTGAACCAGCAGCCTTTTCTTGTTGAGACTCACTGAACCTTTCTCTTACAGATTCTATGATGGCAATGATTCCTTCTCTGCCACAAGAACTGACAACCTCCTCCAGCAAGAGTGCACCTTTCATTAATTATTTTTGAAAAGTAAACCACCATTAAAGCTAATACATTCAGAAAGGGAAGAACCTAATAAATGTTTTATAAGATATAAACAATGGTTCCAAGATAGACTTAGCAGCAATGATGAATGACTATCAGTAATGTTAACTACCAAAAGAAGGGCTTCAAAGTGCTCACCAGAAATGCGACAGCTATAAGTTACTTCATCCTCATCTGCTACAAATTGGTTGGCATCCATTGACCAATTATGCAACTACAACAGTCATGGTGAATATACGATACCGCAAAAAAATCAGCTTGAATACTAATAAATATAACATTAGCATTTCTAAACTTTCAGTGTTATATATGAATGAGGAGATTATTAGTGAGACATGCTGAGCAAAAAGCCAGCTTTTTCAAATCAAGAACAAATCAATAATTTCTGACAGATGAAGGCAAAGAAAAGTTCTGCTGGCTTTCCCAGATGCTTTCTGCAGTACTATGAAAAGAGATATCATATTATGCATATGTTATTATGAGGCACGCTAAACTACTAATAAGGATCTGTACCTAGTGCATTCCCTTCAGCAAAATTCTAGTTTAACATGGATAAAGGTAGCAGAAGCTAGTACTCCGTTAAGGGTACAATGTTGTCCATAAAGCTCATGGTTTTATGAATGCTATGTTCTTCAATGACAACTAAGGGCCTGCTTATTTCCACTTAAATTTTTTATTTTCTGTTTTCATTTTCAAATTCAATAGAAAATCTATTTATTTGAGTTTTAATTTCTATTTTTAGTTTTAAATTTCTCTCAGTTTTCATAATTTATGAAAACTATAAAAACTATTTTTTGTTTTCTATTTTTATTTTTTGTCATAATCTGATTGTTCATCAACAAATAAATAATATTTAATTATTTAATATTAATTACTAATAAGAAACATGATTAATATAATTATTTAAATTTTATTTTTAAAAAATAAAGAATATTTTAAATTTAATAACTATTTATTAAATATACTTTAGATTTAAAATATCTTCAAATAAATTTCAAATAAAATTAATTTTAATATATAAATATATAATAAATATACTTTTTACTTATTAAATTATTTATTTAAATAAAAATAAAAAATTTTACTAATATTTGTTAATAAATATCATATAAGAAATTAAAATAAACATATTTAATTATTTCATAAAAGTTAATTTATTTTTATCCGCTATTTAATTATTATCAACAATAAAAATATAAACATTAACATTAAAAATCAAAAAGGTTTTTTAGAAAAAAAAACACAACAAAAACTAAAAACTACAATAAAAAATAAAAGTGAAATCAAATAACCCCTAAATAAGTATTTTGTGACGCAAATACAACACCACAAGAAAATTAAAGTTAAACAGAGTAAATCCAAGAATTTTAATTTAGGGACTTTAGCATAAGGGCAGTTGGGCATAAATAAGAAATCCACCAAAGCATGAATAAAACTGAAGAATATACAAGGCACCATGACGATCAGTATAAAGAGTAGCACAAGCATCCAGAAAAAGACTAGATATTCATACTTGGTTTTCTGTGATTTGTAAGAAGGGAATAGTATGGTACACCAATTCCTTAAGATTATTCTCAACAACCTGCATAAATCAAGTTTTATAACTGTAGTAGTTAAGCATAAACTTTATATTAAAAAGGAAAAGAAATTATTAAGAGAAACTACACTAAGAAAAGAAAAGTTGATATAGCACCTTTTTTAACTTTGAACAGCCCACAATGGTCAAAAGAAACTCAAATAGCTGTATCACAAACATTTATGTGTCAGAAACCAAACAGTTAAAGATAAAAATGTAACATACGAGTTTTCTATACAATGATATGCAGCAAAAAGAAACGTTGTACTGTTATATAAACCCTGAAGCCAATACGTAAGCATATCCCCAGCTGACATAATCTATTTCTTGTGAGCATCCTAACACACACCATACATAGTTTTTGTGTATTAGTGCCAAAGATTCTTACCCACTAAAAAGAGGTAAAATATTAGGAATTTGGTGACTGAACTGATTAGAGACACACGTTATACAAAAACTTGGTTTAACATACTAGTTTAAGAACTATGAATCTATCGAAAATATTTAATTGTGCAAGAATCTATACTTGTCAAATCAAGGTTTAAAATGCAAATAACTAATCATTTTTAAGGCTAATAAAGGAGTTAAATATATATGCATAAAAATATATAACCTCTAATGTATTATGACTAGAATTTTTAAAGGTTTTACAGAAGAAATATGATTTTAACAAAGTCAACAATTGAAATGTAATTTGAAAAGATTCAGTATTAAACGAGTCAATTGAATTGGTAAATTTCACCTGTTCCCAAATTGTAGCTAGTAATTGTTTTCAGCATGTCTTATCACAACTGGGTTTCAACTTGTTACCAGTTTTGCCAGTCCCATCAGTCAGTCCAGTCCAATTTTGTTAAACCTTGCTATTAGCAATTTTATCACCATATTTTTGTCAGATTGTTAAGGGAAGGTTAGTTGTATGACTTATGAACCACAAAACTGCCCAAAACATAAGATAAGAAAAAGTAGACAAAGAAACTGAAGGCACACAAACGTGCACATGCAAACATAAAGGTATGGTCATGCAAAACATAAGGGTATGTCCAAATACCTAAAGAAATAGTCAGTCGTAGCATTTCCTTTTGAGTTAAAAAAGGAGTTATTTGTTATAATCTTTAAAAAGCTAATTGTTGATAACTAAAAAATCATCTCATTGCGAATAGCGAAAATCAACTAAATATTATACAATTGATTAAATGACCAATTGCTATTATAGGACATGATGCAAACAAGAGAATTCGTCAAGTAAATAAAGTAATATTATTACTTGGATAACAAATGAATCAAGACTCTTCTCTGAACCATCGGAGTCATATCTACCCTCATATGGATCCTCTGTACCTTCAACAGATGATCTAATATACACTCTTAAAGATGTCACAAATGTTTGCCACAAAGGTCCCATAATTACTGCAGAAACAAAGGTTATCAGATGAGTATCTCTAGAACAAACAAAAATAAGAACAAATAACTCCAGAAAACTAAAACTCAAACTTCATAAGAACAAAAGATGGCAAGTTTACCCCTAAACTCATTCTCAGCAAGGGTAGGAAAATTCTGAACAAATTGATTTAAGCACTTTAAGACCTAATGATCAGATAAAGTACATAAGTCACTGCAGATTCTAATCAATAAACACAACAGAAGATCTCACTAAAACACCAATGTAACCTCCATTCTCATGCTCCAGTCATCAGGATCCTCAGGCTGCATTGGCTTTTCTAGGATAACAGAGAACTGGTCCATCCAAGCCTTGATCATGGGTGCCATCAAGGCACTGGTTTCCATCTAAGCATACAAATAATTCAATGTAAAATACACAAACTCAGGGAACCACAATGCAGAAACAAGGTAATGTGTCCATATTATACCTTATATACACCACTCATAGTTCCAAGAATGGAAGTGCAAGAATACACTATTGAAAGAGCCTTGGCACACAAATACTTGTCATAGATCTGCTCAAGCAAGTCCAAACAACGCAAGTGCATATCGTCAAATCAGTAATCTTGATTTCCAAGAAGAATCTACCTCAATTACATTCGGACTTTGAATAGATTAGGCTACACTTAGAAGCCAAAACATAATATAGTTTGCCAAAGCTATAGTAACGTTTCCTAAAAGCTACATGCCAAATAAACTCGTTCTCCAGCATGTCTTCCATAAGTATCTTGTTAATTTCCTTCTTAGTTATAATGACATTCTGAAAACAATTCTTACCATATTCTCTTATCAGAAAATAGTATACATCAGAAAAAATAAAACATTAAAATGTAAAGGATTTCATTCCTGAGTCTCTAACAGAAACATAACACTAGTCAGTCACTACAAACTAATATACCTATTAGTTGATTTTTTATAAGGTACCCTTAATTAATTTAATATCGGGAAGAACAAAAGATGTATTTGCAAATGTATTTAATATTATAGTTTTACATGGTATGGATCCCATGCTTTAGTTGACAGTGTATATATATGACCTCATGCATTGCAAGAGCAACATGTGGTCACTGAAACCTTCACATGATACAGTCAACCACAAGAACTGTAAACAATTGAATTAAGTAGAAGCTTTCACAAGTTGTGGACAACATGTCAAGAGTTAAACAAAAGCTAACCTGAGGAGATGATATAATTTTATGCAAGCATGGGAATAGAACAGGTATAAGGGTTGGCACCAATGTGTCGTCCAAATCTCCAGAGAGAAAAGCCAGGCATCTTAAAGCTCCATGCACTACAAGATCAAAATAAAAACTGTATTTCCAGTTGACTCATAACTTGTCAAAGAGAATTAACTTTGAAATAGGATGTTGAAGATATTTAAATCTGACAAGAAAGATATAAAGGCATACTAACAAAGCAAGCTTGGTAAATAATCAACAATGTTTACTAAAGATTTGTATTCAATAGCATAGGAATGTTCTGCTACATTAGCTTTCTCATTTGTTAATATCTTTCTTGAACACGAGCTTTCTCATTCAGAGAAAAAAAAAAGTTAGAATGCAGACATCTATAGATTCTAAAACTGCCCCTAAGTGAAGATATATCATCACCATAGATATCTCAAATGCTTGATTGCAGTAACCTTTCCACCAAGAAATAGTAAATAAAAGATAACTGGTCCTGTTCAAATTATAGAAATGGATCATAGAATGAGACGTTAACTCAGGCAAACAGAAGCTTGAAGGTTGTTTCTTAATTCTTTTGATTCTAGCACAAGTTGGCATCCTGCCAAACTGGTACTCCGAATATTGTATGAACCATCTGAGAGAGCTAAAGAGATTAGCATTCAATACACTTACCTCCATTAATGTTGGTTTGGTTGTTAATTAAATTCAGAAGAGCTGGAAGTAAGTCAGGCCATTCCTCTGGCCAATCATATACAGCAATTGATGCTATAGCCATACTAACAGCCGTGCAGATTTTCCTATGAGAATCATCCAATGAAGCTACAAGTAGTCTGCGTATGGCTTCCTAATAACACATGATGAAAGGGAAGATCAATTCCACCATTTACTTAAATAGCACTCAAACAACAAGATCCAATATCAGCATTGCAAAAATGTCCGAATACAATTTATTGAGTGAAGTTTCCTCTGTTATTTCAAAAGGTTATTGTTCATATATCCCTAACAATGCTGATTGGATTCAAAAAGCATACAGTAAATCACAATATTTTGCTCAAGGTATTCAATACCAAATAATCATATTCAGAGCCAGTGGAGAGACTTCAAACAACTTACATACCTTTTCTTCAAGTGATACAACTGGATGTTCAAAGGATTCATCACCTTCCTGCCAGTGTTTCTTAATGAATTGCTTTAGAATAACAGCAGCTAGGTTCCAGTATGTTAAATCTCACAAGAGCAAACAAAAACTCTACTGAAATGTAGGTCAAACAACCATCCTCAACAATCAAAATATCAGTTGACTAAAAGGTATATTATCTTCCTTATACAACTCAACGATTTTTATTTCGTATCAAAGATATCATCCAGTAAACATCTATTTTTGGCTTAAATTTTTAAAATGGAAGGATAAGTTGAGTACAACGAAAACACAAAAATATAACCCCAAAAAGGATATCTGACGCAATCCTAATGAAAATTCCCTATTTGCCGCAATTTTGCACAGCGCCTCACCAAAACCTTCAGCAAACAAACATTTTTACATATCAAAGTACCTCATCAATATCAAAGCATATTACTGAGGAAACAAAGAAAAGAAAATAGAAGTATATGCAAGAATAATTTCTTATCAAGAAAATAAATAAGCACAATGCATGTTGTAACTCTAACAAATTTCAGTTCCCCAAGGAAACCAATAAACTGACCTCCAATACAAGCTCATTCCCAATTAAATCACTGACTTCAAAACCAGAGACATCCTATATTTGTACTAGACACCTAACACCTCAATTTACACGCTGAACAAAGATTTCAGAGGAAATTTTCCCTCCAGAAATGCGGACCCACAAACAAAAGAAAGGCATTATCAATGAAACCCCGCTATTGGTAAGCATTCAATCAAAGAAGATGAACAAGTTAAAGAGACCTAACAAGGGTTTTCGAGTAAAGAACCTGGTTGCAGAGAGGCCTGGTTGAGTGAAACTTCAGCAAAGGACCGAACTTCCTGGTTTGGGTCAAGAGTGGCAGTCAAGCAATTGACTAACCACTGCTGATCACGATCAACCAATGAGTTCGCCATCTATATGGAGCCAACCAAATTGACTAAAAAAAAAAACAAAACTATCATACAGGGTTCCCACTCTATAGACAGAAAGAAAGATCCTGAAACCCCCTCGGCTGTGCAGGGTTTTAGGGTTTATAATGCTAGGGCGGAGCTAAGTTTATTTTCTTCAGGGCCTAAAGTCCTGGCTCCAACTCTCTCAACTTAACCAAAAATGAAGAAACTTTAGGTGTTAATTTCATGTAACTCTTCAATTCAATATTGCAAATGCCATATCTAACTTGGTATCTCAAAAACGTTATAATAACATAAATTTAATATAATAGTTATTTCTTTTATATTAATATTATTTTTCACGTACTGTTTTATATAAAGAAATATAAGAACGAAAACTACTAGACATAATAAAGGTGAGATCTTTTCCTTGTCCTAAAGCTCACTTGTCTGTACAAGGTTTTATATTCCGAGAGCGGGCCTAAAGTTTATTTTTTCAGGGTCTAAACCATAGGCTTTAGATTTCTCAACCAGAACAAAATTGAAAGAAACTTTAAAAAAATTATATTAAAAAACCTAGTTACATCTGTCTCTTCTATTCAACGTTACACTGTATCAGACTCTCAACCTATTTTAGTTTTTGATTTTGGCTTTAGTATAATATATCAGTATTATCGGTTAATATTGAATACCTTTTAAATAATTTTTAAATTTATAAAATATTCTTTAATTTTATAATATTATAAAATGATCTCTCAATATATCGTATCGTATTATGTTTCAATTTTGCTTCAACTCTTATCTTAAAAATCATAATAACATAAATTTGATATAACAAATATCTCTTTATTCATATGATTATTACTTTTCACATATTTTTTATATAAACAAATATCATTCATATTTAGTATCTAACGATAACCAGAATTAATATGATCATTTAATTTTCATACAATTATAAAATTAAAAATAACACATATGATCATTTAATTCTCACACAATTATAAAATTAAGAATAACACAGTTGATTATAAAGCACTTCAAATAATACAATTGATTATAATAAAGCACTATATAATAAGAATAATATACGCCCATAAAAGCAAAAGTTTGTGTCCAAGAACATAACAAAGAGAAAGTGAAACTTGAAATAAAAAATAGTTACATTTTTAAGTTTTATTTCTACTACATATATAAAAATTAAAATATACTCAAACATAAGTGAAACTAAAAGTAAAAGGAGTACATTTGAAAAATCTTGAAATTCATTCCACGACATCTCCACTTAAATTACATTGACCCTAATTTTTATTTGGTATAAAGTCTTCATCGATAAGGGGAGCCTCATTATTAGTTTCATTTAAACATGTTGCACTAAATAACATATCAACACTTTTCCATCTAAGATCATCTTACAAGTTAGTGTTATCTATAAATTTTGGTTTCTTATAAACCTAATTTTATAAGAGATTGATATGATCAAAGCAAATTGAACAAATAGAACTTCTTATTTTATAAAAAGTCCCAGAAAACAAGTAAAATTAAATTATTAAGAAATCGTGAGAAAATATATTCAACTTAATAATGACAATAATATAAATTTCTCGAAATGTTTCAATCTATTTCTTTTTTTGGAATGAATAAACTTAAATGTACTATAGTTTCTTTCACACTAATTTCATATCATACATTGGCTAAGAATTTGAATTGCAAACTTTATCAATTTTGGAACATTACTTCTAAATTGGTGTCAACATGCAACTTTATGACAATAAATTTTATCTTTTTTTTTTGTTTTTGAGAAGTTTAAATCTTATCTTGTTGGTTCTAAAGTGACTGTATAAACCAACCACTTTATATTGAAATTTCTATTATCTAAAAAGAATGTAAAGGTGATGCTAATTCGTTATATTCTTCTTTTGCAAGAATTTTACATAGAAATTCAAGATAAGAAAGGGTAGAAAATTTTAGTAGCAAATCACTTATTAAGACTAAAGCAAGGACACTACGTAGATGAGGAACTTATTAATGATAATATTTCTGATGAGAGACTGTGCATTATTTATTATAATGAAACCTCTTAGTTTAGATTTTGTGAATTTTCTTGCAACAGGAATTATCCCAAAAGATCTTCCCTACCACTGAAATAAGAAATTCCTTTATAAAATTAAGATATAATATTGGAATGATCCCTTTCTATTTTAAAGATGTCTTAATGGGATTATATGATAATGTTTACACGAGGAGGAGATAAGATAGAATTTGTAGCATTGTCACTCATCCCTCTGTGACAAACATATGGTGCTGACAAGATCTCTACAAAAGTCTTACAATGTGAGTTTTATTGGCCTATGTTGTTTAATGATTTTAGAAGCTTTATGTTGACATGTGATTGATGATGAAAAACTAGAAATATTAGTAGACAATATGAGATGTCGTAGAATATGATTCTAAAAGTAGAGTTATTTGAAATATGAGGCGAATATTTTATGGAACCATGTCCTTCTTTACACGGTAATACTTACATCTTAATGGGGGTTGACTACATTTCAAAGTCAGTGGAGGTAGTTACTTTGCCCACAATACGAGTGCTAGCATAATGAAATTCATGAAAAGGACCATGAGTTATTATTAGTGAAAATAGCATCCACTTTCAGAATTATAAGTTCGGGTCACCTTGAAAAAGAATGAGTGCATCTTCAAAACCTCAACCATTTATTGTACTCAAACAAGTGGCCAAATGGAGGTATCTAAATGGGAGCTTAATAAGATTTTAGAGAAAATGGTTAATATTTCTTAGAGAGATTGGATATTGAAACTTGATGATGCTCTTTGGGCTTATAGGTTAACTTTCAAGAATCTTTTGGGCATGTCCCCTATAGATTGATGTTTGGAAAATCTTGTCATCTTCTAGTTAAGATTGAGCATAAGACTTTGTTGGTAATAAAGAAACTCAACTATGACCTGTAGGTGGTGAGAAGAGGCTACTCCAATTGAGTGAAATTGATGAGTCTTAAAGAGATTCTTTTGAGAATGTCCAAATTTATGAGTGATCCAAAGCATTTCATGGCAAAAATATTATAAGGAGAGAATTTAAAGTGATTCCTAGCTATTTATCTCTTATACACATTGTCACTAAAGCATGAAGCACCCCTAAACATGAAGATATGATTGAATATTGAAAACTGAATACAGTAGAGTTACCACCTTACCTTATTAAAGAAAGATATAGAAAAAAAACCTTGAAGAAATTATAAAGCCTTAAGCTAAAAAGGTAAGTTCTTAGATTGATTACAAAATAAAGCAAGTGTTAGACATCCCACTCTGTTCATCTAATGGTTACTTAGGCTTATAAAAAATTTCATATATTGAGAAGAAATGAAAGAAAGTAAAATTAGAAAGTTGTGAATTTGATCAAAAGATGCATTTGAAAAGATTTATGTAAATGTGATGAAAAGAAGTTAAAAAATACAATTAAAATAGTTTGTTTGGGATATAATAAAAAAACATAATTATCAAACTTTTAATTTTAATTTGGTAGTTTGAAAACTTAAATTGTGAAATAAGAAAATATGAAAACAAAAGTCCTAAAATGGAATTGATTAAGAAGAAATAGAAAGGAATTGATAATGCTTCCAAGATAATGTATAATAGGACATGAGTCCTTATGACCTTAAGTAAAGCTAAGGTAGAGAAAAAGAAACATGATTTTACACTTACTAAAAGGGGTTAATGGGGCTTGTAAGCAAGGTTTAAGATACCGTTTCGTACTAGTCAATACCGGTCGGTACGTACCGTACTGGACCAAAACTGGTACCGAACGGTACCGGTCAGTTTCGGATGGTACCGGTTGGTACCGGCCGGTATTCAAAATATGGGCTAAATATTAGCTGGTATCAGAAATTTTAAAAAATAGGGGGATCATTTTGCAAAATTTTCAAAAAATTTTAAACTCTCCCTACCTCTCTCCCGCCTCTCCTTCCCACCTTTTTTTTCAAAGTTTTTTAATTAATTATTTTATTTACTTCAACTTTTATAATTATTGTGAATTTTTAATTTTTGTTTTTAAAATAAAAATAAATATTTTTATTACTAATAATAATTATAAATTAAATAAAACTTAAAAATAAATTATTTTTATTTACATTTATTTTAATATTTTATATAATATTTATTAATAAAGTATTAACAAAAATATTTTATTTTTTAAATTAAATAATTTAAAAATTATTATTTATAAACTAATATTTATTATATATATTTTTAATTATCAAATCAAAATTTATTGGAAATTTACATATTTTAAATATATGTTTTAAATTTAATTATATTTCAAATTAACTATTTCACAAATTTAAAAAATTACCCGAAACGGTACCCGATATTAACCGGTACTGGTACAGTACCGTACCAAAACCCAATCTGGTACCAAGTCTAGTACGATATTCATAACATTGGCTAAAGCTCCACCTTCTTCTTTCTCTTTTTCTCTCTTTTCCTTCTTCCTCTTCCTTAGCTTTTTCCCAAAGTGGCAAACGAAGGCTCACCAAAATTAGGTTCTTTCTCTTTTCATATGTAGTCTTTTCTAATTAGGGTAAAAACTAGGTTTTACTGGGCCCAAAAGTCTGAAATAACCCGCAAAAATTAAGTTCTAGAGGTTGATCCGCGTCTGTCCACGCGTAGGCCACCACCGTAGCCTGATTTAGTCTCTATCCTAGGCCATAATCGTGGCTCCCCAAAAAGGTTATGTCACAAAGATTAGTAGGATTTACTAAACAATGCACTATTTTTGTTAATTTTCATTAAAATGAACCTAGCCTTTTGAGGTGAAAGCAAACATTTGTGATGAATGTCCTGTAGCTATTCAACTAGGTCATGTTTTTATTAAGTGGCTTGGTTGGAATGTCATTAGAGCCTTTTGACGCGAAGGCAAAAATTTGTGATAAATGTCTCCCAGTTACTTTGCTATATCACATTCTCAACTAGCTACCTGTTCTATTCATAACCTGATTTGTTTCAAAAAGGGCAAGCAGAATAGTTATTTATTAAACAAAAACATGCACATTTATATTTTTTTCTTGCATACCTCATTTCTTTAACTAATAACTCTCATAAAAAGATACTAACGATGCTACTTATTCGATTGACCTAAAATTATGAATGAATGTGTCAAATTCCTAGGGTGAACGAACTAACATCATATCCTAATTAACAAGCATATTTAACCAAAGCAGCTTATGACTTCACAAGCTAATAAATATTGGCACCCTAAAAGACTATGTTCAAAGCCAAACTGATTTTGTTAAGTCCTAGCCATTGACACATTCACACGAGTCGCATCATGCAAAACTAAAAAAAACTAACATAATGCATACAAAATCCACACTCAAAACAAAACATATAATGCACAAAATGCAACCCTCCCCACGCTTGGACATTGTCCTCAATGTGAGAAGGATAAATAACATACAAGGTGGGAATCAAAATAAAATGATATGAAAACATAAGAACAAAATAAAGATATAAATGAAAATATAAGGGTTAGAGTATAAGAACCCGTCATGGCGATTGAGGTGGTGATGACGTTAGAGTCTGAAACCAAATGCAATTAATGCTCGACATTGCTGCCCTAAATTATAATTGCTTTTAAAGAAATAAGAGAGTTAGCAATCCAATCCATTCCAAATCATTAAAAAATTATTTTTAAAATTCAAAACAAATCTAACTACACAACAATTTCAATCTAACTACCAAACGTGCTAATTTATGGTCATCAGCTTGACCTTGCATCCTTCGAAACTCAGTCATGATCAATTATGAGTGGCTTACTTCCACCCATGTTGCCCAATTTCCACTTTGTTGCTTGTAAATAAGCTAAATGCTGGAAGATAATCAGAAGCAAAATATTGATAAAATTAAGATAACCAATTAAGTTCAGCAATATCCTTTTTACTAACAATTTGTAAATAAAATAGGGAACAACAAAACTCCCTGAATCTTCTATTGAATCCAATAGTTTTTCCTATAAAAGGGTGACTGTTCTTGTCCATTGTCGTATGTTCTTCGTCCTTTTGCTCCTTTAATGATTCAACATCATCAATTTTTAAGAACAAGTTACCCTTTATTGGATTTTTTAATTCCTTATTCATGTGGAAGTTCACTTGTTCATATCCAATCCGAAGAATGAGGTTTTCTTCATGGACATCTACCAAAGCTCTTCCATTGTTCAAAAATGGTATGTCAATAATTAGTGGCCAGTTTCAATCTTCTTCAAAGTCTAGCACAACGAAATCCACAAGAATGATAAACTTATCAACTTTTACAAGCACATTCTCCACCACACAAAACGGATTCTTTATTGATTGATCCGCCAACTGTATGAGCATAAAAGTTAGCTTCACATTGCCTAGCCCTAGTTTTCTAAAAATTGACAAAGGCATAAGGTTTATACTTGTGCCTAAGTCACATAAACATTTATAAATCTTTAAATTACCAATTACACATGGTATTGTAAAACTCATTGGAACTATCAACTGTGAGGGCAAGTGGTTAGTAATTAAGGCATTGTAACTTTCCGTCATTGCAACCATATGATCATCACCCCAAGTTCACTTGCTTGATAATAAATCTTTGAGAAACCTTGCGTACGTGGGTATCCTCTTCAAGCTTCCACAAAAGGCAAGGTAATTTGCAATTTCTTCAGCTTTTCTACAAACTTTGCAAATTGTGTATCCAATTCATTCTTTTGAAGTCTTTGTGGAAATGGTTTTTTTGGTGTGTAAGATAAAGGAGGAGTATAGGGAGGGTCCTCATTCTTTTCTTCATCGTTTTTCTTATTCTCTTGGTCTTCTATAAGGTGGTCAACTTGTCTTTTTACTGGTTCTTCTATCTCTTTCCCACTCTTAAGTGTGATAACCTTACATTGCTCTCTTAGATGTACTTCTATGTTGCACATAAATTTTTCCACACTTCTCTTACAAAATCCACTAGAAAGTTGACTCATTTGAACCTTTAGATTATGAATAGAAGAGGCATGGTCTTTTGTTACTTGCTCAAACGTCTTTTCCAGTCTCTTCTAGGCCTCTTCTGTTAGCCCCGAAATTTTTTTTTTAGTTAATTAAGCATGATTAGGTTGATCAAGCATGATTAGGGTAACTGAGCATGTTTATGTAAATTAAGCATGATTAAGTATGATAACTTAAACTAAGTTAGGTATCATGAATTAAATGAAATTAAGACCATTTATTAAGTTAGGTAGCTAGAGTTAATGGAACTAAATATGTTAGTTGGCTTTAAGGAGCTAATGGGCCTCAAGCCCAATGAAGAATAAGAAGAAGAGGAAGAAGATGTCTTATAATTCAAGTGGGCCTTGGGCTTAAGTAATTTAAGTATATAAGAA
>JAOQMQ010000003.1:15664776-15679758 GCA_027563845.1 Erythroxylum subrotundum
TATTAATTTTTAATAAGTTATTCTTATTATTATTTTTAATTTTTAATTTTTAATAAGTTATTATTATTATTATTATTATTATTATTATTATCATTATTATTATTATTATCATTATCATTATTATTTTTTAATTATTATTATTATTATAAAAAATTTTGCTTTGATTATTACTATTATTTATTATTATTATAAATTTTGAGCTTATTATTATTATTATAAATTTATTATTATTATTATAAATTTGTATTTATTATTATTATTATGAATTATGTACTTATTTTATTATTTTTATTATACAAAATTAATTATCATATTATTATTATTACTACTACTACTACTACTACTGATATTATTATTATTATTATCATTATTAATAATATTATTATTGTTATCATACATTTTGTTTTTTATTATTATTATAAATTTCTTATTGTTGTTATGGTTGTTGTTGTTGTTGTTATTATTATTATTATTATTATTATTATATAATTTGTATTTGTTATTATTCAAATTTATTATTATTATACATTTTTCACTTATTTATTAATGTTATTATTTTTTTGTTATTAAAATAATAATAACAACAATTATTATTGTTATTCGTAATTAATTTGAAATTGTTATTATTATTATTTGTTAATTTTTTAACTAATACAAACTATTCGTAATAAAAGTATTAATAAATTACATATTTCTAATCATATTAAGAATCAGGGGCATATTTGTCATTTGCACTATTTTTTCGTTCTGTCCCCTGTAACCAAACACATTCTGTTCTCAAGACGGAGACAGTTTTTTCTGTTCTGTCCACCATAACCAAACAGCTCACTGTCACCATTTTTTGTTCCGTTCCGTCTCCGGAGATTCTGTTCCGTTCTGTCTCCAGCTACCGGAGATAGCAACCATACGGGCCGTTACAGGAGGAGTATGATTTATCAAAATGTATTTGATTTTGACCCGATCTTCAAGCGGCCCCTTCTCACCCTATTATTCTGCGTCATTTCGTACTTCTCTTTTCCAACACGATGTTACGATTTATCAATTCACACTCTTTTTTTCCTTTCAAACTCGGCAGGATCATTGTTATTATTGGAATGGACCCCAACGGTTGATGGGATAAGTCAACCCTCGATCGGTTCGTTGGACAGAATCTGTTCTATTCAAAGCAAAGAACTTATTACTATTGGACCAAACTTGCTTTATGTGTAAGTTAACATGAACGGCTCAAAATTTAAAAAAATTAAATATTTTTTATTTTTAATATATATATATATATATATATATATATATATACACACACACACACACACATAATGACAGAATTATTTAGAACTTAGCGATGTACTGAACCCTTTAAATTTTAAAAATAAATATTTAGACCATCGTATCTTAAATTTTTGAATCCGTTACTTAACACAACACGACTAATAATATTTTCTAAGCGCGTGAAAATTTCTTAAATAATAACTTTCTTGTCCTATTCATGAATTTATTTTGAGGTTAATGAATAAAGGAGTTAGCTGATAAGTAAGTAGTGAAAATGTATAATAAACATAATACATAATACATAATACTTTTGTAAATATTGCAACATTCTAATTAACTTAAAATTGATTTCACAAGCCACACTAATACTTCCCTTCTCATTTCGTAGGAACCTCAATTTTACTTATATATAAAGGTTGGATCAAATTAACTCTAATTTTAAAAAATTATATTACCTTATTATTATAAATTTTAAAATAATAAATAAGTTTTAGTGAAATCAAAATCAATTTAAAAATGCTAAAATTTGTTAATTATTGGTATACTTTTTTTAATTTTGTGCATATTAAATATGAATTTTAATATAATATGAAAGTAATATATTTATTAACTCCAAATAGCTAAATAAAGTATTATGGAAAATTAATGCTCGCGCGCACACACTAATATATGTGTGTGTGTATTAGAGCATATATATGATTGAGTTATTCTTAATTTACTTCAACCATTTAAAAAAAATATTCATCAAATAACATATTTTTGATAAAAATAACTCTCATTTTAAAAAAATAAATATTATAATGTTGATAAACTTTTCAATATCTATATAATCCTAGTGACTTCATATGCCTAATATATGTATCTTGAAAAATTGGTTTTTATCATTGTATTTGCCATCATATCTCGTTTATATATATACTTACGTTCACTTCTCCTCATGCAACTATATCTTTCACATAATTTACTTGTTATCTATATGCTTGGTTTTACATCAAAATTTAAGGTCCTTTGTATAATTAATTGTTGCTTGACAGTTATAGTTTATTATTAATAGATCATCCTCGCTTGGAGTAACCCCCAAACTAACCAAGAATCGTCTAAGCCACACAACTTCTCATATTGTTGCTGAAAGTGGTATAAATTCAGCCTCCATTGTGAATAAAGCAACAAATGATTATTTTTTACTTTTTCTAAATATAACACCATTATTAAGTAAGAAAACAAATCTAGAAGTTAAATTTTTTTCATCTAATTCTTCTCCCCATTCTACAATTGTATGCTCTTGTATACGTAGGTCGTTGCCTTAATAAGACAATGCATAATTAACAATACCCTCTATATACCTTAATATTCTTTGTACTATTTTCCAATATACTTGTCTTACATTTGATTAATATCTACTCACCATCTCAACAGTGTAACAAATATCTAACCTTGTATACATCATGACTTATATGAGACTTCAAATTGCACTAGAACAGGGAATTTTCACATATACACAGTGGTCTTCATTATGCATATGAAAATCATATGAAATGATTACGTTATGAAAAGTATATAACACTATCTTAAAGAGTGCTTCAGACGATAAATTGATTTCAATAACTGACACATTTTATATTTTTAGCTTGTCTCTATGAAACCTACAAGTTGTTCCATATAAATTTCTTCTTCTAATTCTCCATTTAGAAAGGCGATCTTGGCAACCATTTGATGTAATACAAGATCCAAACAGGCTACTATAGCCAACATTAGATGAATTGAAGCAAATCTTATAACATGTGAAAATGTTTCGTCATAATCAATTCCTTCCTATTGTGTTTATACTTTCACTACAAGACATGCTTTCTATCTTTGATACTGCCATTAGCTGTTCATTTCATTTCCATTTGTTCCCAATATATGTGCGCTCATTAAGGAGATCAACCAAGTTCCATACTAATTAAGTTTAAAGAAGTCATCTCTTCGTTCATTGCTTTCATTAATTCTTTTTTAGGTTGACCATTAAGAGCATCATGTACATTCTTTAACTCAACATCTTCTTATAGGATAATTATGTGAATTTTTCCTTTTATTTCAAAATGACATCAAGGAATCATACCACAATTACTTTGACGTAAATGTGGTTCATAAGAAATAGATTCATCAACATTGTATATACTTATTATAAGTTAGATGCATCATTATATACTCCCAACTCTGAGGTAATGACCATATTACAACTTGTACTTGTCGCTCGTTTGATAATTCATGACCAACATCAAGCAACTCACTTATCATATTTGACATATGTCTTAAAAGCTTTTGCATTGTGTGATCCGACAGTTTCTTATAGGTGTCAAACTTACAATGAGTGACCTTAATTTGGTCACTCAGATGCCTCCAAAATGTGCAACTAAAGAGGAACACATATCCTTAGAAGTATCATATATGTGGAACTCACACATGATATCATTATCTATGTTGTTCAGTAATATAATAGAGCCAATGAGTTCTTTTTCCAAGTTTCATAAGCATCACGATCCCTTTTGTGTTAGATTATATTTCCTTCCTGAGCAACATTTATGGTTATGTTTAATGGTTCGAAAGCTCTTGTTTTTCTAATGCATATTAGATTTTCATGTTCTAAATCTCATAATTATTGCCATTGAATTTCTCACCTGTGTTGAGTTCAGCAACAATATTTTTTTAATATGGTAGTTATAATGGATGCACAAAATTTCTATAGAAAGAAATGGTATATTTGTACGTTATTGTCATTTCATATGTGTGTGTGTAGGGGGAGGGGGATAATCGAATTTCAATTGTCTATGAAATTGAAATAATACGTATGTTCTCAATCATCATTCATATGACAATTGAATACCAGTTATCATACTTATACTTTTTTTTCAAACATAAACATTCACATAACATATATTTTGAAAAAACGAAATACTTGACATATATTAAAGAACATAATTTATGTGGGTCAATACAATAACTTAGTTCAATACGTAATAACAAACTCTACATGGAGTAGAGGCAATGAATTCACGTGATAAAGAGTTAGAAGCTTGATATGCTATTGTTCTAATTATTTTGAGCGAAAGGTCGGTCGGATATAAAGTCTAAATCAATTCTTTTTGTTGAACTTCTCTCGTAATGTTTATCACCAACTATTTATATGATTTCACCTCTTGTTGTTCTAAGTTCCAAAACATGCTCAATAGTTCACTTGCTGGTTGTAACAAAGTTGAGAGTAAAGCCATATAGTTCACTTCAGCTTCGATGAAAGTCAGGCAACCTTCGAAATACTACTCTTACATTAAGTGACGAAGGGTAATAACATGTATTATGTCTTCTCCAAGAAGATATCACACATGGATTAATTGAACTAACATAATAATGAGTCATCTGATCTGTGCCACAGCTTGTGTAAAACTGCTATCCTTTGCATGGTGGACATTTTTCTGAAAATATAGAAATTTCTCAGTTAAAATTTAGTGTATTATGAAGACTATTTATCAGATCATTCAAATAAATATTATCTTATATTTATAGACAATGTCAATTTGTTAATTGATCATTATCAGTAACTGATTAGATGTGTCTATTCATTATCATGAACCAAATGAGTTTTGAATGAATATTGTTTTCATTATTGTAGTCACTTCACTTGATAGTGTTCTAATGTTAAAAACATAAACTTAGGCATTAAACAAAAATGGAAACCTTAACACGCACTATATATCATAGAATAAAATCAAAATCATTCAAACCTAACTCCAATAAAAACTTGTTAATGATTTAAGTTTCAAAGACAATATGATGTGGATGATGATAACTGTTCTCTTGTACAACTCAATTTCTCTTTTTTCTGCTATCCATCACTCCTCCAACATAAGAGAATGAGCAAGCCCATGTGAATGGTGGAAATGTAACTCAGTATGATACGATAAAGTGTATTTGGAGTCAAAGGTGATGCTAAGAATCGATGACCTCTCGTGGAAAATTTGGCCTCATCCATCATTGTCCAATATATATATATATATATATATATTAATAGTGCTATATCGAATATGTGATTTTTGAACTATCAACATTATTAGTTTGGCACCGTTAGGCCCAAAACACAATTCGAGAGTTATTGGTAAAGTTTTACTGAAATAGAGCCCAACTTGTTTGATATACCGAAGACAAAAACTTAAAAATTAATTCGAATAAAAGGGTTTGAAAAAGTTTTTGATATATTTATGTATTTATAGGGTGTTGAGTATGCACATAAAATTATATAACATACTATGCTATTGGTGGCCATGTAAGAGTGTCTATTAAATTTTTTTAATTCAATCAAAGTGCTTTGTCTTTAACGCTTTAATTAAGTTTATTTTCTTGAACTATGGAGTGGAGGATTCAAGATCATGATCTTAGTGGTAGTCGTTTGAGAACTTGCGATTTACATTCACAAGAAGTAGAAACAGTATATGTACTACAAATGTAAAAGACATAAAAAGAGAGTTCCGGTAGCCAAAAACCACTTCTTGGTTCCACGAATACATGCATAATTCAAATCATTGTAATTTCCTGCAACAAAACAAAGGAATGAGGATGTGAACTTATGTGTTAACGAATCTGCAAGTTGTTGGAAGAAAGCAAATGGATCGTGAACATAATTGATGACAAGAATCCTCGGTTTGGATTCCAAAGAAGATGGAGTACATTTCTTGGTCGGAGTTCATCCATAAATATGTATAAATTTGATTAATGAATGTGAGTATAAATACAACAAAAACAAATATACAGGAGATTGTAGCATGTCCATCAACTTAAAAATTGAAGAAAAGGAGTAGCCAAGGGGTTGCTTGTGCTTTCAGATTAAGAGATACTAAATTTACAGAAACTTGTGTATATCAAGTTTATTTTGTTTCAAATCACTGTTCAACACTGAAGTTTTCTTGAAGATGAAATTAGTGCTAGATCAGTCTTCCAAGGAAGAGTATATTACCTGCAAGAGCTACCATGCCTCTGATTGAGAGGCCTTGATAGACAAACTTGGAAATGATAGAAAAGTCCCTCATTAGCAGTTGGAAGATTTTCTACAGCGAGCTCGTAACTTGCAGTTTTCGAGTCTTTCCTTCCAACAGGAACATCCCAATATGGTCCACCAACCTGTTAGTCAAATTAGGCTAAAAAGAAGAGTCCAAATCTTCTATCTAATGTTACTCTGTCTAACTCTATCCAGTTAAAGCATACAAGTTAAGTCACGACCATGAATTGCATGCATGACCGTGCACTTGTGTAACGCCCGTGACATAAGTTCCACAAGTGCGACATGTGAATCATTTTTATTTTTATTTTTTTTAATTATACTACTATTAGTTTAATAAAAAAAATAAAAAATATTTTAATTATGCTACCATTAGTTTAATAAAAATTAAATTAAATTTTAATTTTAATTATGCTACTATTAATTTTATAAAAAATTAAAATTAAAATGACAAAAATTAAAAATAATTACATTTATTTTGGTTTGTATTTGTGTCAAAGGTGAGACACTTATGTCATGCCTGTGATACATATTTTTATTTTTATTTTTTATTATTTTTACTTTTAACTTTTAAAAATTGATTAATTGATTAAAATTATTTAATTAATTTATAAATTATAGTAAAATATTAAATTAAATTAACAAATTGATTTATACATAAACAACTAATACTAAACAGTTAACTTTATCAAACATCTTTAATAAGTTGATGTTATTTGCTAATCAAATCAGCTGATATAATCAGCTATCAGATAATTGCTAATAAAATCAGCTAATAGCTAATACAATCAGCTGATTGTCAAACATGACTTTTATCAAACACAAACACAAACATGCAGATTTTGTCACAAAAAAACATTACATTCTGTAAATGACGAGACACTTCTTTTAATCTAAGATTAACTAAAGATATGGTTAGGAGCTTACGTGACAATCAAGTTAATGATGAATATAGCGAAACTAATCAGAATATTGGATCGGACACAAATCGAATGAACTGAGTTTAAATGTGTTTTAGGCTATTTTCTTCTTGTAGTATCCTATTAAGAATGATTAATAGATAGTAGCAATTAAGTAAAAAGCTAAACTTTAAACGTTTAGGTCTTGTTTAACAATCAGCTGATTGCATTAGTTGATAGCTAATTATTGTAGTTGATTTGACCGATGGATAACATTGACTGTTTATTAAAGATGTTTGATAAAATTAAGAGTTTATGTATAAAATGACTTATAAGGGCATGACTTAAAAAATTATAATGACATGAGTATTATATCTTAGTATTTTTTTTAATATTTTCATAAGAATTTAGAATTTAGATATTTATCTTTACAAAAAACTAAGTTTATAAATCTAATAAAAAACATAGAACATGTAATAATAAAACATTTGATCAAATTTTAAATTAAATTTAATTTTTTCTATAATTTATAAATTAATTAAATAATTTTAGTAAATTAATTAATTAAAATAAGTTGTTGAAATCAAAATAAATTATTCCACATATATAATATATTGTATAATTTATTTGCATTTCACAAGTATTCTTTGTAAAGAAAACTTTAGCATAAATATAAAAGATGTTTAATATTGCGTTAATATGCATGCGAGCTAATATAATAATAATAATAATAAAATTAATCATTTTTTAAATTTAATTTAATATTTTTCTATAACTTATAAATTAATTAACAAATTTAATAAATTAATCAATTTTTAAAAGTTAAATTTTTATCTTGTAAATTTTATTTAAAAAATAAAAATAAAAAACAAAATGTGTCACAGGCGTAACTTAACACAATTTTTAAAATTAAAATAATAAAAAACAAAAATTGATTTTTAGTATAATAATAATAAAGTTAATCAATATTTTAAATTTAATTCAATATTTTTCTACAATTTATAAATTAATTATACAATTTTAATAAATTAATCAATTTTTAAAATTTTAAATTTTATCTTAAAATCTTTGTTTAAAAAATTAAAATTAAAATAATGATAAAATTTATCACAAGCATGACTTATTTGTCATAATTAGTTTTTTTAATTTTTATTTATTAAAAAATAAAAATAAAAATAAAAAATTGCCGTGACACAAATTTTTTTATTTTTTATTTGTATTTATTTTTTATTAAAAATATTAATAGTATAATTTAATTAAAATAACAAAAATAAAAAAGACGCACGAGTCTTACGTTTAAGTGAGGAAGATTATACAGAGAATCCAGTGTAAAGAGCATAATTCACGTCAATTCCCGAGGGTTTCCTAATCAATCAAAGTAACTCTACTTGGGATAGGAACCTACGATGTTCTCTCTCTCTCTCTCTTTTTGGCCTAATTTCCTTATTGACGATCAGTCTCTATCTCACGAGCCAATTCTTTCGTCAGCTTGTCGGCACGGTCGTCCTGACCGCCAGCGAAGGAGTAGACCCGAAATGCGAATTGGAAAGCCCTCCAAAGCATTTTGACACAAGCTTTTTTTCGTTCTGTTTTGGTTCCTGGTACACTTATCTCCACTGCTTTTGCTTCTCTTCTCTCCTGAGTCAGTATACAAGAGATTTCAATCTTGTTTTTAATCCTTTGTAATTGATCATTTTACGTATATATTGTGGTAGAAATGCAAACCCAATGACGTACCTTAAGTGCCAGTTCCATGCAGTTAGAGGAAACATCTACCATGGCTTCCTTGATTCTTAGAAGAACATCGAAGTCAAAGTGGATGCTGTGACTCTGAAATTTCTTGGCTTCTTCATCTTTGGTTCTCTCCAAGCTGTCCAGTTCTCCTTTTATCTATTCATACAACCAACTTTTCTCACCATATAACATAATATCCCTAGTTTCCACTTAACCAAAATATGAACTATTTCATTATGTTCCACTAAGAAAATATGAAGATACCTTATTGAAGTAACGTTCGATCTTGTCAAGAAGCTGGTCCAGGGGAGGCTCTATCTTCCAATTATGAAGTTCGGTGACCATTCCGTTCAACTTTGAGTATAATGCTGTTGCCATTCTTAATGCTTCCAGCTTCTTTTGAGGGAAACCGTCGAATCTTGCAAGCACCTGGACCATATGGAGTTAAACTTTGGAATTTGCACGAGTAATTTGAACATTACTATACATTTCTAACTTTTCGGGGATTCATAGTCCTTTGTCTTGCAGTCCGTAGTTTTCGGTTTTGGAGGATATTTTACCTGTGTTTCATCTGTCAACTGTTCAAGAACGGATTCCGCTTGGCTGTGGAACTTGATCAGCTCTTCCATGTTCTTTGTCTGGAAATTGTTGATGGATGTTTTCAGCTCGGAGATGGACTTAGCATGCTTTTGAACATCTTCTTCAATTTGTTGGAAGTATGTTGATCTGTGGTGCACGAAGAGAGGAACATAAGAGTGATTTTAGGATTTAAAGATTGTTCCATATCCTTGGAATAAAATATAACTGTTAGCGTCCTAGTCTAATGTTAAGTTCTTCAAGAAACAATCTTTATACCTCTTTGTGATTTCTGCTAGTGCATCAGCCATTCCTTGGTTTCCTCCAGAACTGTTGTTAGCCGCAGTCTTTCTTCCAGTGGATGATTTGACATTTGGATTACCTCCTTCAACCTTTCCCTTGAGAACTCTATACAAATTTCCCATTTGGCTTGATCTCTTCAATTTAGTTTCTGTCTTCTTGGGGCGTAAAGATCTTGCTGCCCCTGGAGGAGGCGGCGGTGGAGCAGCTTCTTTTCCAAGTGGCGTGGGTGGAGGTGGCGGCAATGGCATTGATCCATTTGAGGAGATCATGCGTGTAGGAGGTGCGGGTGGAACTGCTCTTGCAGCTCCTGGAGGTGGGGGAGGCGGTGGAGGCAGTACTGCTGCAGTTGTCTTTTCTGAAGATGGTAGTGGCGGCGGCGGCGGCGGGGGAGTTGGTGGTGCTACTGTGCTTTCAGATGCCATAGGGGGTGGTGATGTCAGACCTGCTGCTTCTCCATTTTGGTGCAACTTGTGTGATGGTTGCAATGGAACAAGTGGTGAGTGAGATGGTATCCTTGGTGCCACGAAAATATTAGATATGGATGGTGTTGGTGGAGGGGTAGGTGGTGAACGCGGCTGTAGTGGTACCTCTTCCATTGTTGATGACAACACTGGTGGTTCTGATGGTGATAGTGGTGCTACAATTGCTCTTGCTTCAGTTGCTACCAAAGTTGTCTTGGTCGTTTCAATTTCATGCATTCCATTATGTTGGTGTCTTACATCCTCAGATGTTACAGGCTTGTTAGCTCGAGAGTCCGTGCTTTCCTCTGTTTCAATCATCACTTCATCATCTAACCTTCTCCTTTGATTCAAAATTGTAGTCTTTCCTACCATGTCTCTCAGTATTTCATCATCCACATGGTTCCTTTGGTCTGAGTAGCTGAAATTATGAAATCCTGCATTTGGAAGCATGTGGAACGAGAAGCGTTTTACATCGATGGGGTTCAGTTTCCCAATAGCCTGATCTCTCAGAGACCGGAGAAGAGGTGAACTAGAAAATCGAACAAATTCTCCAGAATGGCGAGATTCCATGAAATCTGGAAGAACTGAAGTTGGGGTGACAGGAGAGTCACAGCATGAGGTGCTGCTGAGATCTGAATAAGACCCTGTCAGGAATTTTCCACACACACTAGTTCGTGGACTGCCTTTACTCTGATCATCTTCATCAATTACGTCGAACTTCTCTTTCGGTATCTTCATCAGGCAATTTAGTGTTCTCAATGCAAGTTCAACTGCCAAGAGGTAAAGTGAAAAGATACCTAAGAAACTCACAGAGCTTGCTTCCACTGGTTATAAGAAAGTACATGAATAGGGGACCTCAGAGTACTCCAAGATCATATAATAGCAATTCGTCCGTTATGACCAAAACATGAAGACATTTAAATTAAGAAGTCGCAAGTCTTACCAAGTTGTTCTGAATTGAGTTCGCTATTGCCATTCATGTGATTTGTACTTCTGTCCATCCAGTCTTGATTAATCATCCATGAATCTCCAATAGATGTCAAAACCTCACAAAAATAGACCAGAACCTGCTCCCGTATGAAGATAGTCAGCTAGGGGGTTGAGAATAGAATTCAGTAACTTCAGTAAATCAACTTCCGGATGTGCTTAAGTGGCGAACCTTATCAATAGATGCTCCCTTAGTTTCTAAGATATGATTTCTGGGTATGGTTTCAGGGAAAAGCTTGTGTAGATCTTTCATTGTTACCAGCACCAGCTATATGAATAATAAGAGTTAAAAGATCATCAAATGTCATTTATGCAATTCTTTTGACCATGTTGTACGAAAGAGGTTGGAGTATTACTTCATTTATGGTAGCTGAGCCATTACAAGGTGGCAGGTCAATAATGTCCCTGAAGCTAAAGATCTTCTTCTTGAGCTCCACCATCAAGATGAAATTCCCTGCAGATCCGCGGGAAAGATCTGTTTTTGGGCCTTTCATTTCCATCTTTTGATTCTTGACTGATTGAAAGCCTTTTGCTATCTGCATCAACTTTTCCATGAATATTGCATAAACACAAAATTTTTACAGTTGATAAGATATTCATAATCTTTGAGTAGCAGAATTACATTCATGAAAGCCTCTCCTATAACTACCAATTTTTCTTATCAAGATTAAATCGGAATTATCTGTAGAAATACAATCAGAATTAGTTCCTGATTGCAAGTTTCTGGGTTGAGGGACCAAATATGGTTTGGAAGACATCTGAATCCTTTTCTTCAATTGGTGAAACCTAAATAAATATTTCTATCGACTTACAAGAAAGCAATTATTGGCCATAAATTATGGGTATATGTCTCTCTTCTGTTCCAAACTTATTCAGGTTCTAAGATGCAGAGATCATCCCAATTTATTGGTACGAAATCCAGATGATCGTCAAACAGTCCAAAGCAAATGATAGTTCTCATAATAATCTAGGGTATCAAAGTATTTTGGAAAAATATAATGAAGAACTGGAATTCCCTGAAATTGAAATAAATAATGATGCAAATACCTCTGAATCTTCATAGCAAGGCCAAAATGCTGGAACGGGATGAAACATATACAATTCAAAAGGTTTGCTAATGGCATTACAAGATACTTCCCCAAGATTGAAAACAAACCATTTCTTTAATCATGAACGTGTTGATCGATTACCTCAAACTTGGAAGGTTTGCGACCGAACAGTAACGGCTTCAAACCACAGAGGCTACCAGAGGTCATACCTCGAGTCATATAAAACAGTGGAACAAGAAGGAGGCCAGCGACGACGAACAACCAGACAACTTCATTGAAATAAGAAGAAAAAGCCACGAGGGTCAGTTTGAGTTGTGTAAGGGAGAAGAAATATAAAAAAAGAAGAACAATTCGAAGTTTCAAATGGTTCCTGCAGAAACCATCAACGTGCAGTGCATTAAATAGATTTCTTTTTTCATGTATTGTTCTTGCTGACAACGGTAGAGAGGAAGAAAAAGGAGAGCATATAATATATATTGGGGCTATGGAACTTCTCTTTCTCATAGAGCTAGAGAAGAACAAAGAAACAGAGAGAGCAGTTGGGCTTTTAATTGTTGAGCTGCTCCGGAAATAATGCTTTCCGGGCAGCTTAGTTTCTCTGAGCTATTACCGGTTAGTGTTCCAATGCTTTTGGAGGGATAACGGCTCTGTTTTCAACGACTAACTGCTCTCTCCGAGTACAAGGTTAAATATGGAATCCGACAGATCAGCTACTTACATTTTCCAAATTACGTTATTCATTATGCACTAAAATATTTTAATCGTTTGTTCAAAATGTAACCTCCTTTAGGAATTGCTTAGATCGATAATTAAATTAAGACTGTTTCTTGTGTAAATAAACTTCCTTAATTATTCATGATTATGATGTTTCTTTAACCTTTACTTATTCTCCCTATTCTCTGAACAGTGAAGGAGCCAACTAACAGATTTAAGTTGGCGGGTTTGATGATCCAAATCCAGTACCTAGCATAATTATTTAATGTAGGACTATATCATATATACTAAGAAACAAAAACTTGGGACTTTGAGAGGTAGAATAATTATTTTCTTAAATTCGAACCTTATAGTACGTAGGTTGAAAGATAAGATAATGTCGACGGGGTCTCTTTCTTTTAATTATCCTGGTGGAGGGTCAACGTTAAACCGACGTTCAAGTTATGCATAAAGTTTAAATGATACTTTAATCCGACCCTTATAGTACGTATATTGAAAGATAAGATTTAGATGTTGCTTCTCTATTCGGAAGTTTCCTGCCTTTAGTTTCATCTTTGTTAAGAGAGGTAGTATCACCATATAAACCAACATTTGAACTCTGCACATCTGCTTCCAAGAATGATGAATCAATTCCGGGTCTGTAGTCCAGGATTCCCTACTGGACTCGAGTCTACAGTCTCAACCAAGCACAAAATAAAAAACTATTTGGTTCCTTGGTATTTTTTACCGTTGCATCTATTATAAATTAATCCAATCCACTCTATAATTCTTTAAATTTCAACTCAATCTTCATAGTTTCATTTAATACATAAAGTGAACATATATAAGCAAAACATGCTAAAATCTTTAAACATTTTAAATACTCTTTAAACATTTAAATTTAAAAAACAAAGAAATATCTACAAGTTTATTTGAAAACTCTCATAGTCTTTTGACTCAAGAGTAAACACATTGTCATAAAAATCTCTAATTACTCCACTAGATCACTATCTCAAATGCCTATTAGCATTATTTTTTAACTTAGACCTTTTTATTAATCCAAATTAAGTAGAGTAAAATTATTTATATTTGTTTATTCATATACTACTATTTTTCTTTGTTTCTTATTTTTATGTGTGGGATAATATAAATGCTCAAAAAGAATTAACATTTAACTCAATTCATGCATAAATTATATACAAAGTATCATAATTTCAAATCAAGTATTCATTTAGGGAGCTCTAATTCACCATCTGATCGCTAGGAATATGTTAGTATCTTTATTTTATATCTTTTTGTGTGTTAATTTCCTTGATTCTTGAAGTTTGAAGTTATACTTAATAGGAATTAATCTTGTTTTATGTCAAGATGTATTCTGGAACTAAATAGAAAGAACCGCGATGATTTTAGGATAAAAAAAACTGACCTAGACGTTAACCCTAATTAGACATGACCTCGTGCAACATCCAAAAGTTCGAAACGCAGCAGATTGGAAGTTTAAAGAAAATGACTCAGCCCCAAACGTAGACATTTTGGCTACTCATTAAAACGACATCAAGCAGCACATGAGGGCAGAAGAATATAAAGCCATAGCATAAAACGTAGACGTTTAAAAGGCTGGAGGGTTTGGGGTTTTTAAAGTGGCTTGCGTGGAATAAAGGGGCAGCTCTTTATTGGTTAAAAAATCACGCAACAGGGGAGAGAGCAGAAGTGAGACGGCGGGTTATGAGTGTGAATGGAGACCTGGGACAATCATATCTAAATTGTCCCATCACGCTACAAAGAGAGGGGATACTGAGTGGAGTTTGAGGGAGCAACAGTGAGCGGAGGTTTGGTGAGAATAAATAGGGAGGGCTGCATTAACAAGTGAGTGGAGGCTGCGTAAAACAATCAATGACCAATGGCAGCGGCAGCTAAGCAGAAGAGAGGCGTGGAGAGTGGAAGAAGAGAGTTTTGCGTGAGAGTGGTGAGGCATGAATAGTAAC
>JAOQMQ010000003.1:15679858-15691980 GCA_027563845.1 Erythroxylum subrotundum
AATTAAAATAATAATAATAATAAAACAAAAATGAAAATGAAAATATGTGTCAAATTATTTTTTGTTTTTTACTTTTTATCATTTTAATTTTAATTTTTTATAAAATTAATAGTAGCATAATTATAATTATAATTTAATTTAAAATTTTTATTAAACTAATAGTAGTATAATTAAAATTAAAATGATAAAAAATAAAAAAGAATCACGGGCATGACGTAACCTGTGACGTGACACTTATGAGAAAAATTAAGTAACTGGTCGCTTAAAATTTAAGCAAAAATGACAACATTTTTTATTGGGACAAAATTAAACAGAATAAGGTTAGACGGAGGATGCTGTGTACACATAATTTCTTTTTTTTTTGTCTTAGATCAGGGTATCTACTGGCGGATCCAGTGACTAATCCCCTTGCTGATTTGTAGGCACCTCACAGGATGGGACAGCTAGCTCAAGGATTTAAGGTTGCTTTATACCCAAAATCAAGGATTGAACCCCTGACCTTTGGTTAAGGATGAATAACTCCCTTCCACTCAACCACGCCCCTCGAGCAGTATACATAATTTCTAAAACAACAAGTACTTATCGAGAAGTGCGATTAATTGTACTACAACTACCAGAGTCACAGCATCTGTAGCAGCAATGGTGAGAACGTCTGCACAAGAAACTATTCCGGGGCAGTCAGATTCTATTTTATTCTTAATCATATCATTGATTCTGAAACCTTCCAAAGAGTTTATGTTTGTAGAAGCTGCTTTCTCTCCTAGCAAAGTAATTTTGTCATCTAACAAAACGGATCCATCGCATCCCTGCACTCATCAAACCATACACTATGATCGTTAATCCTTATGCTGCACCACCTTAAAAGATCGGGGGAAAGAAGTTGAGAGACTGGACCTGAACGAAGCAGTCATGGAAGTGTAACCTCACTACCCTTGCTGCATTACGAGGATCAGGGAGCACTGCACATTCCGTTTCTTTCTTAACAAGGTCGAACACCGTAGGGGAAGAAGATGAATAACAGTCAAGAGTCAAGAGTGCTTATGGTGGAAATGAAAACCAGAGTGCAAATGACAAAGTTGGGAGCTTGGAATGAAGGTGAAGTGTCATAGTTGCTTTTTCTTGAATGTTACAAAGAGAGTTGGAGAGATGTGGACTATGAGATGTATAAGTGCAAGAATGCTGCGCTTAGAACTCTTGTTTTCTGCATTGACTTTGGAGTTTTTTACATGAACATCTCGACAGTCAACAGAGGATGCAAGTAATCTTGGCATGGTTGGTGGGTAAAATTACCAAAGAGACGACAGAGTAAGGTTCATAAACTAAAAGTATTCACTTCCCATATATGTAAATTACTCATGGACAAGCCACCAGACCAGAAAATGTTCATACCTAAAATCTCTACCATCCATGTTTTCTACACTTCCATTGCAAAACAAATTTCAGGGTTTTCTTCCTGACGTAGTATAGCTTTAAGCAAATAATCTTTGTATAGACTATAGTCAACTACTTGATTTTTATCTTTTGAGTTCGTTGAACTGTTATTGGAGTGGACTGACCTGGTTTGACGGTTTAGCGTACATTATTCTCCTGTCAAAGTAAATCAGAATCAAAGCAAATCTTGCAGTTCGCTTCACTCCTGTAACTTAATTCGTTCTTTTTCTAGTAAAAAAAAAAAAAAACAGAAACACTGCAAGAAATTAAAGAGCAAATTCTACCGCTTGAATATTAATTATCCATGTGGAGTGACACCGGTTTGTTACTACCATTACTTTCCTGTATCACCACCGATTTCAATTGTGAAACATGGGAAACCCTTGGCTTAAAAAGAACAGGCCTTCCGATGGTAACAATCTCAATGCAATAGACTGCTGGCATGGTTGCAGTCTTAATGGCATAGAGATGCTCCATACCACCACTTTTGGGTTCAATATGCAAATTAAATAATTACTTTCTTCCCACGTGTGCAATGGAGATTTCACATAACTTAGTTATGCCCCTGCTATACTTCACGCTTCATACATTAATTGCAAAAGGTAATAACGAAGATAAAAGTTGCAGTGAATTTTAAGATGTCAACAGGAAGTAATTAAAAGCATTAGGAGAAACTTGGAAATGATGAGAAAAGTAAGAAGCCAGTGTGATAAGGGAAAACAAACAATAAATTATGCTCTTATCTACTCAAAATTTCATGCAGGCTGGATAGTTGAACGAACAAACCAAACGAAATGCATCATGTGTATAATTCACAATCAAACGGATGATCCTTAACACAACCAAACCTTGAGTCTTTATCGTCATCATCTCCATCAAAGCTCAAGTCAAGCCAATCCGACAAATTCTTGTGCAATAAACCCTTAACTAGGGTCAATGCAGAACCACCATATTCAGGCCAAGAAACACAAAGAGTTCCCCTCGTGATTTTCATTTGACATTGGGCCAAGAGAGCTGCTGCCAGGCCATCAACGACACTCCCAGATGGAAAATAGTCAATACCCTTCAGCAATGAACAGCCTCCGGAACTAAACTTTTTCTCTGCATATGACTCTAGCTTGAAAGCGTAGGTTTCATCTGGTGAAAGTTTACCACGGAAGTTCTGACTCTGAAATGAATCAAGGATCAACACCCTCTTAGGTATAATTTGCTCCCCAATGAGCAACTTCGCAACTATGTTGGCTCTCTCAGCACTGACTGGACACTGAACACAGACAACGAGAGTTGGATTATCAACATTACTAAGAGCATAGATATTGCAGGATTTGTCACTTGGAGAGGGAGATACAGAATTTCCTGCAAAATGGGTCTCGGGTAGAAAAAGCCCCCCTATTAAGGTCTTCAAGGGTACATGATGGAAGGCATATAGAGAAGGTGCTGACAAGGCAATAATGAGGAGAGAGGGCTGGAGGGGCAATTCCAGTTTTGGATTGGAGAACACGAGGAATGGTGACGGAAGAGGAGGTGATGATGGGGTGAAATTGTTGAGCTCCTCTTGAAAGAACCTGGAAGGAGGTGGGATCTCTGTGAGCACGTCTTCCATGTCCTGCAACGTGAATCACCTGCAGGTGGCAGTAAGCACATGCTATCAGCATAAAATCCCACATTCATTACTTGCAGAATACAGAACGAACCATAGGATAAATTATTCATCCCCAAGTTGACTCATAATCCTATCAGATCAAAAGCAACAGAAAGTAGCAAACTTGGATTAACAAATAACTATAATACGATCTTGACATCTACTAGAAAGGAACATATCCCATTACATATAACAAGAGTTTACATCTGATTGTTTATCAATCATAGATATAAACAAGCTAATTACGCAAATGAATTCCTTTCTGGGTCACGAAGGATTAGGGATCTATGGTTTATCAATTACGCAAATGATTGAATAAACCATCAACCCTGATCCCTAATCCTTCGTGACCCAGAAAGCAAAACTCCATAATAAATTTTTTTTCAGATAAACAAACATAAGCCTAAGCTATACCCTGATTCTTTAACAAGCAATAGGCAACACCACAACGGCCAGAAGTTTGATACAAGGAAATAAAAGGACGAGGAATGCAATTAGTGACAAGAAAGAGAGGAGAAGGAAAGAAGACGCACCACGAGTACGAAAGCGGCGTCGCTAAGAGAATGCGAAGTACAAAGCTGCAGTGCTTCTGCTTCCAGTTTTCTTGAGTGTAAAACTTGAAAGCGTAGACTATTGTCCAAGGCAAGGCAAGGCAGCCATAAAAAGAAAGCGAAGGGCATTTACGACATTGAAACTTCTAATTATATGATGATGCTCTAAATATCCTTGTGTTGGGAAGACATTGATTATATCCGTTTCTTTATAGAATAAAAGTAGTTGAAAATTTATACCTTTATTTGTTTCAAATATCTAGTACATTAGATGTGTTCTTTGTATCTCCATTGCTTTTCATAAATAAATGAATTTTCTTCTACATTAGATGTGTTCTTTGTATCTCCATTGCTTTTCATAAATAAATGAATTTTCTTCTATTTATATTTTGCTGATATTTTGGATTTGTCGACACAACCATGAAGTTGAAGTGTCAAGTTGATTTTCCATGGTTGTGTTTGCTATATAAAAAAATGTTCATTGTTCATTGTTAGCTACTTCTGCACTACCATTGATTCTCCAGTTATGCTTAGTTCTTTCCTAAAACAAAATATTATTTTATCTATAGCCTCTTCCAAGGAAATCATTTTCTCTAAGTACAACCATTAACGATTGTATTGTTAGGATCAATATGTATTAATCATGTTTAAATATCATGTGTATTATAAAAAAATGGCTAAAAATAAAACATACATGGATTTTATCACATTTGCACCTGGTATATATTTGACATGAAAAGAGTGTGAAGGCGTTGTTAATGGATTAAAGAATTCTATTTATTATTGTTTCAACAATTTGTAGAAGCTGAAAGGAAATACTCTCGAGTTTATCAAAAGAATGCATTATGTTCAATGGTAAAATAAGATTTGTAATTTTTACTATTATTATATTTAGTATATAATATAAGATATCCTTATGCTGCGTAATTGTCTAGATTCCTTATATTGATTGTCCCAATTGTAAAGACAAAAAGAAGTTACATATACAAATTGGTAAGCTTAATATTGGTCAATATTTTTATCAATCTAATGATTCAAATATGAGTATTACCCTTGTGTTTTTATAATCACATTATGATTATTTCAATTATAGCTTATATGATGTTAATGTTATACAACTGAATAATGATCATTCAAATTATAGGTGTCTTATAGGTATATGGTCTTATTAAAAGAGTTGAGGTTTTGTTATTGTAAATTTTTTTTGCTATACATCTTTTCTCAGTAAGACTTGTTATTGCACACAAGAGGTGAGTTTATATAGTAAATTTCAAAATTTGATACAAGTTTGATATTTGTATTTGTATTTTATTTTGTAAGTTTCGAGTGACTATATATCTTGGGCATCTTATGCATCTTAGCACACATCGTTCTTCAAGACAAAGCTTTTGTTTGCTTATATTTTATTAGTTTATATTCGTGTCCTTAAAAATCTTAGTTATGTATTTTGGGAACATTTAATATATTTATAAATATCTATATTTCAAAGTTATTCTTGATTGTTAACATTTCGATTCTTTATGAATTGTTTAAAATATAACTGTGTGAAGTCCTAATAGGTCATAAAGATGCATAGTGGCAAATCGATCAATTGTTAAAATATGATTGTGTGATATAGCACATACTTCGTGTGATATAGCAGCACATACTTCTCTTTGTGAAGTCAAGTTACCAAATATGCACTTAACTATAATTTAGATTAAAAATCATAGTCACAACATCCTTTCTTGTTTAGTTTTACACAGTTGACATCGAAAATTTTCTTTTTCTCTTATAGATAAGTATTAATGGCTACTATAATTAGCAAGGACATATCCTCAATTGGTAATTAATAACCCTGAAGTCACGTCTAACGTCATAAACCAATATCTAGAACACAATATAATATACCAATTTCCAAAACACAAATATAAAAGTCTAAACATAATATACCAATTTTCAAAAACATGATTTAGTTGGTGTTTGTTATCTCTGTTAATTTGAGAATTTCGGGGCATTGCCCCCTTTATTTACCAAAAAAAAAGAACATAATTATACCAATCTAATATAATATACCAATTTCCAAAGACAACATAATATACCAATTTCTAAAATAAAAATATACCAACATAATGGTCACATCCTCAATTTCTAAATCACAACACAATGTTCAAATCCATATCCAAATCATAATACAAAGTTTAAATCCATATCCAAATCATAACACAATGTTGAAACACAGTTCATTTTGCTCTAGATTCACCATCATTAACTTGAGATTTTCTTGAAGTTGATTTTTTGGCCCTTAGTTTGAATCTTCTCCTGCTTGTGGTTGTTGTTTGAGCATTTGTATTTTAAGGAGCTTGACTTGGTTCAAAAAATTGAAATTGACTTCCCCCATTTATAAAATATAATAAACAAAAAGTATAATACTGTTAATTAGGAATAAATGACAAATAATTAGCTAAAATTTTGTAATTTGGTACCGAACCATAAAATAAGTATTCATACTAACTTCTCCAAACTTTATACCATATCTTTGGATGGCCTATATAAATATAAAGATTTATGATATTTTAAAAAAGTTACGGGAAATTGAAAATTAAAAGTGAATATTCACTCACTACCCTTTTCTCCCTTCTTAAGATAGATGTTGCAGTGTTAGATCTTGTAAATATTGATTTTCTTTCTCTTCTTCTTGTACCATTTTCAGTGTTGGATGTACGTGCCAAATTGTTTGGTGGTCTTCCTCATTTTTGTTACATTATACATATACAATTTGTACAAATATTTAGCTTATATACAGTTATAAATAAATCTATAATTACCTTAGCAATTTCAGGCTATCTTAGAGGTTGGTCCTTATTTTTGGATCCTTTTTTAGTATGAACAACTTCAAAACAATATTGACATCTTACTTTGTTTAACTTGTTTAGATTATGTGGTTCTTTATTTTTAAACCTTATTTTATCCTTTTTAGGCCTTTCATGCACTTCTTAATCAATAGAGGTAACATAGGCTACAAGTTTTCAATCTTTGGAAAATTTTTTGGACCACTTATAAGTTTTATGACATACTGATAACTCTTTAAATAACATTTACGTTTCCAGCATCGGCTCACATACCCATTGATATCCTCCCTCTGATATGATATATAAGTAAATGCGTGCTTACATGGGATTCTTGTTAAATCCCAAAGTCTACACTGGCATGTTCTTGCTTGTAAATTAACAATAAACTTGTTTGCAAAATGTGTTACTTCAAACTTCAAACTTTTGTTTGTCTTGGTGATACAGTGCCTTACTTCTCATTGTGCAGTCTCTATCTTCTTTCTCGCCCTTGGATATATATCATTTGTGGATTTGATCATCATATCTCTTTTGTCATGAATTCGAGTCATTAAAGCAACTCAAATATCCTTTAGCATATTGATCAAGCTTTCTAATCGGGCTGCACAAATGAATCTATTAAATGTATCTAATGTTGTTGTGAACAATTTCACACTTTGGATCTTATGCTCACAAATGATTTCATAAAAGTCTTAAAGTTCCTTACATTGAAGTCATAGTAAGCCTTTTCTTAAACAATCTTCAACTCAACCATTATTTCATCAAATTTCACTTCGAGTATGTAATTAACCACTTGCTGAAATAAGCTTCTATATGTCTGGCCTTTATTTAATTTAGACCAATTGGTATAGAAATATCGAGCACATTTTCTATACTCAACTTCTTAGAAGAGATTGTTTAATGCATCCACTAAACCCTAAAAAAAAGAGAATGCACAAAACAATATAATATAAGTATGATAATTCAAAACATATATACAAATAAATAGTATAAATATATGAATGTTCACCTTTTGTTGATCTTTTAAAAAAGTCTATAAATTCCCATTTATGTTTAGATATTCAACAAGAAGACTTAAAAACTAATCCCAAGATTGGTAATTCTCTCCTTCATTCACAGCTTAACATATAGGGTACATATGATTATTTCCATTACGCCTAATTGTGGTTAACAAAGCACCCTTAAGAAACGTCTTAAAAAAAATCCAACCATATTAATTTTTAGAAACCACCAAGGAAACCATACTTTAATGCACTAAATCCAACGTAAAACCTCTTAAACATTGGTTATGTAGACTTTTCATCAAGTTTATTTTAGATAATGAATTGGCCTTTTTTATCGGCCCTTCGTAATTCTTATCTATAAGATCATAATTTTGCATAATGCCCTTCTATAGATCCTCGTATCATCATAATAACTACCTATTTAGCTCTATAACATTAAGATTTAGTCACCTTCAATGCATACTTCCTTTGAAGATCATATATCATTTTGTTAATTGGCCAATTTGGGTTCCTCCTATACTTGTGTAGGAATTTATTTGCTATCCACTTCTTACTTGCTTGCTTATTTCTTTATACTTTCTTGCAAGTATGCTTGTTTTCCAATATCTTAATTACAAATATTTTTCATTTCCAATCTAACTAGTATAAACCCCAAAGAGAAAATGTGGATCATAAACATGACTATATTCTTATACCAGATCTCGCTATCAAAACATCATATCCATAATATCTTATTGCGTCCTTAAACTGAACCTCATCCATAAACTTCACGCTAACTTCAAACCGAAAATCTTTCATATCTACTTTTTGATTAAAAACAATATATTTCTTCCTTATGTTAGAGGCCTCATACCTACCATCATCACTATATATTGGTGATTGAACTTTAATATTACTATCCTTATATTCACTACATTAGTATTGTGAACTCCCTACTTCTCTTTATGAATTCTTTGAATAAGTTTGCTCTTTATGACTACATTTTTTTACTGCTTCCAACCACATCCGCAACATCATCAAATTCAAATCCGCTACTTACCTTCTTCCCATATTTCTTCTTGTTAGCTCTCACAATAACATATTCATCATCCCCTATATCATTTTCAAATTCACTCATCTCTATAACAGTAAAATCTTCATTATCGTATTCCACTTGAACTTGGAAATAACTACTCTTCATTGCTGATATCAAAATCAATTTCTTCACCATCAGTGACAGGATTATCATAACTATTCTCATAATAGATTTCAATGTTGCAGTTGTTCAATTCTTCCATGTGCTAAAGCATCGACAACATATCCTTATCATGGTGTAAGCTCAACTCCTTTAAGCATCTCATTGGCTCTTTTGGAAATTTGCAAAACATAAGTAAAAATTTGTCCTTTATCTTTCAATACTCCTTTAGTACTAATATACTAAGTTCATCAACATCAACATCAATATCCTTATTCCTTTTGATCTTACCCTTAACATATTTGTTCTCATCATTTTTTTTCCAATACTCTACTATAATGAAAGTCAAAATTTACCACCATCTGTATTACAAAGAGTTTTATTATTAGCTTTAAAATAGTAAACACCTTAAAAAATCAAAACAATAAACATAAGAAACAATTTAGGCTACATTTTCCATTAGCTATAAACTAAATATGAAGGCTATATTAGTTGTCATTAAACACAATGAAGAAAATGGTTATAAACTTTAATGCATAACTAACTAATAACAACATTTAAAACTTTATGTATGTTCCAATGCTTCATAATACGTTTTAATTTGTCAAAATAGTTAAATGGATAAGAGAAAAGTATTGTGTTGCTTTCATTTTCACAACTTAAGATTTGTCTTGTACATTTTGTATAAAATAAAAAATTAAAAAGGTAGATTTCTTATTAAGATTAATCAAAATATGATAATTGTAGAATTGAAGCTTTATTGAAGCAAAATAATTAATTAAGTAAGAGGATTTGATCTATGTTTATGTTATAAATAGGAAAATATGAATCTTTTAATTGTATCCCAACATGGGAAAACATTTAGATAGCAATATATGATTTGTCACTCAATTAAATCGAGAGACGAGTGTAGATAATATATTAAACTAAATCATTATGAATTTCAAACGTATACCTTTAAATAAACTACTTAAAAATGTATGTCTACATAGAAGTAGAAATATAATAAGTCGTAATTATTCACCTTGTTTCAACCATGCAATTACAATACAATAGCAAAGTTGACAAAAGAGGCCAAGAATTCCATGTCTAATATAATTTGTTTTTTTTGTATATTTCTTTGGCTAACAACATAGTACTCATCTTCTAATAGTACTCATCTTCTAACAAGCCTATAAAACCATCCTTCTCAAAAGTGGTTTCAAGCTCATCATTGGATGGTTTTCTATAGAGGTCTTCATTAAACAAAGACTTAATAGGCCATCTATAATATGTAATCTTGTACAAATCTTAAAATGTCCAAAACCCACTAAAGTTTTAACTTGATCAAACTTAATTTATTTCCTAGTGTAATAACTCCCTTTTCCTAAGTGAATTTATCTAATTAATAATTTTATTATTCTAATCTCTTGACCTAATCATTGAGGTAGTCAATATATTCTAGTAGACCTGATGTTTTATTAGACTATCCCATGTCTATATCAATTAATTCACCTAACTCTTGAACCAACTTCTTAGTACCTTTATGGGCATATCACAATGACCAATTTAGCTTTTAAAAGTCTAAGGCTACATGCTTATTGCAAATAGATATGGCCCTAAGACACTGTAAAAGTAAAAAATAACATCAAAATTTCAAGACTTAGTAGAGAAAAGTCAATCAGGGAGAGATCGAGAGAGAGAACATACCTTTACTCTATGATGATGGAGTAGCAACTTTAGAGCTAGGAGGTTTGATATAGCAACAAATTTAGAGCTTAGGGGAGTAACTTTATTCTATCACAATGAAGAAGCTACACAATTGCAATCAAAGCTAGAGGAGCATAATAGTCAATAGGGAAGGGAAGAAAAAAATGTTTCGGGGTAGAAGCATGTGGGTTACTAAAAGCAATTAAATTAGGTTTTGTGTTTTATAATTTTATAAATAATAAATAATTAGTTGGAAAAAAAGTGGACAAATGATACCAAAATAGCAATTACAAAATTTGGATGTTGGGCTATTTTCATAACCAATTAAAATTTAAGGTATTTTAACACCATTTTTAAGGTTTGGGCCAATATTGCAAACTGAAAAAAGTTTGAGATTTTTTTTAATAATTTACCCTTGGTATGAATATGATTGTTTTATTATCTACCAAAATGCAACTGTGTTGTAACAAATTGATTATCTTTTGGTTTGAAGCATGTTATTTGGTTATTAACCAAATTATAGTCATTTTATAACAAGTAAATTAACCAAGTGTTTTGTAACAAAACCTTATGCATTTTGCAAATAAAAATGCAAGCATTTTGAACCAGGAAAAGCATAAAATTTTAAATTTTGTAAAAAAAAAGGGGAAAGGGAAAGAAAATGCAATGGAGAAAGGAGTGGAGGTCACCCACAACAAAGGACTAACAGGCAAAGCTTTTACGTTTTGACCCAAGTGAAGCTTAAGATTTTGTGTTCTAAATGTTGATTCGCAATAGAGGAGTGGGAGAGAAGTGAATTTATGATCTATTAAATTGGATATGTATTTTGATTTAACCTTTTAAGCATTTATCCTTTCATTTAATTTTACTAGTCTAAGGTAAGCTTTTAGGTCAAATTTGATGTAACCTATTTTTATCAATTTTGGTTACGTGTATTTTAGTCTAACCTGTTAAGGATTTATCATTCATTTAATTTCCCATGTTTGGTTTGAGATGACTACTTAAACTTAGTCCTTACTTTTGTACCAAACCCAAGAATTTAATTGCCTAGGTTAATATGAATACTTTAACTAAGCCCTTACTTTGTGTTACTTAAACTATTAATCTCTAATAAATGCAAAAAGCTTTTGTATACCTATAAAAAAGAGTACCAGTGGACATCAAATGGTTAGATAACAATATATCACTTACTAGGAAGTAAAATTGTAGAAGGGGAGTCTACATAGTAGTTAGAACTAAAGACTAGTGTTTAGAAAAAGATGAAAGCGAACTATGGTTATGTTATTCATATGTGTACAAAAGATGGGAATTGAAAGCAATATCTATGTTGTATAAACTTTACCTTAAACCTTTATTTATAAATATGATGCTTTTATGTGTCACAAGTTTTTGGTTGTTTAAATGTCATAAAATTTCATTTTCAACTTCTTTTTTAGTGTTCTTTGAAGGAATATAGAGGCCTCAATGTATATATTTCATGGAAGAGAAAAGAAAAAAAAGAATAGCTACAATATATGTTGATTCTAACTTGAAAAAAGCTAAGTGTTGCATATTGGATTGCATTTATCATTTAGAAAACTAGAATATATATTGAATTTTGTATTGAAATGATATTGACATGCCATTTTGTTCAATATTAGAGTGTATTAAAATGATATTGTTATTGATATGTCTAATTATTGAAGTTGAATCACACGTTAGTAATATAATAATCAATACACAAGAAGGGGGTTGAATTGTGTTATCTTTTTCGTTAAACCCTTCTTAAAAAATTATTCGATTCAGAAAACTTTTGTACTTGAA
>JAOQMQ010000003.1:15713588-15742316 GCA_027563845.1 Erythroxylum subrotundum
AAAAAAAAAATTTAACGGCTAATTAGGGTTAATGGGATAACTCTTCAAGGCAAGACGATCACGATTCACGTGTTTATGCTCCAAGAGTTGGGTTCCGGAGACGGGATCCAACATTTGTACCCTTTTAGTTGTTCACCTTTAGTTTCCAAAATTTAAGCTTAGTAAAGACTTAAAAAAAAGTTGTTGTTTCATAAAGTGTACACAAATTCTTTTTTGGAGAAATCATTAATAAAGGTAATAAACTTCACCTCAAGTCTCGATCCTTTCAATATAGCCAATGCTTATTCTTATCAATTTTATAACTAAAATCATTTACATGTAAAGTGCCTAAAGAAATCAAATTCTCTCTCATTTTGGTATATGCTTAACATCACTCAATATCCTAACAATACCATCTTGCATCTTAATTTTGACTTGTCTTAATCCAACTATTGCATAAGTTTTATTATCACTCAAGCAGATAGAACTAAAATTGCTTGACTTGTATAAGTTAAACTTTTCCTTGTTTCATGTAATGTGATATGAACATCTCGTATCTAGAATATAGTAGTTTGTAAGTTGAATTTTTGAAACATATAGCATATCCTTGTTGTTGTAATATAAGTCATCCTTCTACATTACTTTAGCAAACTTTAGTAACTCATTAGATTTCCTTTCATCATTCTGCTTCATCTTATTAAACAATCCCTTTTGATGTGCCAAGTATACTTGCACTTGTAATTATTTTTGCTCTTATATTTAGAACTGAAATTACTTTTAGTAGATCCATTTTTGCTTTGCTTTCTCCGATTATCTTGATTTCCTGTCATATACAATCCTTCACTATAAGAGTTTTCACTAATATTATATCTCTATTGGTTATGAGCAAGTAATGCTACAATGATGTCTTCCACACTAATAATTTCCTTTCCCAATGTGAATATGGTCACCATACATTTATGAAAGAGATGTAAAGAACATAGCCAAATTATTTCTTTATCCTTGTCTATAATAATTACGTCAAACCTTTGAATATCACTAACTATTTAATCAAAAGCATTAATATGTTGGTCTAACCATCATACACCTTCAGCCTATGTAGCCTCTAGTTTAGAAATAACTTGTTCTTGAAAGACTTTGACATATACTGACTCTCTTTTCTTATACATATCATTAGGGGACAAACTATCTATAATGTTATATATAAACTTGTCTACTAGACATAACCGAATGGTTCCTTCTTGTAACCTTATCTTGGTCATTTCAATGAATTAGGAGTCTAATAATTGTATAATCATTTATATGTAAGGATATAATGCATAAATTCTTTCATGATCAAGAGAAAATTTATTTTGATCTTTAAAGAAAACCTCTTGATATTAAAAAAATTGGGGAATTATTGAATTGGTTTTGAATCAAGTTTTCGTTTAAAAAAAAACTTGTTTTGATCTTTAAAAGAATTTGAGAAATTTTGAAAAAACTTGTTTAAGGAAGTTTAGTAGACTAATGTGGTGATTTAGGTAACTAATGTTGGACCTCGAAATTTTTTTCTAAATTATTTATTATTTATTTAATTATTTATGTATGATTTATTTATTTGTGTTTTTTTTATTTTCTTAGAATTGAGTTATTAATTTAGTGGGCATGAGTTAAAAATTAAAATTTTGGATAGAAATATTATAATTAAATTGGAGTATAGTATGGTGATTAATGGATTAAAGAAGTTAGTAGACCAAATGAAAGAAGGGTAAAATTGGAAGGACAACCAAAGAAGAGGGGTATTTTTAGAAGAAAAGGATAAAATGTGTCTTGAATAAGAAAGAAGAGAAGAAGAAATCGTGAGAAGAAAAGAAGAGAGGAGAAAAACGTAGAGAAGAAAGAAAGAAGAGAAGAGAGTCGTGAGAGAAGCTAGGGAAGAAGAAAGAAAACGTGGAAAGAGAAAGAATCAAGCTTGTCTAAGGTAAGTTTATCTTTCTTTCTTGCTTAGGTGGAGAAAGAAGTAGAGAATGGGTTGTGTTGAAAGAAGATTAGACCCATTTTGATTTTCGTGGGTTTTGGAATTAGGGTTTGGTTTTACTAGCTTAGATGAACTATGGGTAGGTTAGGTTTAAGCTTAATTTGTATTTATTGCAATTTTGTGATTATTAAAGTTTATGAATATTATTAGAATATTTTTTTGAATGGAACTTTAGTTTTTTTAAAGAAACTAAGAGAATTCTACCCAAGAGCAAGAGGGAAGACAACCTTGAGTTAGATTTTTGAAAGCAAATTAGATGGGTAATTTATTTATAGTTATTGTGTGATTAGGAAACTTCTTACGTATGTGTGTGTATGTTGATTGCTTGAAATTGAATTGTTGTGACTTGATTAGAAATGCATGATGCATTGTGATTATGTTATACCTTGAAAGTGGTTATAACATTTTGAATTAAATGAAAAGAAGGAAAAAGCATGAAAGTATGAGCATATGATAAAATGAATATGTGCTTTTGTTTGTGCGAGAAAGGAACCATTTCGTTCGTCAGGTGCACGTAGACAAGAGCCTTCTCCTGGCTGCCCACTTGTGGCATATGAGCTCCGAAAATGGACTCATTTTGTTCATGGTGTAAACTTTGGTTTCTCCATTTCGTACCCATAGACCCCTCGAGCTATTTATTTGTGCATTGCTTTTGCTTTGTTGAGCATGATAAATTATTGAGTGTTATGCATGAATGGTTGAGTAATTATATGAGATGCTTATGTGATAACATGTTTAACTTCGAAACTTTGAACTAGAATTGTTGAATTAATCGAATTGCTAGATTATACATATATACATGTACATATGCCTGAATTTGTGACTAATTACCGATGGCTATAAATACATTAGCCACTGAGCTGTGTAGCTCAACCCATCATTTTTCCCACCTCAGGTGCAGATTGAGAAGATCAGTGATCCTTGCAAGGCATTTGGACAAACTCCAAGAATAGTTAGCTTTTGTACTAAGTTAGTTCGATCACTTTTGGATAGCTTTATAAGCATATCAAGCATTGAGCATCCATTTGTATTTGTATTAAGCTATTGATGTGTATGTTGATATGTAATTAAAGCTAGGCTCAAATTGTGGTTGGATTTGTTAATGAAAAATGATTGCTTTTTGCATATGAGTCCCTTCGTCTAAGACAAATTCCTTCGTCTGGGACTGAGTCCATTCGTCTGAGACGAATCCCTTCTTCTGGGACTGGGTCACTTCATCTGATCCATCTATATTTTTGGAAATTTGAGATTTTGACCCTCTATATGGCAGAATCTCTCTTCAAGGTCTTCACAAAAGTTGTATATCTCGAAGTCCTCTTCAAAACCGTCCAAAGAAGACCTTAATCTGATATCTCTAGTGAAAGTTATGCTAATTTTCCTGAAACAGGTGCAATGTGATTGAGGGCAAAAATCATGGTTGATTCTTTTGGCCATAACTTCTCCGTCTGACCTCCAAATGACTTGATTTTTGAAGAAATAGCTTCCTAACACATTCCTCTATCTCTCCATAAAAATTTATAGCTTTTGGTATGGATTTGAAAAAGATTGATTGAATCAAAATAAGGATATGAGTTGAAGAAATGAGTTTGATCACGTCTTATGACTCCAAATGTTGGGCTCCAGAAGCAGGGTCCAACAATTAATATTAAGGTTTTGGATAGATTGGTCGATCAGTATCTTTAAAAAATATATACCATAAGTTTGTGGCCATATTGGTCAACTAATGTGCCGGAATAGTCAATCAATGTTATTGTTACTAGTCATTGTAATGGCTAGTTTTTATTTCTAATGACTATTTTAAGTTGTCTTGAGTATAAATAGACTATATATAAGTTAAGGGAATTATGTTAGGTATACTAGAGTTTTTAAAAGCCTTGGGAGGTTATAGAATGAATTTTGTTATTACATAACATATATTGAGTCTTTGTTCATTGGTGTGAGCAAAAGAAAAAAGCTTTTGAGTTGTATATTTGTTGTAATTAGGAAAATTACTTAGATTACATTTTTTGAAGGTTCTTATTGATCTTGAACAAGATTTGTAAAGTGTTACTCTTCATGCATAGAAAAATAAGATTTGTGAGTATTTCTCTTTACCTGTAATAATGAAGATATTGTATATAGTTTCTCTTCACACATTGAAAGAAAAAGATAGTGAATCATCAACTAGAGCTTAAGGAATGAATGTAGGCTAAGAATTCTTTGTCTAAACCACTACAAATCAACTTCATCTCTCTTTCCATATTCTCTATTTTTATTATTACACTTATTTTACGATTATTTTATATAATATTTTCATAATCATTTGTTACCTAAGAAATATGACAAAATTTTATTAGACATAATTCACCCCTTTCTTGTACTTCATCCAGAACTAACACCACAAAACTTTCTATCAATGAGTTATTTGATTACAACATTTAAGTTATTGATAACATGAATTATTATGAAACATTAAGAAAGGTGCAACATCCAAATCAAACAATTGTCTATATCAATATTAGGTCAGTAAGTGGAGAAATTAATCCTTAATTTTGAAGTAACTCTAAAATATATATATTGGTCATTGCTAAAATTTATTTAAAATGAAAGAATCTACTCTCATGTCAGCTATAAGACTTCAATGGTTGCTCTTAAGGATATGAGATGTTGAAGAGGCCTTACGGGATGCTTGTTATTAAAACAAAAAAAAATGTTTCCTTACTATTTTCAATAAGGTTTTCATCACCCCTCTTACATTATCGTTTATATTAAGGATTTCTCTTGGGGGCCAAGATGTCATTATTCCTTATTTTGCAACTAAACATTTCACCCATTCGAAAAGTTTGAATGAATCTATTTCACCTATAAAGATTCATCATCAATAAAAAAAATTTAGATGCATTTATATAGATCATTTTATTCATCAGTCTAATAGAATTTATGTCTGGCTCACCTTCTTCCTTTGGCATATGAACATCCCTCCATTTTACTTTAGCTTTGGAAATATCTTTTATGTCACTTATCTATAAAATGTTTTTGATTTTCTTTTTTATAACTTTATAGGTTAAAAAAAAGTCTCAAACTTTAATCAATTTTGTAATACTAGCCTAAACTTTAAAAGTGATGCTAAAATATCCAAACTTTCAATTTTTTGCGAAAATAGCCCAACGTTAAGTTTTCTGTTAACATTGTTGACTTGGCTAACTGTGCCAGATTTTTGTACATACCACATGTTTCTTTTTTCAACTATTTATTTAATATTTAATTATTTTTTATGAACAAAACCTAGTTTCCTCTTATATTCTACTTCCCCTTAAGTTCCAATTGCCTAACTCCTAACTCTACTTGAAACCCATTTTTTAACAATTGAGGACTAAAATGTTGCAATGAATCCAGCCGCCACTCCACATGTAACAATATCTCTTTAGTCTCGATCATTCTTAAAGAGTTGAAGCCATTTCCATGTTAACTAATATTTCTTTGATCTACCTTGACCAGTAATGATGTAACACATAGTCCAGTATCACCATGAGCCCTATCTTTCCAACAAGGAGAGACAATAATACTGTAGTTATGCTCCCAATAATCAAACCAAGCAAAATAATGCAAGTTTCACTTATCATTCTTGTAAGATAACATCCTAAAAAAGACATGCACACCTCCACAATCTGCAACATATAAGAAGCACTTGACTTTTGGAATACAAAAAGCACTTGAGAAGACTTATCTAAAAAAATTACAACCAAAGTCCTCAAGAAGAAAATTCCCAACGCATCCACACCATTTAGGTAAGCCTTAACTTCTGGAATACCTAAACCAAACACAGTTGGAGATAAAAACATTGTGATGAGATTCTTAAACAAATTTAAAACAAAATAAGAAACAAATAATGTGGTAAATGTCATTCCAAATCTATAAGTAAAAAAAAGGAAAAAAATTATAACTCCAAAGTAATCAACAATAACAACAAACAATTTAAACTAACTTACAAAAGAATATTAAAACTTGAAGCGGGAATGGAACGCGAGCATTACACTTACCTTCTAGTAAGCATCATATTAGAAGTAACAACAAACTTGACACTGGCGAGATTTTCAATAATGGGATTGTTCGCGAGTCTGATGAGACTAACCATAATGTCGATGAAGAAGCAGAGTAACCACTTCATGAACACATATTGGAATATCTTAATCTTCTTCTAGCTCCTCCAATCGTAAATAAACAAAACAATCATATCACCAAATATTTCAAAGTCAATGAGTTACACACACTCACACACAGTGAATTTCTATATCATACTCATAGTTAAGGCTTTTAATGGGACAAATATTGGAGTCAATGATGAAAACTTGAGATTTAGAGTTTGTGACAAAGTGTAGCTACGAAAAATAGGAGAGAAGCGATTAAGTTGTAAACTCGGGATCTTACACATTCAACAACATCATAATGGAGATTTCATATTGGTTTCCCTTCAATACTTCCTCAAAATTTAGTAGTGGAGAGGATGAGTGGTTGCTGCATGTGCATTATGGCCAAGCATCTCCTCTTTAGCCTTGGCATTAGTCTAACTATCATAGGAGCTCAACCACCACTCTACTACCCTAGACATCAGGTACGCCCTTTTTAGCTTGTGACTGGTGGCCAACAATTTGTACCTACAATGTTTGTGGGTGGTCAAAGTGTGAAATTGTTTATAAAAATTAATTAAATAGTAAATATCTAGTTAAAAAGAATCATGTGGCAAACATGTGTCATGTACAAAAGTTTGACGTGATTAGCCATGACATTAGCAAAAGATTTAACATAGGATTATTTTGGCAATAGATTGAAAGTTTGAATATTTTAGCGTCACTTTTTTAAGTTTAGATTAGAATGGTAAAATTAAGTAAAATTTGAGATTTTCTTATATTTAACTTTAACTTTAATTATTACCATTTGAATGTTTATATGAATGAAGACTCTTAATTGCCGAACAGATAATACAAGGCCTATTTATGTGAGAGAGTGATTTATTATTCCAATTACCCAATATTCTAATCATCATATCCACAAGCATAAAACTTCTTTGGTGCTTTTTGAACTACCACTTGATGCTTTATACTTGTTGCCTTCAAAACTCCTTTATAGGTCTGTCCACAAATATCAGTAGGGTTACTTATCCCTTATCTCTTTTAACAACTTTGAATCTTTTTATTCTTTCATTGACTCATATAACTTGTATGAATATGAGTGAAACTAATAAATATTACACTTTAATAAAATATAATTAGAATAGTTTGACTCTAAATAAAGTCCAACATTTTTTAAAGTTTTAAGCACAACCTATCAAACAAATGAATTTTAGTTTTAGATAAAAATATTTCAAAATTAAGTCTATTCCTCAAATACATATTTTAAAAATATTTTAAAATTTATATAAAATGTATAAAAAAAGTATCAATCACATGTCAAATAAGTTAAATATTCATAAATTTATTTTTAAAAATATAGTTTATTATATTAATACAGGTAAAATAATAGTCATAATTCATAAAATTAAATTAAGTAAATGAATATAAATTTTTATAATTTTAGTAAAATCTAAAACATTTATATGAAAATTAATTGAAGAGTTCTCCACTAGCACTATCTTTTTTCCTGTGCCATCATCACTCCAACAACTCGTTTTAGCGTAGTAAATGATTAACATTAAATAATTAGGTTTAGAAACATAAAATAAAAAAATTATGTAAATTAAATGATTTGACAAATTATTTTTCAACCATCAAACTTTTAAAAATAATAGAGAATTCTATTACATTTAATTTAATTGTGTTGTAAGAATTTAGTTAAATAAAATATAAATACTAAATTTGTTAAAACTACTTATAAATACGATCAAGTTGAAGTGTTTTCAGTCGAAAGTCGAAACTCATCTTATTTTTGGTTTAGTCTTCAAATTTGAATACTTTAATTTTGAACTTAAATTTGCAAAGAACTCCTAATTTCTTACTTTCTTTTCTCTTCTAAAAAGGAAAATCTGAAACGTGTCTCTACAGTTTCTTAGCTACAAACTAACGCCAGATGTGGTTCTTTCAACTTATCCGGCTCCTTTGATGCTAGAGAATTGTTTTCCTGGATCGCTAGCAAGTCTTCTCATCACATTCCAGAACTATTTGTTGAAGATACATTTAAAAGGGGGATGGAAATCTAGGCGTGCCAGGTCCACTTCAATGCTGCACAATGAAAAAGCGTCCAAATTCTCACCCACCCGGCTTCTATACATTAAATGGTTTGACACCTGAAATGATGAAACGTTAGCATTTTATAGGAAACCAGGGTTTATGCACGGAAAGATTATTAGCACCTGAGAGTGTTGGAATTGGTTTTCTAATTGGCAGAGGCTGCAACTCCTTAATGTCAACCACCACAGCATTGGATATCAGAAATGTCTTAGCCACTGATGCAGCATTCTCCAAACAACATCTAACTACCTGCTTCACGTGTTGATTGAGAGCCATGAATATTATGACAATGTTTAAGTTCTGTTCTAAATAGAAAAAATGATCCAGAGATGCATGTTCAGATGCTCTTGTTCACTTTTCCTGCAGTCTGTTATTGCCATAAAATGTTACTTGCATATTTCGTCTGGCATACTTTTTCATCATCTTTGTATTTAATGAAGATGCATATAATTGATAATACCTTTGTTGGATCCATGATTCCCGCAGCTACGAGATCCTGATAGCTGTCTGTTGCAGCATTGTAACCGTATCTTGCATCACTATATGACAAAACCTACAAATTTCAGATAATCAGAGTTTGCACATTTTATCTTCTTATTGCAGTTGGCTGATGATGAGATGACGTATCGCGTAAAGACCTTCTCTACAACAACGTTGCCATTTACGCCTGCATTTTTGGCAATGAGTCTTGCTGGGTAGGTTAATGCTTTTCGAAAAATCTCAGCTCCAATCTGCAACCATATTTGCCATTATATCATATACTATCAGTAATCCCCTAGTAATAAACTTTTTACAAAATAGAATAACCGATCAAGGAAGTTTTTCATGTCTTGATATACTTACTATAAGCAATAAACATATTTTAAAAAAATGAAATGACCTTTTGTTCTTCATTCTCCAGATGCTCTTTTATAGCATCCATTTTTGTGGATAGCCTCAAAAGGCTACACCCACCCCCAACTACTACTCCTTCCTCAACCGCTGCCTGCATATATTACATTGTGCCAGAAGCTCGTTGTTGTTATCGGCTAATAACTCTTAAGTGAAAGACTCAGAAAATCAAGCAGCTACCTTAGTTGCGTTCAAAGCATCCTCAACTCTCAGCTGTTTATCCTTCAACTCAACTTGAGTTTGTGCACCTACCTGTACTTCAATTTGTTAAATCGAAAGCAAAATCGAGTCATACTTTCCAAATATATCAGTTACCTGAAGGATGGCGATTCCTCCTGATAATCTACCTATTCTTTCCTTGAGTACTTTCTTTTGATATTTTTCTCGAGTATTCTGCAAAATGACAAAATGAAAAAGAAATTGAAACTTGATAAAACCAAAAAGATTACTTTTAATTTGTAAACTAAACTTGCATAGTGAGCTTATTTTCAAGCTTTCCCGTTTCACTAAGCTCTAGGTTCCCAAGCCAGTATTTACCAACATGTGTAACTCAGACTACTCAGTTCAGTTTGGGACGAAACTATTCTTTCCAATTAAAAGTACAATATTTCTTCATTACATCATTTGAAATATAAATGGTGTAGTCTTATCTATGTTGTGAATGGAAGATGCACCTCAACAAGACCACGTATCTCCGAAACCCTCTTCTGAACAGCTGCTTGAGTGCTTCCATCAGTAACTATCATTGTAGAATCCTTTGTTATTACCACGCTTATAGCACTGCCCAAAACCTCCTTGCCAGCGCTTTCTAGGGTCAACCCCATTGCATCTCTGATTACAGTGGCTGCAATGTAAGTGCCGAAGTAATAAATAGCAATGTAACAGCACTAAAACACTACATTTCTTTCTCAGTTTCTTTTGTTGCTCATCAGGACTGCAAATAAGATTTATTAAGGATCAATTGAGGAAAAGTTTTGGTCCTCAAACTCCTGTAGTCAAACTCTTTGGTGTTAGCTATTATGTACAGTTGTAGAAACCTGGGGATAAGTAAGACTGTATGAACCTACTACTAGAAAACTTATGAGCTGCTACCTCCGGTCAAGATAGCGATATCATCCAAGTAATGGCTCTTGCTTTCACCAAAGGAAGGCGCCTTAATAGCAGCTGCCTTAAGCACACCCTTGAGTTTGTTCCTAATGACTGGAGACAGAGCTTTGGGCTCAATTCCCTCTGCAACTATCACAATTGGGTACTTCTCTTTAACTGCATTGTCTAGTATTCTGAACAGCTCCTTTGGGTCTGTGATTTTTTTGTCAACCAGAAGTAACTGCAACCAAACAGTTTTCGTATTACTCCAATCAATCCTATTCAGAAGCACCCCCAGAATGTTTAATGTAAAAGTTCATCTAAACCTTGCAGTTATGAAGCTCCACTCTCATTTTCTGTCGATCAGTGACAAAATAAGGAGACAAATATCCACGATCAAATCTCATTCCTTCCACAATCTGTAAATAGTTCTCAATGCCCTTTCCTTTTTCTATTGTGACCGCACCACTCCTTCCCACCTGTCGAAGAGCATGTGATATCATGTTTCCCACTGAATAATCATTCCCTGCACTAACTGCAGCAACATCTGCAAGTTCATCATCCTCAACCTGAAACACATTCCAAACATTATTAGTAATAAACGAGGCATATGTGAAGGATCATTCCCCTATTTTTCTGAGCTTTAGGAGACATAATTTTTAAAGTAAAAGGAAGATAGAGAAAATTGCGGCTTATTCAACCTCTCTGGACATCAATTTGAGTTCAGCAACAAGGGCTTTTGCAGTTTTCTCAATCCCACGAGCAATTTGGACAGGATTCATCCCAGATGCAATGACCTGAAAAGTTGTTACTCTTAGTGCCAGAGCTTGTAGAACTTTGCCAAGATGACCTTTTTATGCCTAATTACGGCCGATACCACCAAAAGGAGAAACACTTGCAGATTTTTTTTCTTTTTTTGCAAGCTTTATTACTCCAATATAAGTTCTAGGAAACATTCTCTTAGAAATATATGGTTATGGGATACATTTTCTCAAGTCACTAACATAGGTATAATGAAGGTTTTCCCTGGAAAAAATAAACAGTTTTTCTTCTCCTTTTTCAATAGAAGAAAATATATTAGAGTATGTTGTAGTGATAAATTTTCTGTCTCTATCAAAAAGATTTGTTCCTGTTCTTTCTCTCTTACAATGTTACCTTGATAATTACCAAAGACCCCCACCCCCAACATGATGGTTCGGATTGCAATCACATAGTAATTCAATCTATTGAAGCTTGTTCAATCTTGAAATCAAAGGAAATCAAATCATGGTTCTGACCTTCAGACCCTCAGAAATCAAACCATGAGCAAGTATTACAGATGTTGTGGAACCATCACCAGCCATGTCGTTTGTTCTAGCCCCAGCTTGCCTCACCAATTTCACTCCAACATTCTCTAGTGGATCTTCCAATTCAATCTACATAATTAACATCAACCAACATTTTATCTTCTTAGAAATTAAAAACTCAAAAAATTTAGATTCTTTTAGACAAGCATTCAAAACAAAGAACTAAATTGACACCTAAGGAACCTGAAATTAGTTCTAGTTTAAAAGCCAAAGAATAAGAAGTAGAAACAAACAAATGGAAGCAGTAACTGGTTATTTGTAGGCGTGACCTGCTTCAGAACAGTTTCACCGTCATTAACAATCTTTGGAGGTCCATACTTGTTCTCCAGCACCACATTCCTTCCCTTAGGACCCAAAGTTACTCCTACCAGGTGTGCCACCATTTCTGCTCCTGCCTGTAATATAGAAGTCACTTGTTATCAAGTCAAACCCCACACTCTCCCCATTTCCTCCCCCCAACCCAAGAAAGGCAGGAAGAAAGATGGAAAAGTCTATAGTTTCAGGAGCGACCAGAAGTTTCTTCATAGCTGAACTATCATGGTTGAAGTGAAGCTCCTTGGGAAAGGCTTTTGGGGTCAGCGCTGAAGTTACAAAGGCCCTCTTACGACTTCTTGAGCTGGTGAAAGACAATGCAGAGATTGGAGTTGGCGAGCACGCCATCGCTGTCTCACCTAGTCACCCAGTAGATACCTGTACTCCTGTAGATATGAACCTGTAGGACACGCTAGAGTTGTTTTTGGCTTTCCCACTTTGCCATGTTTCTTCTCCTTTTCTTCTTCCACAGATGTTTCATACATATATACATATACCCCCCGAGGATAAGGATTAAGGAGTGAGTCGACGGAGATATAACTGAAAAATATCTACGGACAGTTGATTTTGGCATTACTCGTTTCGTTTCCTGTGTCATGTATGATTACAACGTACACACAAGATATTCGGTCACTTCTAATATTATTATTTTAAAATTTTATATCCAAGTTTATTTATTTCATAATCTTCTTGGTTAGTGCTAATCTGAACTCGAGAGTGTCAGAAAGTAATTCTTCCAAAATTTGCTCATGACTTATTTTCAATAATATAAATGAGCTTTAGAAAACTTAAAAAATAAAGTTATAAATTACTAAAATACTAAAATATGTTGAAATGAGATTTGAACCAAAGAAAATAATTTGATTGCAACAAAAGAGAATCAAGAAATAGAAAATCTTTTTGAAATAATAAAAATAAATTCACTATGTAAAGAAGCTAAAAAATAACAGTGTTTATGAAATTAGTTGTTCCCTTTGTAGATTGATTTTGTTGTCTTGAGATTTTATTGGTCTGGGAATTGTGTGTAGTCCTCCCTTGTCCCTTGTTGTCTAAGTACTAGTAACTTTATAATCCTTTTATCCTTAATTAGTTTTTTGCTATAACTACCAATTTCCCTTCATTTTAGCTAACTATCTCTCACTATCTCCTTAACTTTCATATTTTTGCTAAACTCTTTTGTTTTTCTTCAGAGTGAAAGGCCTTACAATCCACTCAAATGTCCCAATTGATCTTGTACGTCCAAAAGTTGTTTTAGAAATACCATGTTCAACTATAAATTTTGGTTATAACTTGAAACAATGCATAAAGAAAAATAAAGAATGTACAGCTGTCACATTTATTGATAAATCATTATATATGCATCCTTAGTGCATTTAAATCTTTAAAGTCTACACAAATTCTTTTTTGTTTTCATTCTTCTTGACTATAGGCACGATACTAGCCAACTACTCAGTATATTTGGTTGGTTTAATAAAACTAGCCTTACATAAATTTTCAAAAAAAAAATTGACCTTCAATTTAACTTCTTTTGACCATCACTTAGGAGATTGACAATGAGAGTGAAATTTTGGCTTTATCAAAAGTCTGTGTTCGTTCTACTCTACTCAATCTTGGCATCTTAGTATAGTCCCAAGCAAAACAATATTTGAATTCTTTCAAGAGTTTTACTAGTTCTAACTTTACCTTTAAGTACAAGTCTTTGTTAACAAAGACTTTATGGAATTCTCTTGAATTTTCCAAATTCACTTCTTGCAAGGATTCTTGATTTTGAGCCTGACAATCATCAAACTTCTTGATTCTTGATTTTGTCCCTCACAATCTTCAAGCTTCTCAGGAGTGGATTTCTTTGAAACCTTTATCAATCATTTGTGTTTCCTCTTCTTCAAAAACCAATTCTATATTATCACATATATTTATTTCTTCTGAATTCTCTAAGCTTTATTGCATTTGATATTTGATCTCTGCAGTTGCAGCTACCTCTATTTCTTTTTCATAAGAATTCACTCATCAGGCTCCTTTATAATAGGAATCTTTATTAGCCGAGGAAGCAAATGGTAGTTGTTTTTACGAATTTTTCTTCCTATGTCTTGATCTTATATGTGCCTTCCTTACACTAATATGGTTTCTAAATTTGCACCGAATTTACATGATCCCTATAAAATTTTACCTCCATCGCATCAACTTTAGCATGGAATGGCTGCAAATCGGCCCAAATGACTTCTACTTCTTATCCTTTCTATAAAAGTAAAAGTGAATAAAGAGACAATGGAAAGCAATAATTGGAGTGAATCCAGTCTTACCTCAATAAGACTTGGTAGCTGGAATGGATGTCAACAACAAAGAATGCAGTTAATGAAGTCTTCCTTTCCACTGTAATTTTTATAGGGAGAATTCCCTATGCTCTAGTAATTTCACCATTGAATATAGCAACACATACTTTGGTAAAGATCAAGTTAAAATCATCTTTTCCTGAAGTTATCTTCATTTTAGTTGGCATGATATTTGTTGTCGACGCATTATCCACACAAAAACTCTTGAAGATGGCCTTTCGTTGTTATAGGCCTTAATATATAGAGGTTTTATATATTGTGTCACAACTTCAATTGAATTTTCTAATACCACATTCTCATGAATTATTAGTCCAGTTGTCAGTATTGACCCCCCATATTCTCCTTTCTTAGGAGGTGTTTTTGCCTTCTTTACACCAAATTTACCAAATAACGTTGGGAGCTTTATAAAAGAAACAGTATATAGAACTTGAATAGTAATTTCTCCAATTGTAACGAACTCATTGGAATCCTCTTATTGACTTTCAGAATGAGCTGACTTCCTATAATTAGGATTAACTTTTTTCTTATTTCATTTGTCACCACAGACTTCTACCCTTTCCTTTTTGTTGTTAGGATTTGTTGTACTTTCTTCAGAGAAAACATGTTTTAGACAAGATGACTTTCTTAAAGTTGGCTCCTCCATCAATGTTGGGTTATTTTTCTCAACCTGGTAGTGGATTTCTGTAACATCCCAGATCACCCACTTACAGATATTGTCCGCTTTGGGTCTTGGCCCAGCCAAGCCCTCACGGTTTTGCTTTTCCCGAGGCCTTCCCAGGAGGCCACCCATCCTAGAACTATTCTCACCTAAGAACATTTAACCTCGGAGTTCTGATGGGATATGGTCCATTAGACTATGAAAAACGCGTCTGTAAGGGAGGCCTAGCCTCCTGCCGATTCAACCGGCCCAAGAACTGGCTCTCTTTAATTGTCACGACCCGGTACCACATTAGGCCTATCTATGATAACTGCCGCACAACCGGGCTAAGGACACTCACGGTATCCTTAATCCGACTATGCAAGGCTAACTGAATATCTATTCTTTTGTTTTTGAAAAATTTGGGCAGCACAACGGCTGTGTTTTAAAAATCCCAAAAGCTGCAAACATTTTTAAACACACTTCTATATTCACATCCAACCACAACTTTAGGACTTTAAAGTCCACTCAAGGCAATCTTAACTCCAGGCAATCTCAACTCAATGCAATTTCAATAACAGTATCAAAAGTTCATACATAAAATCTTTTATACAACACAAGACAATCAAAAGTTAACTTACAAAATCATAAAATGTATCTACATAAACACAGTTCATGAGCCACTAGACAACAAAAGTACAAAATAAGAAACTACCCACGTGCGGTAATACCCCGAAAATGTCACAAGACCTCACGATCCACTCAGAGCTTCAAACTTACTAAATTAACTTGCATGGTTGGAAAGCAGAGGGGGTGAGTACACTAGGTACTCAGTGAGTAGGAAAAACATATAACACAAATAAAATTCGATTCATACCAAGACGGTGTAGATAATCTATTAAGTGAATATATATCACATAGAAAATACATAGGCTCAGCTATGACTCAACGTATACTGGTTAGGAACCATATAGGCCTAGCCTATTAACTCACTCATCCAGTAAACATAGGTCCCAGTTCCAGTACACAAAAGTGTGAAAACATCATATGTATCAATCAATTCTCGGTAGAAAAACCAATATCAGGATAATCCAAAATAATCATGTATGACACCATTAGTCGGACAAACTAATGTGCACACCCACCGATACTCGGTATTGGCTCGACTTTCATTCGTGGTGAGTCCGAACTACAGTTGACAAGAGCGTCATGACCCTAGGTGATGACCTCGTCGGTGTCCAGACCCTAGGTGTGGAACCACTCTCGAGTTTTGTAGAAAGGTGTCAATACGGCGACTCGACTTTAATGTACTAGTGTCAAGGGTACGGGGGTCGCTTAATCAGTAATCAGTTGTGCCTAGCACACGATTGGCCAATCGTTTCCTCACCAATCACAAAACAAGTCATATACAATAATTAAGTACAAAAATCAAGTAAGGCACTATGCCTTTATTTATCGGTCCAACCGATAAAATGAAACCTTATCATGGCTCTAAGCCAAAAGAGAACAAATACATGCAGAATACATGACTCGGTTATGCATTTGTAAAGTCCAAAACACTGTTTTATGCAATAAAAGTCATCTTTTAAAATCCAAATGCAAAGTTATTCAAAAATGTAGTTTCAGAAAAATAAGTCGTTATTCATTGCATTTTATTTGCAGGTTTGTTGAAAACAATATCATTTTGCAGGATGTCTTACTTGTTGCTATTATCAAGATGATGGCACTGGTTGTGTCACCACAAATCTAGGCTATCTGCATTGATAATTGGGAATTTGAGGTTCATATCTTTGACTACAAACTTGGTGAATTCTACTTGGTGTTTATTCCCTAAAATATTTACCTTTTATTAAAATCTAAGATTTTGTTTCCTAAAGTTGGTATTGTAATTAGGAACAAAAACACATGTTTCTAAATTCGACGTTGATGCTAAACAAACTTCTATAATTTTCAACTTCCTTTTGATATCTAACAACAGTTGTAAGTCAAATTCAATAGCATTAACAGTTGCTATTGGTGGGAACGAGTCTTTATATTGATGCTAAACAATCTTCTACAATTTTAAACTTCTTTTTGACATCTAATAATAGGTGTAAGTCAAATTTAGTGGCATTAATAGTTTCCATGGTAGGAATGGGTCTTCATCTATCAACATAGTCTATTCAGCCTCAACGAACATCAAAATTCCTTTATTAATCTAGTATTGGATCACATTCTTAAATCTCCAGTATTAATTTATCAAATGGCTCCAAGTATTACGATTTTTGCAATAATCTCTACCTCTGAGTTCTTCTTTTGTAGGAATTTTATGCTCTAAGGGTAAGGTGATAAATTTTTCTTGCAATAGATAATAAAAAAAATTCCTTTGTTAGGTGTTAAAGGTGTACTGAACTTGATTCAATGAAGCTTGCATTTTCTTTTTGACTTCTAGGTATTTGCACTCCAAAAAGGGGCAAACAAAAGTTACAAGGATATTGACTTAGACTATTATTGAATCGTGAGAATTCGTCTTGATAGCATAAGTTCCTAGTGAATTATTTTTACGGTGATCTTCTTCCTTAAGAAGTTTTTGTATATAGAGACCTTTGTTGCATTCATGCAAGTCACAAAATTCCATGCCTTGGAATTTCTTTCACAATTCAATGTCTAACTCTCTTTGAGCTAGTTTCACATATTCAATTTCTTGAAGCGAGATCTAGTATCAACTTCTTCTTTTTTATGACTAGTGATGAATATGTCTGATGAATATGTCCAAATTTTCACCGCTCTTCTAAGTGACTTTTGACAACTTAGTTATGCAAACTTTGTTCTAAATCCTAAAAAATTGAGTATAAAATAATCTTTCTATTTCAACCCAACAAAAAATAGAATCTTGGGCAACAAAGCATAGCAAGAAAAGGTGTTGAAGTTTTTATAATTGGCTAGTTCTCCACAATTTATGGTGAATTTAGTGATGTGCTATATAGTGGATTGACCATCTTCACTAGAAAACAAGTTGAATTCAGGAATTATTCTATCATAAGGATAAGGATTCTCCTAATCAAATTTGTTTTGCATAATGCTTGTAGAATTATAGATAACTAAGCTACTCAAACCAGACATGTACAATTCCTAAACTGCTTCTCTAACTACTTTCATATAAACTTATAACCTCATTTGTGATGGGTGAATAATGAGATTGTGGTTTATAGTTGCAATTTTACCTTCCAAACCATATTGTGATCCATTAACCTCAACCTCCCCATCAAATCCTTATCGTCAGGAATTTGAGGCCTAGCTACATATTGACCATTACTAAGATTAAGGCATCATATGGTATCAACTCTTTTGTGTGGAGGGACTATCTTTCATCTATAGTGGAAGCAGTGAGAAGGAAGGTGCATTCTCTGATTTTTATTGCATTAGAAGTAAGATACCCCTCGAGTCCTTTCAAGATTTGCTTTGCTAAAGCAGGTGAATTCTACCTAATAAATTATATCAGAGCAACAAACAATTTTGTAAACTTCTTTATCAATATTTTTGTTATGTTGACCATGTTAGACCTCAACTCTAAAACTTCATTTGTGTAAACGTCTTTTCATTGTGGCAATTTTGGGTTTTTGCTTACAGGGAAGTAAGCTGAAGGCAAGGTTGCCTTCTGAAGAGTTTATACCATCTAGGATACAAAGCTTTCATTCCCTATGATTATAGGGGCTTCTTCTTCCATGATTAGAGGCAAAGTGATTTATCTTTTATTCCACATCATTGTCCCACTAGACGTTTCAAATTGATTGATATTAATCTAGAATTCGAGCATGTCAAGGAGGAATTCTCCCACAATTTGTGCTTGATTTTTTCTTAAAGACATAAGTGAGCTTTAAAAAAATTAAGGGTTGCTGAGATCCACTTTTATTTTTCTGATGTAGTTTTTAGTTTTTATTTTTAGTTTTCAATTTTTGTTTTTCTTTTAAATAAAAACAAATCCTGTATGGTTATTAATATCAATGTAATTATATTTTTCTTACTAATGATAATTACACATTAGATAAAACTTAATGATAAATTATTTTTAATTAAATAATTTTATTTTAATCTCCTATATAACATTTATTAAAAAATTATTAGTAAATTTATTTTATTTTATTAAAATAAATAATTTATAAATTAAAATTTTATTTAAAAATTAATTTATTTTAATTATTAAATCAGATTTTATCTGAAATTTATATATTTTGAAAATATTTTAAACTTAATTGTTATTAAATTTAACTATAATTATTAAATTTAATTACAAAATTAAATTAAATTATTAATTGAAATTAAATTATTTGTAATTCTTATTAATAATTAATTTTAATTAATCAAATATATAGTATTAAATTAAATTATTAAACATTATTATTAAACATTAATATCTTAAATAATTAAATAATATATGTAGTTTATAATAAATGAGATTATGAAAAAAAATAGAAAACAAAAACCACTTTTTATGATTTTCATGACTTTTGAAAACAAGAAGAAATCAAAATAAAAAACAAAAAACAAAAAAAAACAAAAACAAAAACTCAAACAATAGATTTTTTTACTGAATTTGAAAACAAAACCAAAAAAATCAAAAACAAAAATAGAAATAAATAGGCATCTTAAAAAATGAAATTCTAAGCTACTAAAATGATAAAATATATTAAAATAAGGTCTGAAATAGAGAAAATAATTTGACTATAACAAAAAGGGAACCACGAACTACAAAAAGAAATTTGAGATAACAAAGATAAATTCACAATGTAAAGAAAGTTGAAAAATAACAAAGTGTTTCACCCAACACTCTCAATTCACACCCTTTATTTGCATACATTCTTCTGCATCCATTTGTCTTACACACCTTCATGCCTATATCCCTTTTGTTTGCATACATTAGCTTAATATAGTTCCTGTAGGACTCTCATTATCCATCAAGTCTTCCTTTTAACTAGCGGATAATGATTTCCCGCCCCTAAACACCATCATTTCCTAACTTCTTACTCCCTCCACCAGAATGGACTTCCCATCCTTAAACACCAACATTATCTAGTTTACTGCACCATCCACCACCATGGAAATTGTTGATCCTTTTGCTAGATAGAATGTAAAGATAAACCAAGGAATTCAAAAGACATGGGTTCAGGCTGATGAAGATCTAAAGCCTGAGATGAAGCTGAAATTTTGTCCACCAATCGAGGATAATAGACCAGTGAATTATGTCTCCACCTATAGCGATCCTAAAGGTAGGCGTAAGCAAATGGAAGTTAACCTTATTGGAATTTTTTTCTAGATAAAAGGGTTGCATTCCCTGTTATGAAGCAATGGGCTCAACATCACTGGAAACAACATGGATTATTGGATTTATTTGTCAATAATGATGATATCTACTCAAGTTTGCTACCCTTGAATATGCTAAGAAGATCATACAAGCTAGTCTATGGCATGTACGTAATAAACGTTTACTTCTCTAGCTTTAAAGGTATCAAGCTTGATGAGCTCAAGCAAGAAAATATACCTATATGGATATGCATCCACAAGGTACGTTTGCAATATTAGACAACAAGTGGGTTAAGTCACCTAACAAGTTATGTTGGCTAGCTTATATGGATGGATCAAGCCACTGTTGAAACAAAAAGAGTTAATTTTGTGAGAATGTGTGTTTTAATCACTACTATGGTTGAATTACCTGACATTATACTTTGTATAAGACTCAATGAAGAATTGCAACCTGTGGAGGACTAGTTGAAGGCATCCTATGCATGGAAACCTCAGTCTGTTGTCAAGAAAATATGGCAGCCGATAGGTAAAGTATTCCTAACAAGTGACTTTCAAGAGTTGATGGGGAACGTACAATAAAAAGCAGTCCAAAACAATAATGGTATCATTCAATTACAAGGCAATAGTGGAAATGTGGGGTGTAGATCTCAGGAGGATGTCATTACAGTAGATTGTGCTAGGAATATAGCTGGTTATATAATTCTAGAAAGGGGCATACAAGTACCTAATCTAGCAGCCTCCAAAGAAAAATCAGTAGCTAACACTATCCATATAGAGAGTGATTACATCAACGACAAGGAGGGGCTTAGCTCTCACGTGGAAGTAACATCCAAAGCATCTAAAATGAGGGAATTCAATATCTATCTTACCAAACCTATTGACACGTGATAATTGTAAATTGCATCATATTTTATGGCACAGTTTGATATGTGTTTAGCTGTTAATTCGGTTACTTGGTATGTGTTTAGGTTAAAATTGTATTAATTTGTGATTTATTTGCATTTTAAGTAAAACGTTTTATGGGTTAGTACATGTCTTTAAGCTTAAATATTATGTTTTTGAGGTACCTTGATGTGTTTGCTAGTGTTTCAGGTTCAATATCGAAGAGCGGAGGAGTTTTGGAGGAAATCTGGGACACAACACAGGCCTATGATCGTGGTAGGTAGGCCATGATAGTGACAAAAGCTCCAGGTGAGCCACGACCGTGGCCTACATCGGGCAGACGCGTAGATGCTTACAAACTTTATGTTTTGCGGGATTTTTTAGACCTTTCGGACTCCAAAAAAATCCTAGAGTTACCCAAAACATAAAAGAGTATAAAAAGAACATAAAGAGGTAGAGAAAAGGAAGCTTTCGTGCAGCCATTTTTTAAAACCGTAAATAGAGAAAGAGGAAGAGGAAGAGGAAGAGAACAGGAAGAAGAAGCGATCTCGACGTGCTTTCCGGATTAGGAGGTTTTTCGACGTTGCTGCCTTCCCAGATCATGCATTCTAAGTGTCTATTTCCTTTTCGTTTCAATTTTATTCATGTATAAAGTTGGGATGGATTGTATGATGATAGATAGTAGAATAATGATGATGTTCTAACTCTCCTTGGGAATTTTATTTTTGATTTAATGATAATTTAGTTGATTATGTTATTTAGATGAATATCGTGATTTGATTACGTTCTTGTATAATTCGATAATAAACTGAGAGAGTTAACTGAATAAAATATAATTAAATCTGATCAATGAGAGTTAGGCGATTTAATAGAAACCGTGATAAATCATATTGGTGATTGTATAGAGAGAGATCCCGTGTGATATTCCAATAGTTTATTAGAGTGCTTCAGATCTAATTAGGTTTTGGATAATTTGTAGGTTGAGAGATTGCAATTTGCATAATCTAATTAGGGTTTATAATTTAGGGTTTAATGGTTATAACTCGAGATAGAGTAATCAGCCCTAGGACAGTCTAGAACTGACACTCCATTAACACATAATCCCCTTTCTCATAATTTGGTAAACTCTTTGGTTGATTTCCATAATGTGTGCTTATTGCTCAAATGTTAATTCCTTTGTGTTTAATTTCTAATTTATTTAGTTGAATTCAATTCTCGTGATTACTTCCATTGCATTGTTTATTTTGAGTTTCATATATTGTTGGCCTTAGATTTTAGGATTAAGTTAGTCCCTCTTCTAGTGGGATCGACACCTCTTATACTACAATCGCAACCCGTGCGTTTGCTGTATTTGAGGGTTTATAAATTTTAAGGCTCAAATGAAACGATCAACACATCATTTGTTGATAGGAGAGGAGTTCAATAGGTAATGTGTGACCAAAAATATTCCGAGGCTCCAATAGCAATACCTGGTGTGAACAATTTAGGTCCAATAGCTATTGCCGAAGATGATCAAATGGCGTTGTTGATTTTTTAGGTCCAAGAGTTGTTATCGTCGATAATCAATCTAGGAATGTAAATCAATAATTTGAAACCGTTAATAAGAGGAGGTCTAATGGAAAAACAGGATTCCAAACACAATACTAAATCAATGATAATTCTCTCATGGAATGTTAGAGGTGCTAATATACCCCCACCAAAAAGTTGTTTATTAAGAATTTGGTTATATAGAATAAAGTTCAAGTTACTAGTCTTTTGGAGACAAGAATTCGAAAGGGAAATGACAGATTCCTCAAATATTTTTCCAATTGTTTGGAAAGAAATTACTATCCACAATCTTCATCCTAATGGTGGAATAGTTATATTCTATGATCCCTCTATAGTTTCTAGTTACACAACTTTCATTTTGAAGCAATTGATAAATTTGAAATTTTCAGATAAGAGTTTAAATCATTCTATCTACATTTCCTTTGTGTATACATTCAATATATCTTACAAGAGAAGTTTTCCGTGGAACCAGATTAAGTACCTAGCAACCTCTTTAAAGATTTCTTAGATCATTGCAGGGGATTTTAACTTTGTCTTGAAGTTGAATGAAGTAGAAGACCCTAGATTGATAGTAATTCCTTTGTCCAGATTTAAGGAAAAGGGTTAAAGAAGCTCATCTGATTGATATTCCAACTGGTGGTAATTATTTCATATGGAATAATAGGCAGTATAGAGCGAACTTCATTCAGAAAAAGCTTGATAGAAGCTTATCTAGCATTTAATGGATGGTGAGGTACTCCAATTGTTTAACTCTATCTTGAAGTTGAATGAAGCAAAAGACCATAGATCGATAGTAATTCCTTGTCCAAATTTAAATAAAAGGGTTGAAGATGCTCATCTGATTGATATTCCAACCGGTGGTAATTATTTCATATGGAATAAAAGGCAGCATAGAGCGAACTTCATTCAGAAAAAGCTTGATAGAAGCTTATCTAGCATTTAATGGATGGTGAGGTACTCCAATTATTATTCTACTTATCTTACTAGCAGCCTTTTGGATCGTTCACCTGTTATTGCAAAGATATGTGATATTTCTCCAAATAGGCCTTTTCGATTCAATAATTTTCTGTTTGAGTTGAAAGACTTTGATGATGCCTTATGGAAAGCTTTGAGGGCAAGGTTTCAAGGGACTAAGGAATACATCCTCTTCAAGAAATCGAAGTTGAGGAAGATGGAAATGAAGACATTGCTCAGGAACAACATAGGAAATACACATCATTTGCTGAACACTACAAAAGACAATCTGGAAAGCATTCAACAACAAATCTATAACAATCCTGGTTCTACTCACTTGTTAGAAATGGAGAAAGTAGCTATCCAAAACTACTCCAAAGCTTTATGGTTTGATTATTCTCCTATGAAATAGAGATAAAGACTTCAGTGGATAAAATACGAGGATAGAAATAACTCAGTATTCCATAGATCAATCACTGAAAAGAAAGCTATCAATAAAATTGTTTATCTTAAACTAGCTGTTGTGCAGCTAAATTCCCAGGATGAGCTACTACAAGGGCAATTCAATTATTTTTCTGAATTTATTTGTAATCAGAAGCACACAGGATTTATTAGTAATAATCAGGATCAAATTTATTACTACAAGGGCAATTCACTTATGTTTTACTGATGATCTTATATTGCTTTCTAAAGTTGATCCTGATCCTGTATTAGTACTTGTGAGAGGCCTTATAATGCTCAGCAGGATATCTAGTCTTACTATTAATTGCTCAAACAATGATTTATTCTTATCTCATAAGGCTTCCAATCTAGAACCAACCTTATCCACCATTTCGGGAATTTCTAAATAGCAGTTATCTTTGATGTATCTTGGCATACCCATGTCAGATGATAGGATGGGTGTTAGGGATTGTGCTTTTATTATTGAGAAAATTAATTTCTAGATTGCTTCTTGGAGCTCTAGATATCTTTCTTTGGTTGGTAGAGCTTAACTTATCATATCCATTTTGAATTCCATCAGTGCGTATTAGGTAGCTTATATTGCTTTTCCTATTAAAGTAGTAAAACTATTGACATGATCCTTAATAGATTCTTGTGGTTTGGTGGCAAGGTGGAGAGATGTTTGTATTCCTAGAAAGCAAGGTGGATGCAATTATTTCTTTTCATTCACTCAATAATGTTCTACTTATGAAAAGACTATAGAGATTACTCACTAATAAGCAGAGTCTACACTGTAAATGGATTCACACTTATTTTATAAAAAAATAGGAGCCTGTGGAACTTAAAGGAAAAATCTCTTTGCTTCCACCACATTCAAGTCCATTACGAGGATAAGGGAAAGGATGAGACTTTACTTTATTCATCTAATTGGAAATGGGAAAAACACCTTTTGGTTTGATAATTGGTTATTTGTTGGGCCTCTAATTAAACTTCATGAAGTTGATCCTGTTAAATCTTTTATTGACTTACAGAGTTTTGTAGCTTAAGCTCTCACTAAAAGGAATCATATCATATTTACTAGTATGCAGACTAAAATCAATCAGACTTCTCTTTCTTCAGATGAGGATTGCGTAAGATAAAGAATAAATGCTGATGGAAGATTCACCAATTTGCTTATAGAAAGGTGATTGTAGAACTTACCAACACTTCCTTGGACAGACTTGGTTTGATTTGATCATCAACATCCTCGAGCTTTTACAATTTTATGGGTGGCTATGTTGAATAAGCTACCAACTCTTGATAGAATTGCAAAATTAACACAACTTGCTAATTAGTGCACTCTTTGTAAGAGGGTAAAAGAAAATTCTAATCATTTATTTTTTAAATGCAACTATGTGTTCAACATTTGGAAAGCTTTGTTGCATAGATGTTTAATATCTGAAATCCCATAGAATCTAAAGTTAGATCAAGGAGTTGTGTACTGATATGAGATTTCAAAATAGAATCACGAGATGGTGTTTTTGCATTTCCTTATCATTTCTTATTATTGTTGTGTGAGATGAAACAAATACTCAATGGTGATACAAATGTTTCTAACAAGTAGTTTGGTATCCTTCTAATGTAGAGAATAAGAACGCATATTGGCATACACATGCACAAAGGATTGGATCTTCATTTTCTTAAATCACATTGGGGAGTAAAACTTTCATTTGTAAATCGTTACGATGATTCAATTTTAAACTTGTAGTTAGTTATTTCCTTTGTAGTTTACAAGTTGTCATGTACTAGAACTCTCATTTTGATTGCCTTTTTATAGCTTAATTTAATTATTCGTACCTTTAAAAAAAAAACAAAGTGTTTTATGAAATAAGTTGATTGTTCTCTCTAAAAATTGATTTTATTGTCTTGAGATTGTGTAGGTTTGGAAATTGTGTTTGTAGTCTCCCTTTGTTATCCAGATAATGGTGAATTTATAGCCTATAATCCCTAAGCAACTTTTTACTATAACAATCTAGTTCCCTACATTTTATTAGCTAATCATTTATTATTATCTCCTTAACTTATTTCTTTCTACATACCTAATTTTTTTCTCCATGAATTATTTAGCTAAATATTTATTGAGCTTTTCATTTTTAGGCTAACTTGACGGCCTTTTAGGCCACTTGGCTTAGTTATATTAAACTATTAACAATTCTTTTTTTTTTTTTGAAGAAAATTAACAATTCTACATACAACCAAAAAATACTTTTAAATTACTTAAACAAAATAAAAAATTGATAAGCTATAATGTTATAGTTCATAATTTTCAAAATAAAATTTTATAAAATAAATTTAGAAGTGATTATATAGTTAAAAGATATAAAAATCTTTCTTAAGATTTAAATTATTGTTTTTAAGGATAATGATACCGCTCTGCTTTTCTGTTGTTGTTGTTGACCCACAACCCCAGTGGTAGAACGAGTGACGTGACAATTAAACATGAGTAACTTACGCTCAGGCAGTTACTCCTCTTGGCAATTATTTTTGTTTTCCCAGGACCAGGAGAAACTGAACATCAGTTTGACCATGTCTATACATATTAATAGTTAAGTGGTCCAAAATTCTAGTACATTAAGTACTACGTTTGTTTTCAGTAATGCAGTACATAAATGATTTGGTTTTGGGTTTTGGAATGGAAATTGTCAAAATCCTATCACCGGATTTTGTTCTTAGTCCCATTCCTACTCCTTCCTGGGAATGTCAAGCCTTTTTTGAGTTTGAACTAAGAGTTTCAAATCTCCATAGTCTTCTTCTACTTAGTTCCAAAAAGACACAGGTTGTGTGGCCGTTGCAGGCCCAGATCCCAAGTTGGCGAACAAAACATACCGAATTAGTTACGATAACAAGAAACAAACAGGCCCATTCGTAGGCCTTCTTCATAAACCGGTGCCTCCATCCAAGTCCAATACATCATTATGTGTAATTATTTTAAGTTGGAAGAAGCCAGGTGAACTTTGACTTGTCCGTACTAAATAGTAAATACAAAATCTGATATCTGTATTTCACTTTAGCCCTTCAATTAAAATAGTATTTTACATTGACTTGATCGTTTCATCATTCCGTTTCCACTAATGCGATTCGTTTAACAATTTTATGAAGGGATAGTTAGTGTACCTTTTGTGCCTAACTGCGCAGGAACTTGCCTTTATGCTACCACTTAATCTTCAGTTACTTCGTTTATGCATATGTTAATGCAAAAATATTCTGATATTATGCCCTTATATCTCATCAAATGATGCCTCACCCAACCTTTTTGTGAGCTGCAACTTCGATTCGCCGGATTGCTCTGGAAGAACAAGCAGCATGTTGTACCCACTAACTTTACTTCTGAATAAGGATATACCAGAACGGGCCTCGTATATAAGATTTTAATAATACAATGAGATATGTAATGCAACAATTAAGCATAGGGTCTTAGGCTTTATCCACTACAAAACAAAAGGAAACCCTTAGAAAAAGGCATATATTCACTGAGATTTACTTTAGAAAAAGATTTCATTCTGGAGTCTGATTATTTTTAGAAAAAAAAAAAAAGATATAATTTGTCTTTCAACTTTTACATCAAGTGGACAATTCACCTTAAACTATTTTTTTTCCCTTCAAATGAACCTCATACTTTTGTTAAAAAATGCAAATTTAATCTTAAGATTAACATGTTCTAAATTTATTATTTTATTCATTTTATTTTATAAACTAATCTAATTTGTTTTATAAGAGTAAGTAAAATATCGTATGTCATCTATTTAATAACAAGGACGGTGTATTATTATAATTTAAAAATTACTGCCTACCATGATTAAAAAGATAAAATACCCAAAGTGACTGTTTTGGTTACTCCAATACTGCTTTTGGATGTATTTGTTCAATTAACTCCAAATTACTCTTCAATATGCATAGAGTAATTTTTCTTTTACATAATAATACATTATATAATTACAGCCAATGCTCCACTAGCACCCACAAGGAGCAACTCATTTGGTGTTAAAAAGTATCAAAGGTATATCAATGGGTTGTTTCTTTACCGAAGTTGTCCATGGACTATACTAATTTTTTCCGTGAAAGTTACCCGATGACTATGTTAAAGCTCCGAAAGTATTTAGTGATTGTGTCAATGAATTATTTTACTTGCGTAATGTATGTCAAGGGGTTGTTTTTTTTTTTTGTTAAATCAGTAGAAAACTTCGATAAAATAAAAGGAGCACGGTAAAGTACAAAACTGCAGGGACCCAAAGCAAACCTTGTCTACCAAAAGCCACAAAGAGCCTAAAGATTTAAGACATAGCTGCCTTCAAGGGAAAGTACTCAACTACAATAACAATCACAAACACTTGAGACCCAATAATCACACCAACTTCCAATAGTCAACACAACCAAAACATTAAACCAGTACAGACTCAAAGAATAGCCCAAATCATAGGCCTCTAAATGTTAATAATGTCGGTGCTAAGCATCGGAGTATCCTCCCTTCCTTTGGATTGAGATCATCCTGGTAGTGATTTCGACGAGGAGGAGGGGTCATAAAAGAACATGTCAACTAGTACCTGCAAATAGAAAGGAGAAACCAGAAAAAAGAAACAGAAACCCAACAACAGCAAACCTAATTTACCTACTCTCAGTGTTTATGCAGAGCTGCTCAATTACTTGGAAGATCACTTTGGAGTTGATGCTCCCCACTTCCATGGCTTTGTCTTTGAAGGTTCGAAGGTTTCTCTCGGACCATAAGGTATAAACAACAACAGAAAGCAGGATAGAGAATGTGTTTAGGTTTAGGTTTCGGTGGCTT
>JAOQMQ010000003.1:15757808-15774580 GCA_027563845.1 Erythroxylum subrotundum
ATGTTACCTAACTTACTTATGAACATTAATTGTCATTTATGCCATCTACCTTAATTTATTATCTTATTGCTTTAATTTCATCTAAACATGCTTAATTAGGCTAATTATGCTTAATTAACATAATCATATGTAATTAGCATTAAAAAAAATTCGGGGCTAACACTTTCTAACGACTTATGAACTATTTCCAATAATCTTCCTTCCTCATAATTGTTGTCCTCTCATGTACCCTTTGATATATCTACTTCAAATTCAACCATTCATCCTTCCAATGCTTACTTATTGAATATGGTTGTACTAGTTTCCATATTAGCAAACTATATTTTCCTTCCCCTCATCTCTATTATTCTAGTTAAACAATCTCTTTTTTACTTCCTTGCATTCTCTATTGTCTAATTCCACTTCCTTTTTGCCTACTCCTCTTCCCTCAATTCCTTTGGGTCTCTCTATTTTCTTTCTAGTTACCTTTTTAGTTGGTGTTACTACTTATAATAAGGCCTCGCCTCCCTATGTTCTTAGTTAGTCATATCATTTAACTTATACAGGAAAAATAAAAAGATGGTGTCAAGTGGTTGCTAATTCGAGTCCATTAAAAAGACTTCGATACATACCTCTATCAGATGGTACTATTATAATCTTCTAACTAATGAAAATTCTTCAAGTTAGAGCCTTTTAATATACTTCATCACTTATTATTATTATTTGAAAATAAAAGACAACCATTTTTGCTAATGCAACTTTAAGCAAATAATACCTAGAAGAACATAAGTTTGAAAGAAACTCTAAAAAATAAAAATGATATATTCATATTCAAATTCAACAAAGAAGTGAGTGTAACGAAGGTGTTTGAAGCATGTCACTATAAGATTGAGTTACCTAGAAAGTTCACTATGCAAATATATTTTCTCAATAAAAATACAGTTAAATTAAAGAGAGCTAGTTATGCGAGAATATGCATAGAGATCAATACTGACAAAATACTTCCTGAAACAATAAAAATAATGAAGATAGATGAAGATGGGAAGTTGGTAAAGGACGACATTATGTTAACATATCTGTGGAAACCTTAAGAATTAGAGTCATCAAAGGTATGGAAGGTTATAAGTAGGACTTTTGTAACAAGGGAATGCAATGAACTAATAGGAATATATGAATTGTCATATATGAATGATTAAGAGGTGATACCTCAAGAGGCAATAACTCATCTGGAAAAGAAAGAAGATGAGGAGAAATAAAGGAGACGAAGTGATATAAAGATTTACACAAAATATATTATAGATTCTAAGAAGTGTCTTTCTACCATTAAATTAGTAGTAAATAACTAAACTTATAAGGGCCTTTCCAAATCCAAAAGTTGGGGGACAAAATCTTATAACATTTAGAAGAGATTAAGAAGACTTCATCTCCCAACAACCTTGCAAAAGTTGGAAATTCTCCTATCTTAGTAAATACTCAGAAAACAAAGAGAAAGGAGTAACTGGAAAAAGAAAATCAAGAAAAAAAAACAAAAGAAGAATGCTATAAACAACTCTTCTTCTACGTATTCATGCCAATTCTAGCATGGAATATTAGAGTTATGAATAAGCTTAAAAAATAGCATATAATTCATGATTACTTAGTCTTCAAGAAGAAGCTTATATTTGTTGGCTTTTTAGAGACCAAAATAAAATCCAAGAGATATCAAGAAAGGTTGTGGTATGTTAATAAACATTGGAAAACTCTTAACAATCATGTAACTCATCACAATGATAGAATTATTGTTGCTTTTGACTTAAATCATATTCTTCTTCACTAAAACTATATCATAGACCAATTAACTCACTGTCAATTAATCCTTTTAAACTCTATATCTAAATTTGATATCAATCTTGTCTAATCTAATATCATAAAGGATTTCCCTACAAAGATCTATCAACTATACAGATTGATAATTCAACTCCCTGGTTAATTATAGGAGATTTTAACTGTACCTTCCTAACATAGGAAATATAAAGTCAAAGGGTCATATTGAATTCTTATAATGAACACTTCAAAAAATGATGTACAAATTTTAGACTTGTTGATCTTAGATTCATATGAATTTTTTTACGTTGAATAATGACTAAAATAGCAATTAATTTTCAAAAAAGAAATTAGACAAAGCATTAGTGAATTTATGATGGTTTAATTGTTTTCTTAATAGTTGGGCTCATTTTAATCATCTTTTATGTTCAAATTACGCTCTAATTGATATTTATACAGAGACTCCTCCCTCTAAAAGGAAAGTTCTATTTAAGTTCATTATTTATTTGGAATTCTAGATTTTAGAGTAGTAATCAGAGGTTGAAGTACTATGTTATAAGGATATGAAACTTATAAATGCATGTAGATCTCTAAATCTTTGACCAGTAAGGATATTATCTTTCACCAATATGGATATTAAAGAAGTTTTGTTCAGTTTGAGACCAAATAAACCCTTTAACCTTGATGGATTTAAAGATAGGTTCTTCTAAGAAACTTAGGCATTTATATTTTCTACAATCATTAAAGTTATATTATAATTTTTAAATAGACTATAAGAAATAAACAAGACCCTTATCTTTTTTATTCTTAAAGTTCCAAATCCTATGTACCATACTAATTTTAGACATATTTCATGCTATAATATCATCTATGAAAAAATCCTAAAGATACTTGCTTTTAGACTCAAAATGATCCTAAATGATCTTATCAATCCATACCTATGGAGTTCTATTCAAGGAAAAAGTATATGAGATCATATCCTTATTGCTCAAAAACTCTCCAAAAATTACATCATGAAAGTAAATCAAAAGCTATAACTTGAAAATGGACTTTTAAAAAGTCTTTGACACTATCAACTATAGATTCATTCTAAGAATTCTAAAAGTTTCTAATTTCTCCATTTAATACAAGAATTTGACAAAACAAGGAATCACAAGCCTTCTTGTAATATTCTCATCAATGGAGTACCTGCTAGAAACTTTTTAAAAGTTACGAAGGATTAAGGTAAGATAATACCTTACCCCTTTATTTATTCATTATGTTTATTGAAGCTCTCACAAGATTAATTTTCATTAACATAGAGAGAAATCTTGAATTTAAAAGTAATTATTATTTATAATTGTTGACATAATAAATAAGTAACATATAGATAGACTATACTTTAAAATTTTATTAAATATCATAGTTGAAATTTTTATAATGAGAACATATTATAAACTTATAATATGTTCTCATTATAAATACAAAAAGTTAACAAAGAGAATATGATAATTAATTTTAAATATAAAGAAAAATCATTAAAAAGTGAAAATAACTTTGAAATAAATAAAACAAGTAGATTTTAACTACAAAAACATGCTCAATAAATATATCTTAATTATTACAGTCTTAGACTTGAAAATAACTTTCTAGTAATATGTAGTATATTTATTTAATATTTATGAGCGTTCCAATTAAATAAAATTTTCATAATTAATTTGCTCAGAAAATTCAATTATTATAGTTTTTACATCAATTATTTTTATTCTAACTAACCTTTTATTTGCACATTGAAAAGCATACAATTTTAGTAAGAAATAAAGATTAGTAAGGAGAGACCTTCTCTTGTATTAGTGTACAAGGATGTCTAGTTACTCTATTTTGTTTCTATTCCTAGCATTTATTGATCATATATGGGTTAAGGAAGGGATGAAATATCAAATGGTTGGTGGAAGAGTAGCCAAAATTAGTTAGATAAGACACGATTAAGAGAAAATAAAAATGGACTTTGTAGGGTTTTAAAGATTGACCAAACTGAGATAGACAGGTGTTTTAAATGAAGATATTGGAGTAGAATCTAGTGCATGCCAATTGTGGAAGGTGAATGGCTAGCCCAACCACCAGATAATATAATGCTTATGTAACTAATGAAATAAGTTACATTTTGAATTCACCTCCTGATGTAATTTGCTCCACAATTTTTCGCTCTTTCTGTAAGGTCTAAGGATTGAAGTTCTTGGTGTGGTGATCAAAGCCCTCATTATAAAAAAAAGAATAAAGTTGTAATAATAGAAAAAAGTAATTTCTACTAACTGTCTAAATCATACAAATACGAAATGATAACGTTAAATTCATGTTAACATTATCTATTTTTATTTTGTCATTATAAGACTTCGAATTAAAGCCATCTCAAGACTTCGAATTAAAGCCATCTCAATAATATGACTACATGGTTATCGAGCTAATAAAGCTCGTTAGCTACTTAATCATTACTAGTTTCAAAACTTTAGAAAGTTTATCTCATCATTGTTGCCAACATACCTAGATAATTAGGAGTTTGAATTTACATCCCATTTTAACTTTTTACATTAGAAATCATGTGCATATGGAACGACCCATAGATTGTTGGAATACTGTCTCATGCTTTAAATACAAACTACAAAGGTGCAATCGAAATTTTTTTTGAAGAAAATTGATAGAAAAGTTTTTGACAATATGTTTGAAGAATACTTAAGAGTATTAAAAAGGAGTAATCTTAGGGTCTAGTCAATGTAACAAAATACCGCGAGAGAGAGAGAGAAAAAAAGACATCATTAACAACTATGGTTACAACTTGAATTACTGTATCCAAAAAAAAATTGTAGATTTAATATGCCTAGTCTAAAATGTAGACCTAGGCATGGATAAATTGAAGACATGGAAGGGAGAGAGCACCAACAAAAGTGGCCAAAGTGTTATGTACATTGGGGAACCTTGATTTAACAGCTATCATACAGTGTACCCAAACTATAACTTAGAGAGAATACAAAACATATGAAGAAAAATTAATTATGAAGAATTTGGTCATATTTTGTACGCATACCTCATGACTAATGGGTCTAATATTTACAATTGGTGTTGGATAGCACACCCACCATACCACACGACTCTCTCCACCAACTTGCTCTCTCTACTTGTCAACTGACTATAAAAGAACCTCCCATTATCCTTCTTTATTCTCTTTTCCTCCTCTTTGCTCCTAAATTGTTCCTAGTCATTATTCTATTAAGACTAAACATTAATAGAACATAAAAAGACTAGCACATGTTATGTTTTTCCTATGAAGAAAGTAGTCAATCTCATTGACTAAAGTATGGAAAAACTTAAATAAGCATGTGAGTACTTGTTAGAGAATAAGTTTACTGAACTGACCCCATATGAGAAATTTATTTGGAACATTACTTGTATGTCTATTAAAATTCTTATTGTGATGATTATATAAGTGATCATTTGACTTGAGATATCTAAAGTTATCTTGTATAGGAATTGTTATGTTTCGATAGTACTTGTCACCTATTTTAGTTAAGGATAACTCAATCGGTAGTAATTAGATATAACATGAACTATATAGAGGTATTTAAGTGATCAAGATATGATCCATCACCCTAAAGTAAATAGGGAGAATGTTACATTGTTCTCGATTATTATTGATTTAAAAAATTCTTGATCAAGGTGGAATAATGTTTTATAAATAGTTTACAAATGTTATTAATTGAATCAATAACTGATGGTGGAGAACTAATATGATTATACTCAAAATAGAGTAAATATTAATTCTATGCTCTATGTTTAATCGAAACATTGTATTATGAAAGAATTAAATTATATAGAAAAATCATGCACGAAAAGATTAGTTAAAACTACTTTGATATTCATAAATATTTGGGTAGTCATGATGTGTTGCTAGATAAATCAAAAGAGTTAGTCAAAACCACTGTGACAATCTTGATCTATGGATATAAATTGCTTAATTAGAGAATTAAAGATAAATTAAAAGAGTTTAATTTATCTAATCCTAATTACGATTTAGAGTTATGATTTGTATCTATTGTCAACACATTTGGGAACCTATGGGTAACACATAAAGAACGAGTTAAATAGAGTAAAGATATTTTAATCAAGTTGAATTTGAATGTAAAGTTTGAGAAACTTTATGATTTAATATGAGATATTTAATAAATAAAGATAAATATGAGACATTAGATCTTATTTGAGCATAATTGTTATTTAATTAGAATTATTTGCAATTATAATTAAAGTTTAATTGAAATTAGAATTTAATTTTAATTAAATTACTAAAATGTCTAAAACTTGTTATAAATAGGCTTAAGCTCTAATAGAGCTAACACTCTTTGCATAACCTTCTCTGCAATAGTTACAGAGTTTTCTTAACTCGTTCTGTGGATACCGTTAGAAGCTGGATACTTATGCAGCTATGGTGGTTTAGATGAGCTAATTTTAGAAACGGTTCAAGTGATACAACAAGAAAAGAGTTAAGCTTCAGAACAAGGTATGAATTATGATTCTTATTTTATTATGATATAAGTGATAATCATGTTATAGAATTTTAGTGATCTATAAACAAAAATTTTTGTCATTCTTCCACTGCGATTGGGACTAAGTCCCATCCCAATATCCTAACAGACCCTTATATCGACGTAAGTAAGTTTTGCAAATGAGAATATATAACTGCTTGAGGACAGATGGCAGTATACCCTAACAAGGAATCTTATCGAAAAAAAAAGACACTTCTCACATTATTTGCCATTGAGGCTACCAGATTCATACACTGGTGCATTTGTGGTGACCATAATCTATCACAAATTATGGTTTGATAGAATAATTTTAAAACTAAGACGAGAAGAGTCATAGAAAGAATGAGACCCTAAAATTTTATGGCTTAATGGAAAGATCACGTTATTCATTATTTAGTACATAGTTTGGTTAAATTAGAGTTGAGTTACATCATAGTGTTTCTTTTATTTGAAATATTGTGGTAAATAAGGTAAACAAGGTTATATAGTATAAATTGTGAAAAACTAGAATAACTTTTTTCATATTCACTTTGGTGAAATTTTGGTTTTGTGTTTAAAAATATTCTAGCTTTTATTTGAAAAAATAAAAAAATTATTGAAAACTCCTTTTTCAATTTAAAAGAATTCCAAAAAATGTTTTGTGAAATTTTGTTCATATAGTTCTAATTTATTTTTAATTTAAAACACATTAATTAAAATAGTAATGCGATTAGTATATTCTTAACTTCTATTATAGTTTACAGTGAAAGTAAATTATAAAATTTTAAGTCCTTTTTTATTTTTAATTTAGTATTCAGACTTTTAAAATTTTTAAGTAAGTGTTCAATGAATAACTTAGTAAAGTTAAATATGTTAATATTTTGTGGATATAATTAATAAAGTAATATAAAATTTGATATTTAGAGGGCTTATATATATATATATTTTTTTTTTCTTCTTCACGTATTTTTTGAAAATTAAACAAAGTATCTACATTTCGATCATACAACCATCAATTTGTTTGTCATAGGAGGCTCAAAAACGATGTTGATGAGGACAAAGAGCTACATAATCCTTCCAAATGTTAATTTTATTATTATTCCGCCAATCAGATCAGTAAAATATTAATAGAGATATTCTTTTAAATTATCTAAAATTTAAAATTTTGGATATTTTAATTAAAAATTTTAAAAAGTTGTCAATAAAATAAAAATACTAAAAAAAGTTTGACACTTTCTACTTGTTACCCCTAATTTATAATTATTACAACAACAAAACATTAATTCTTCCTAGTTTTTAATTTAAATAAAGATTTTATATAACGTTTATTTTTTCATTTTAAGTAGAAAAGTAAAATGATAAAATAGAGAAGAAAACTATAAATGCAAATTTCGGATAACTAAAACGTTTCTGTGGACAAAAGTAAGAAGCGGCACAAAAGAAAACATGTGCACATTCCTTCTGATTCTCATACTTATAAGGTCAAATTAATATGTAACAAAATAATTTTTTCATTGTTCGATGGATTCATATTTTGAGGTTAGATATATTCAATTTAAAATTAAATTAAAATATTTATATTGAGGAATATGTTTTATTCATGACTTCCATTAGTGCTTCTGTTGCCTGTAGCGTATTCTTATTTTGACTTGCCTTTATTCTTTTAAAGGTATACCGATTAACCTGGTCATCACTTGAGAATATAACTTGTAAAAAGAGTGTAGGATACCACAGGGCACAAGCTAATCCATGAAAGCATGTTGTTGTGGAATTTTTTGTGTTTTTAGGCACTCCCATTTGCGATGATGGGGCTGCAAAGCTTTGTACCATCACATGTACCGTGTGTAGAACTGTCTGTCGCCACTTTCCCCCCACTCGAACAACCCTACTTTCCCATTTTCTTTCCTTTCCTTGGTTGTAGTGATTGGGTGAAAGAGGATAAGCTCATTACCATTCTCCTCATCTATTCATCTTCTGCTAAAATTATTCCATGTGATCACCTCGCATCCATCAATCCTTCAAGTTCAAGACAAATCCATATTTTAATATCTTCTCATTTTGTTGTCAATGCCACATAGCTTGCTTTGTCCTATAATAATATTTATAATAATAATGTTGGGTGGGTGGTGCATTTGAGATTAATAGTAGTAGTGAATTGCACGCATGCTTGCTTTTCTTTGCTTACGTGTGTCCTTAAGGTCGTAATCCACTATCTAATCTGCATATTAAAATGCGTTTTCAGGCATTGTAAACATTCAAAATCCCATCTTTCTCGTCACTATTTATTGGTTGATTTACCACAGGACCCTCCCAATCCACTAGTTAGGTCTCTGCGTGTCCACCATGGAAAAGCCGGAAGATGATTTCCTATGGTTTGCGGATCATTGCATATTTATGTAAGGTAAGGTTTCTTAAATATTCGTAGTACCATCATCATACAAGTCCCAGTGTAGCCAAACCCGCAACCAATGGACGTGCCACAGAATGATCTATCCCCATCTTGGGAAATTAATTTCCACCCAGATGATTTAAGGCCACATCTTAGTTAAATTTTATATTTCTTTGTGATTGGCTTTGTTTCCCTAGTGATTCTCATGCCATCTGTCTCAAGAACAAATGGGCATTAAGAGGGTCGACAAGGAGTAATTGTATATCTTCCCTGTTAATGTTCGTATCTTGAAACGATGATTGGAATTCATGGACTGTGGACTTCCAATTTGATGAAGGTTCTCGCAAGTACCAAGAGCCACAAGCCCCTATGCCCCACCATTAATTAATAACATTAGACAATTCGCTAATGACACTAGTGCATAGGCATGTACTCGATACGGGTAATGTGGAAAACCCACAATGCTCTACTTACCATCATTATCGTTTTCATTGAACCTAACTTTATTGAACTGATGTAAGCATGTCAACCTCAATGCTTTTACTATCTCCATTAGCAACGTTAATTGCATCACCTGAAGTTAAGGCGAGTTAAAGAACGGCTGCAGTTCTGTTTCTACCATTGTATAAATGATTGTTCATTGGTTTTTGCTAGTCAAATTTGTTAGTTTATGTTCTTGCACCAATTGATTGCAATTTTAATGTATATTAATATTATTATTTAATTAATAAAAGATATTTTTTATCTTTATGTATTAAGTTAATTAAATTTGATGTTTTAATATTAAAGGTAAAATTCCATATCTTTATATATTAAGTTAATTATATTTGATGTTTTAATATTAAAGATAAAATTCTTAAAATAATTATTGTATAATTAAAATTAGCATACATTATATTTCTTTATTATAAAAAAGTAACTGATCTCATAAATTAAAGTATAAAAATACTTAAACTAATGTGTGATGCTTATTAGAGAATAAATTTACTGAACTGACTCTACTATAAGAATTTCAAATGAAATATTACTTATAATTATGTAGATTTCCTCATAATGATGATTGTGTAATTAATCCTTATATTTGAGATTACCAATGTATCTCATGTGAGAATTATTGTATTTTGATACTACTTATGAATTATCTTAGAATAATTCAGTCAATAGTATTTGGATATGGTATAAACCATTTGGAGATTGTTGAGTAAGTCAATAAAGAATTCGTTACTCTAAAGTAATAAGAGAGAATGTTCTATTATTCTTGATTAGTAGTGATTTATGGAATTCTCTAGCCAGAGTGAATTAACATTTAAAAAGGTGTTTTCAAATATCAATTATAAATCAATTACGAATTAGCAAGAACGAACATGATTGGATACAAAAGAATAGATATTATATCCATACTTTGTCCAATTGAAACATTAGAAGAAAAAATGATTAAATTATACATTATAACCATGCATTGACAGGTTAAGTCAAACCACTTTGATATTCCTAATATTTGGGTGATCATGACATGTTGCTAGACATTAATCTTGATTTATAATTATAAATTTTTTAATTGGAGGATTAAAGACAAATTAAAAGGAGTTTTAATTTATCTAATTCTAATTGACAATCATTTTAAATTATAATTCTGATTCTAAGTTAGAATCATAATTATAATTTAAACGTTATGGATCAAATATAAGATATCTGATTTTATTAAAATTAATATTTAATTTTAATAGAAATTAAAAAACTTGTTTTTTTTTTTCCATAAATAGAAATAAGCATAAGGAAGTTAACACTCCTGCTTAATTTCTCTTAAGAGTTGAGAAACTGCTCTGTGGATAATGTTAGAGGCTGGAAGTGTAAACAACTGGTAATTGAGACATCGAAAAAGTTTAGAAAGGTTTTTAACAGGAGAATTAAATCAGGTATGATTTCATATTTTATGATTATCCTTTAATTATTTAATTATTTGGATCTAATTGGAAACTGTAAAAAAAAAATCCATTGTGATTCAGGTAGTTTCTAACAAAATTAGGAACATTTCTTTTAGGTAATGATATGAACATTTAATTGGAAAAACAAAACTAGACTATTACCCCATCTGGGTTTCAATTATTTACTTGGCAAGACCAAGAAAAAGGTTTTTTTTTTTTTTTTGAGTCATGTGGCAATTAGGTTGGTTAATTATAAAGAAACTGCATGGGTTCTCTTTATCATAGAAAGAGGAATAGTTTGTGTCTATTTATAATTCCTATCGACGAAATGGTGCTGAAATGATTATGATCGAATGATCTGGCCCCAAAAGGAAAAAGAAATATCATCAAGTTTGAGGGAAGTGCAAGTTTCACACAACAAACCAGAGCCATGTATTATGTATTATTCGGTCATAAGTGGTGATGATTGCAATGTTTGATGGTATTTTTGAGAATTGGGAACAATGAGAAGGGCCACTGGTGTCCCCAGTTTCATATAGGACAAGTCTATTCTTTGGACTTTTCCTCTCAAACATGCAGACAACTTACAATCACTAAATCATCATGCTTGACTTGTTCATATTTCTAAGATTTCTTGCTCCTTCCATGTCTTGTTGTGAGATCACAAATGCTAAGGGTCCGATCCATCTTCATATACTCTTATTATTTAAATAAAAGGTGACCAAGAGCCCAGTGATTCTTTATTTCTCACTTGACCTTTCATTGTTCTTTCTGAGCACTTATTAACCTTTCGTAAGTCCAAGTTCCACAAATTTTTCTCCTTATGCCTTTTTAGGCACTAGTCATTAGTCAATTAGCTGTATTCCCACGACTTGCCTTGTGTTACAGTTTTTAATAAGGTACTCATCATGATTGTCAAATTTCAAGCAATATTAACGCTAGGTAATTGAATTTGTTTGTGCAGAAATTCGATTTTTATATTATGCAGAGTTTACTCAGGTTTGCCTCTCTTGATCACTAGATTATATTATCATCTTACGAAACATGCCACTGAATAGTTAATCGGAACTTTGTATCTGATATGTCTGTCAGAGCTTTCATGATATTTACATATTTTTATTAATTTGACACAGGTGCAGATAGACCCCATTGGCCCAACAGTCTTGTAATACACAGATATATCAAAGAGATTGTCTCAAGGCGTTGACTGATGTTTTTCTTGGCAAAACTTGACAGAGGATACGTTTAAGAAATTGTCTTCTCCTTTCTCTGGAATGATCAGAAATGAGGCACGAGATTGATAGTCATATTTTGTTGTCAAATGTTGACGTTTATGTAAGGTACCTACCTGAAATGTACATCACTACCTACAAAATTTCGTGGGTAGAGCAGCTTAGGTACCAGAATGTTGGTCTTAAGGTGTGTGCATTCAAGTTTCTTGGTTCTACTTATGGTGGGTCTGAGAATTTCCTGACAGAAGTGAAAGGGGCACCGACAAAATAATATGCCATATTTGTTGTTCCCTTCAAATGCATTCACATTCCTTTCCCTTTTCATAAATTCATTTCACGCACTACCACAATTAGCTAGAGAGGCAAATGCATCTACGGCTGTTCCGGTTACTCTCAGCCAGAAATTCATTTTTAACCAATTACCATGTCCGCATGCTCAACTCCTCGTGTCACCAAGCGCATTTATGCTTATTCTTCTATTATGGTTTTGTATACAATAAAAAGCGGTAATGGTGTTCGGCTCCCCAAACTCATAAAACAACTCCTCACGTTACTATTTTTCTTATCTTCCCACTACTTGTCAACTCGTAGGCGTTTCTCTTCTTCTTCTTCTTCTTTTTTTTGTTTTTGATATAGTTAAAACTAAATATTGTTATGTCATCGTCAATGTCCTATCCTATGGGCTAAGGAAAGTATTTCGAAAGATATGTCTAATAAAAAAGGCTCATGGAAGTAAAAATAATTGGTCCTTGAAAACCGATCTAAACAAAATGAAAATATAGACGGAGAGTACTGACCAATTTTTAAATCGTTTACATTGTACAAGTGGTCATGTCGTGGGATTCTGGCCCATGATGGCCTTATATGTGCATTAAAGAGGTAGCCCGGTTTGCTGCACTTTGGCACTGGAGCTTGAGATGGGCTAATCCACTACTTTAAGCCTAATAGGGGAAGTTTGGCGAACGGGGTTCAGCTTTCAGTATGGAATGTGTAGCAGTAGTTAATTAATTTGAAAGAATGTTAATAGAACTTCAAGATAAGGTAAGGTAATATTAAATTTAGAAACTGATGGCGTGGTGGTTGCTGTGGTGTTCAGGGGTGATGGTTGAAGTTTTGGGAAAATTGGAATTTCCCGAGTACAAATGAACAGGCAGATTGTAAGGTGAATTCCGGACAAATGGCTTGGAATTTGGATGTGATTCTTGAAGCAAAATTGTAGAATAGGATGTGGGCTACAACTTTGGTGAAGGAAGTTTGTGAAGCGGATCAACGAGTGATAAGTTATGAATTTTTAATTGGACTATATTCTGGAAATCGTGGTTGCAGACTAGATGATTTCAAAGTAGTTTTCTGGGCAAACGACTGAGCATTTTTGGGTGGTTCTTAGTCTAAATTGAAGTTCAAGAAGTGAACTACAAAATTGATGAAGGAATTTTGTCGAAATGATAAGCAGAAAAAAAGTTATGATTTTTCTTGTTTTCGACGTCCTGGATTAAGAATCTGGGCAGATTTTCGGAAAAGGATGCAAAGGGGTTGATTGTGATGAAATTGACTGAAATAGAAGTTTAGATGAATGAAAGGGAATGATCAGGTGAATAAGGAAAGATAATTAAGTGTTTTTGGATTACACACAAAACCCAATTGATAGTTTTTGGAAACTAACAAAACCCAAATAAAGATGACAACTTGCAAAAGCAAATCTCTCTCACAATTTGAATTTGATAATCTGACTTTTTTGAGAGTTTTTACAAGGCAATATAAAAGGAAATAAAAGCAAATGAAGGGTCATGAAGGAGAACCACATGTCGGTTTCTCTTCAGCCATTAAACAACAATAAAATGACATAATTAAAGAAACTAAGTAATTAAAATTGAGTTGGAACTTAAGTCTCATAAGGGATAAACAAAACAAGATAAATACATTTATTCACCAAATATCTTCAACCGAAATTGAGTCATACTTGAGTTGAGATATTGGGCTTAAAATATCATCAAAGAGTGCAACATAAGCTGGAGTTTTCTACTGAAACAACACCAGAAGAATGGACTTCAAAAATCATGCATTTGTAAGTCCCAAAGGGCTTGAGCAAAACCTTAACTTTAGGCTCAAATTTGGCTCTTCCTCAAGCTCCTCTTCTCTAACCGAATCACTATTATCACTATCATTTGAACTTGTTGGACCAAGACCCATGTTAGAAATGTCTTCCAAGGCTACATTTGATGGACCTCCATTAGAAACTAATCGAACTTACGATTTCTTTAATAAGTAAATTTGGTAAATGACCCCCAAAGGCTATTGGTATTAAATTTGTGTTTTAATTTCTTTTCGTAAATTTCTGATCAAGGACTCTTTTTGACTAATATCTGAAAATTGCAACCAGTCACATGCAGACAATGACTGTTTTCTTGGAGTGTCCTTCCGCACTATCTTTGCATTTGCAGTAGCCATCATCGCGGACGCAAATAGTGCAGCCTTAGCATACTTTCTTTGGGAGACAGTCAAGGTCAAATTTACACTCTTTTCCTAATTTCACTGCTGCTGCTTCCCCTTGTGAACCTACATTATTATAACGTATAATTTTGGATCTATAAACTTGAAAAGAAATTGAGCAAACATTTCCACAGGCTAATATAAATCTTAATTTCTACATGCGTATCCTTTAACAATGGAAATAGTTCTAATCCACAATTTGAAACTTAATACATAATTGGGAAAAGATTTGAGGCACAATTGTCGTGGATTGAAAATTCAAATTGATAAAAGAGTATTAGTTACATATTAATGCAATTACGCAATATCATATGAATATAATTTAATTACCCAATTGAAAACATTATTTTTAGAATCTTGAACATATAATCTTCACATTATATTACGTAAATATTTACTTATAATATTTGTTGAAATCGACATGTCACAGATATGTTTACGAGCAAATAGATTTCTTTCTCTTAATTCTTTTGTTTACAGATGTTTTGATGGATTAATTATCTTTTGTTCAGTGTAAGTCCTAGTGTAAAAATTATCTTGACCTAATCATAAGATAATCATAAAATTAAATAACATGACTTAAAGTGAACAAAAAAGAATTTTTGAAAGTTCAATATAACTAACTTTGTATGATAAAATAAAAAATGCGAGTTATGATGGTTATACATTATTTATGCAATATACTTCCTTCTATATACTGTAACAAACATTACTCACCATACTAGTTCTATAAATATGATATGAATAAATTATGTCTTGGTCTACAATTATGTCTCGTAACTTTTCCTATTAAAATATCAAAATATAAATATGTACACTATTATAAAACATGAAATCAATGATATAGAATTAGAAATAAATAAACAAGTTCAGATTGCTAGCATCATCATAAACAAATGACATTCGCAAGTACAACCAAGACCCATTCTATGTAAATGTTTCTCAAATGTCTTTGGTTGTAAACCTTTAGTTCATAAATTTATTATTGTCATATATCTACTAACATGCTCGATGGACGCTCTTTGTTTCTAGACTTCCTCTTGATGAAAAAATAATTCAATTCTATATGTTTGACATCTTTTGAATATTTGTCATTCTAGGAAAAAAATATTTATCACAATAAATTTTTAGTGGCTTGGTAATGGTGTCGACAACTCTAAGTCTTAAAATAAAATTATATATCCATAATATATGAATTTGATGGCTTGGTAATGGTTTCGAGAACTCTTAAGCTTTGAAAAAAATTCTATACCATAACACATGAATTGTGGATCAAAAAAATGCCATAAATTTAATTCCATAATGGACGAAATAATAATAGATTGTTTGGCACACTTCCATGATATTTGCTCCATTCGTTAAATGAAGCATGTAACCCCATGTAAATTTTTTTTCCTATTTTGACATATAGCAAAATCTAAATTCGAGTATCTTGAATACATAAGCATATATTTTTTGTTCGTTATAGGTACCTTAATACTTTCTTTGTAGATTTTCAATAAACAATTCCAAAGTTACTTTAATATCTGTTCTAACTGCAAAACTTATATTTTTGCATATACATTAAATTGCCTACAACTGATTCCATCTCTTTTTGTTCTATATTGTTCTTTATATATTATATAAAAATAAAATTGTCCCTTTTCTAAAGAAGAATAATACACACCAAACACTTTTCCATAGTAAATCTTTGAATAATTATTACAATATAAACTTTCTGAGATCATCCCAATAATTCTTGTGATCTATAATGAAAATTTTCAATTCCTATCATATAAGATGCCCCTCTTATATCTTTTATTTCAAAATTCTTAGAGATAAAATATTTTATCTCATGTAACATACCTAAATCTTTAGTAGAAAGTAAGATATTATTAACATATAAAACTAAGAAAACAAACTTTCTTCCATTAATCTTTTGATATATACACCAATCAACAATATGTTTTTTCTAAAATTCGGGAAGAAAATATAGTATCATTGAACTTAAGATACTATTATCGAGAACTTTATTTAAGTTCATATATTGACATTTTAGGTTTATGCACCATTTGAATTTTATTGAGAAACCTTCATATTAGTCATCCTCGTTAAGTAATTTTATTTTCACATCCATTTGGTATAACTCTAAATCATTCTGAGACACAAATTCCATTACAATCTTTAATGAGTCTTTCTTTGAGATAAGTGAAAATATATCTCTTTATAATCAAGACCACCTTTGGCAACAAGTCTAACCTTATATCATTATACCATTTCTATTTGAGTCGTGTTTGATTTTGAGAACTCATTTACACTAAACTCTTAAAACCTTTTGGTAGTTCAACAAGATTCCAAACTTTGCTGTCTTCCATAAATTTTAGTTTATCTTTCATGGCATCAATCTATTTTTAGACTCTACACATTCTATGGCTTATGAAAA
>JAOQMQ010000003.1:15782158-15808691 GCA_027563845.1 Erythroxylum subrotundum
TATACACAATACATTCATTCAATTTCATTTTAATATTTCTAATTTTCACCACTAATTCCTCATTTAATCCCATTTAATAAATCAAATTTTCAAGAAAAAGGGTCGGGGTCCAACATCATGGATTCACAGCAGTTTGCAAAGGAAAACAACACACAAATAAAGTCAATATTATAGATAGAAATGTTTCCCACTCAACGAGCTAACTTTATTTCCTAACATACATATATTCCTGCACGTGATAACTGATAAAGAGCATTTTTTCTCTCATAAATTGAACAATAATTATTAATTATACATGCATATAGTTGTCGTTTTCACTTGTCACACATTCATGCATTCATAAAACTTGTCTGCAAATAAATGCAAAGTAAGTTGTGTTGAAGAGTAATTTTAAAGTTGATCTATATACATGAAAGTTTAAAGTCTAGATACATGGATGTTTAAGTTCATTGTCAAGAGTTTAATTATATTCATGTATTAGTTACATAATTAAATATTGGTCCATGTATGGTTTTGAGTTCATGTATGGTTTATTTATTTGGGTTCATTAATGAGTTCATGTACTTAGATATGAAGAGTCATTTTTGTACCTATAAATACCTCTTTGTACTTGCACTAAATTCATACAAGTGAAATACAACCTCTTCTTTTAAACAAGTCTCTCCTCTCTAAACCTCTTCATTTCTTAATAAAGTGATATCAGAGCTAAGTTCTTTGAGAAATGACAAACAATAGTGGAGTATAATCATTTCAATTCCCTTGCCTTACAAAAAAAAATAATGAAACATGGCGTCTTCGCATGAAAGTCGTGCTTGGCTCACAAGATGTTTGGGAGATTGTAGAGAAAGGTTTTATGCAACCTTAAAGTGAAGCCGATTTGTCTCAAAATGAGAAGGATGCTTTGGCAAAGATCAAGAAGAAGAATCAACAAGCCCTCACCCTCATCTATCAATGTCTAGATGATTCAATGTTTGAGAAGGTGGTCGATGAAATCACTTCAAAGGAAGCATGGGCGATTTTGCAAAGTTCATTTTAAGGAATTGATAAGGAAAAAAAGATTCGACTCCAATCATTGCGAGGTGATTTTGAATCTTTGCGCATGAAGGAATCCGAATCAATCTTGGATTATTGTTCACGAGTGAAGGCCATTGTGAATCAAATAAAGAGATATGGAGATCAAGTTGAAGATGTTCAAGTAGTAGAGAAGATTCTTCGTTCCTTGAGCCTAAAGTTTGATTATATGGTTTGCGCCATTGAGGAGTCTAAAGATCTAGACTCTTTGACACTTGAACAACTAGAGGGTTGTTTACAAGCTCACGAAGACAAGATCAATAAGAGACAAGAAGAACCTTTAGAGCAAGCACTTAAAGCAAGGGTTGTGTTAAAAGATGATGATGGAGAAAGCAATCAAAGAGGAAGAGGACGAGGACGAGGACGTGGTCATGGTCGAGGTCGAGGTCGAGGATGAAGTTATGGAGGAAGAAGTAAAGGAGATTATAACAATGCCAACAATGATGGAAACAATCAATCATACAAAGGCTAAGGAAAATCAAGAGGAAGAGGAAGAGGAGGTTACAATTTTAGACAAAATGAGAGGAGGTATGGTACGTCTAATGTTGAATGCTACAATTGTCATAAATTTGGACATTTTTCTTAGGAATGTTATCCTACGCCTAATCAAGTTGAGGAGCAAGTCAATATTGTTGATAACAAGCAAGGAGACAAAGAGCCCACTTTATTGCTAGCACTCAAAGATAATACAAGTAAGGATGAAAGTACATGGTTCTTAGATAATGGAGTAAGCAATCATATGTGTGGAGATAAAAGAAAAATTGTGGAACTTGATGAAAAGGTAGAAGGCATCATTTCTTTTGAAGATTCGTCAAAGATTCAAATTTGTGGAAAAGGTACCATTCTAATTTCTTTAAGAGATAGAAGCCAAAGACTTATTAATGATGTTTATTATGTGCCTAAATTGAAAAGTAATATTTTAAGTTTGGGGCAACTTCTTGAAAAAGGATATGAATCCACATGAAAGATTGTTGTCTTTGGCTTAGAGATCAACATGCTCAATTGATTACTAAGGTGTTTATGTCAAAGAATAGAATGTTTATGTTGAATATCAAGACAATCGAAGCAACATGTTTAAAGGTGGATGTGAAAGATGAAGCATGGCGTTGGCATATGAGATTTGGACACTTGAATTTTGGCGCACTCAATGAGTTGGGAGATAAATACATGGTGAAAGGAATGCCCTCCGTCCACCACCCACATCATTTATGTGAAGCATGTTTACTTGGCAAGCATTCAAGAAGGAGTTTTCCAAAAGAAACGGTGACAAGAGCAACTGCACCACTTCAACTTATTCATACTGACGTGTGTAGACCAATCAAGCCATTATCAATGGGTAAAAGTAGATACTTCTTACTTTTCATTGATGATTATAGTAGAAAAACATGGGTTTATTTCATAAAGTAGAAATTAGAAGCATTTGAAGCATTTAAGAAGTTCAAGGCACTTGTGGAGAATGAAAGTAACTATACAATTAAAGCCCTAAGGTCCGATAGACGACGCGAGTTCCCATCTAAGGAATTTCTTGATTTCTGTGAAATACATGGAACCCGCCGTCCATTAACAGTCCCAAGATTGCCCCAACAAAGTGGAGTAGCCGAAAGGAAGAATAAAACAATTCTTAACATGGCTCGATGTATGTTGAAGGCCAAATACATGCCTAAAGAATGTTGGGCCGAAGCTGTTTCTTGTGCAGTTTATTTGTCAAATCAATCTCTAACGAGAAATGTCAAAGATCAAACTCCACAATAAGCGTGGAATGGAATGAAGCCTAGTGTTGCTCATCTAAGAGTTTTTGGATACATAATATATTCTTATGTGCCGCAACAACAAAGATCCAAGCTCAATGATCAAAGTGTTAAGCATGTATTCATTGAGTTATGACCAAAATTCCAAAGGCTACTGATTGTACAATCTAAGCAATGGAAGGATTGTTGTGAGTAGTGATATCAAATTTGACGAAGAAGCAATATGGGATTGGGAGACACAAGAAGAAAGCACTTATGATTTTTTCTCATACTTTGAAGACAAAGAGCAAGAAACCACGACAAATATTTAAGAGACAACTCCAACTGCTTCTCCACATACGCCTCATTCTTCTTCGTCCATATATGGAGAAAGTTCAATTGATGAAGCACAAAAAATAAGGAGCATTTATGATATTTATGAACAAACAGAAGAAATCAATGATGTTAATATAAGTAATTTCTTTTGTCTTCTTGTAAATAGTGAACCTTTAAATTTTAGGGAGGCTGTGAAGGACAAAAGATGGGGACAAGCCATATAGGAGGAGATTAAGGCAATAGAGAAAAATAAAACTTAGGAATTATCAACTCTTCCTAAAGGTCATGAAGTTATTGGAGTCAAATGGGTCTATAAGATAAAAAAGAATGCCAATGGAAATGTAGAGAAATGTAAAGCAAGGCTCATTGCTAAAGGCTACAAGCAAAAGCATGGAGTGGATTATGATGAAGTATTTGCACATGTTGCTCGTATAGAGACTATTCGTTTGTTGATCTCTTTTGTAGCTCAATTGAAGTGGAAGATCTATCAACTTGATGTAAAGTCAGCTTTTCTAAATGGTGATCTTTAAGAAGTTGTCTTTATTGAACAACCAATTGGCTTTATAGTCAAAGGTCACGAAGATAAGGTCTTAAGATTGAAAAAGGCATTGTATGGGTTAAAGCAAGCACCAAGGGCATGGAATAGTCGCATCAACAAGTACTTCCAAGATAATGGGTTTATTCGTTGTTCTCATGAATATGATCTTTACATTAAATCATATGGAAATGGAAATATTTTACTCATTTGTCTTTATGTGGATGATCTTATTTTTACTAGTAATAACCCAAGATTGTTTCAAGAGTTTAAGAAATCTATGTCTTTGGAGTTTGAGATGACAGATATTGGATTGATGTCATACTATTTGGGCTTAGAGATGAAGCAAATGAAAGATGAAAGTTTTATTTCACAAGAAGGATATGCAAAAGAAATATTAAAGAAGTTCCAAATGCTTGATTGCAATCTAGTGACTACACCCATGGAATGTGGAATTAAATTGACAAAGTTTGATGATGGAGCTAAGGAAGATTCTTCTGTATTCAAAAGCCTTGTTGGATGCTTGACATACTTGACATGTACAAGACCAAATATTCTCTTTGTTGTTAGATTGATAAGTCATTTCATTGAAGCATCTACTTGTACTCATATGAAGGCGACTAAGAGGATTCTCCAATATATCAAAGGTACAATTGACTATGAATTACTCTATACATCATTTGTTGATTTCAAGCTTGTTGAGTTTTGAGATAGTGATTTTGCGGGAGATATTGATGATAGAAAAAGCACAACTAGTTTCGTGTTTTTTTATGGGTGATTGTGCTATTACATGGAGTTCAAAGATAGTAATCTATTGTGACTTTGTCAAGTTGTGAACATGAATATGTGGCTACAACTTCAAGCACTTGTCATCCTATTTGGCTTAGAAGGCTATTGAATGAACTTCACTTGCCACAGAAGGAAGCAACTGAAATATGTATTGATAATAAGTCTGCACAAGCATTGGCCAAGAACCCAATTTTTCATGATCGAAGTAAACATATAGATACGAGGTATCATTTTATTAGAGAATGTATCGCAAAGAATGAAGTGGAGATCAAGCATGTGAGGACTAATGATCAAGTTACGGATATTTATACGAAATCACTTAAATTTGAAGTTTTTCAACATTTAAGGACAAGACTTGGAGTACGAAAGAAAATTTCAAATTAAGGGGGAGTGTTGAAAAGTAATTTGAAAGTTGATCTAGATATATGAATGTTTAAAGTCTAGATATATGGATATGTAAGTTCAATGTTAGGAGTTTAATTATGTTCATTTATTAGTTACATAATTAAATATTGATCCATGTATGGTTTTGAGTTCATGTATGGTTTATTTATTTCAGTTCATTAATGTGTTAATGTACTTAGATATGAAGAGACATTTTTGTACCTATAAATACCTCTTTGTACTTGAAGTAAATTCATTCAAGTGAAATACAACCTCTTCTTCTAAACAATTCTCTCTTCTCTAAACCTCCTCATTTCTTAATAAGCTGGTTCAGTTGAGTATTTTCTTGGTGGAGTTTGAAGTAATTAGGTGTGATTAGAACTCTCTTGAACATGTTCTATTCTTTCGTATGCTTTTGCTTTGAGAATATGGGACCAATAATAAAGAATAAGAGCTTTGATACTTTAGAGGTCTTCTAGTCTTTCTTTCTAAAAGAAATTTGATCATACTCAACCGAACCAGAGAGAATTTACTTGCAAAGGAAATGGTGAACATGATCAATAACAAAATGGCAAGGGGCCTGAACATGGTGTAACTCCAAGGCCTCTTCAATGATTACCAGAAGTTTGGTGATGGATTAGCTAATTAAGTCTTCTTGTTTGTAGCTTGTTGGCAATTCCTGAGTTCTGCAGTACAATGTTTGTCTAGCTTGCTTTCATCTTGGATTCGTATAATTTGATTTCACTTGGAATAAAGTTTTCTTCAATTTCCAAAAAAAATACCAAGAAAATAAGCACCTGCACGAGCTTGTGCATAAGTTCCTCATAGTCTGTCAATGGGCATTGTAGCAAAGTAGTATGTCCACATTGGCACAAGTAAACCAATGTGAACAAGTAAGTTAGGTCTTACAAGCAAGACAAAACTTACAAGCAAGTGGTTACTTGTTGGAATGTCTAACCCTTTTCTATTTTCTCTGTATAAGTTGCAATATTATTATTATTATTATTATTATTATTATTATTATTATTATTATTATTATTATTATTATTATTATATGTTCTATAATTTTTATTAGAGTTGTAAACTTAATTTTTGTAAAATTAAATATGTAAAATATAAATTCTTATGAGAATATTCTACGAAATACTAATAAGTCATTTTACACATAAAAGCTAATATTAAATAATTGATTTTATCAAATATTTCTAATAAAAAGCTAATATTATCTACTGATTAAATCAATTGTTATAATCCGCTGATTATTAAACAGGGTCCTTATCTCTTATTTTAGTCAATTATCATTTTAAGAGGAGATTCTCTCTCATTTTTATTGGCTGAGGAGATTGCTTTATCTTTTTCTTTATCTTTAATGAACAATAAAAATAAGATTGTTCCATGCGTAATTGTGATTTTAATTTTATTTTAACTTTATCTTGATCATTTAAATGAATTAGAGACTTAGCATTACATGATTATTTTCATGTGGAAAATAATATATAAATTTTTTATAATCAATAAAAATTGTTTTGAGATTTAAAGAAAACAAATAAATGACAATAAATTAATAAGGTAATTCACATTTTGATTTCAACATTAAAAAATGAATTATCTATATTTTAATATATTAAAATATTAATGATATTTAATGCATATTTATTTTTATAAACGATGAAGATTGTCATAATAATATTGGTAATAATGATATTAATCATAATAAACTTGATTAAAATCTGGATTAAAATCAAGAATGAAGTACAAAGAACTAAGAACAAAACATCAAACGCTATATAGAATGCAATTTCGAAAATAGAGAACGAAATAATTTGGTGGTTCATATAAGTTTTAAAGCAAAAGAGGTTTGTATAATCTTTTGTATACACCTTAAGGTGGGAAACGAATTGAAGCTCTGCTGGAATTTGTTTAAGGAAGCCTCAAAGATAGTTACCTTATTCAAAGGTTAGAGTTGAAACACTCAGTAAAAAACTCAATGAAAACTCAGCAAAGTTATAGCCAAAATATTAAAAATACAGATATGAAAACGTAATGGACCATTTAACTTGGAAGTGTAAAATTGTTCTACATATAATTATATTATAAATTCCAACTTTTCGTAAAAATTTATGTATGGATTCCTTGGACTTGATTTAAATTCTATAGAATCGATAAATAAAATAATTACATCTCTTTTTGAAAAAGTTGTCAATATTATAACTACTAGAGATAACATAAGGGATGAATATTTGTTTCGAATTTCTTGCGAAACTCAGATATGATAAAATCTTTTATTTTTCTCGTAATTAAGTTTGTAAGATATCGTTGTTTAACATTTGATTTGTAATGTGTTGATTTGTGATATGCATGTGTGATAAATGGGACAAAGAAAAGAAAATATCTTTCAAATACAAAAAAGAAAAAATTATCAAAAATTCTTTGATGTATACGTGAGATGAACGTTGTGATTATTATTTTATTACATGAGAATAAAAGATTGAGAAAGGAGATCAGTTCATCCGAAAAAGAAAGAATGGAAAGAACCATGAGGTGAGTTACTGCGTTGCCTTTCAAAGCTACAAAAACTCTGGGAAAAAACTTGGTCTTACTAAAGGGAATTAACCGTCCTCTGCTTCTCCAGGATTTCCTTCCAAACGTATGGCTGTGGCACGTCATTCTGTTGAGGAAGGCAATGTCACTGCTATGATATGCGAAGAATATGGATACAAGAAGGGTGATCCTGGAAGTAGGCAACGCAGAGATGGCAATATTTTCTCCGGTCAATTTAAAATTATACCCTCAACGGCCTTTAAGGAGGATGTATAAACTGCCAAGTGATCAAATTTCAGTAGAAAAGTATCCTGAAGCTGAAGCAATGGAGAAGCAGCAGGATGATGAGTATTAATTATCCCACAATAGCAGATAGGATCCAACAGTAATACTGTTGAAAGAGGCAACGCAACCTGAGCCAACTCCAGCGAATTCAAGTCTGACAACAATTTCTTCGCCAGTTTTGCATCTGTAGAATTACGCATGCAAATGATTCTAAATTTATATACAACGCAACTAAAGGATGAAACTATGAACCATGGACAATAGCATCAAGCATAACTAAAACCATTGACATAACTACTGAATTCCCTAAATCAGACTCCTATGATCTCAGAAGATATAACCCATGTGAGCCTCTTGAACAGTGTTTAGACCACTGGCATTATCTGCAGAAAAACCCAAAAGCTATAGCTTGTGGGGGAAGTACTTCAAACCTTACTGATTTCCACCATGTTTCCACGGATAGCAGCGTAACATAGACTGATGAGCGACTCCCTTTTTTTGAGAATTGAAGATGTGGGACAGTTACCAGGCCGTAACCTGGAGCTCTGTCCCAAAAGCTATATAATTGAAAAATAATTGAAGATGCTGAAGACAATTTTACCAACTTGGCAGAAAACCCACTACCCAAGGTCCTCTGGACTCCAGAAATTCTCGCAATTGGACTGTGGTCATTCATTGTGGCACTAAAATGCACATCATTCAGTCCAGAAGTAACAGATAATACAGTAGCATGAGGTGTAAAAGGATAATTGTATAAATAAATTCAAAGATGAAAAGATAGCTGTTCAGACAGAAACATTCTAAAACAGTTATCATCACTGCCAACAACTTCAGACAAGAGTATTAGTGTTTTTTATTTTCTGCTGCGTTCTCCTCCTTCCCAAGTGCAACTACCACTTTCTTCAAGATGGCTTCAGTTCCCTGGTGAGAATTCTCCACAGCCTTTGATATTACCTGCCATTTTTCACCATGCTTTGGTTCTGCAGCAATGCATCTATTCAACACATCCGTCTGGTTGTCCTCAGAACCATGCTGAAGTTCAAATTTGTAATATAGTGCCCAGAAATCCCCAACATCTGGGGCAAGAGTAACTGCCCGGTTTAACCATGTCCTAGCTTTATCAACCTTTCTATCATGCCAAAACAACTTTGCCACAGCAGCAATGACATGAGGATCATGTTCACATTTCTTCAACGCATCCATACTCTTGCTTTTGCGCTGGGGCCGAGGAACCATCTCAATTGATGTTGCCCACAAGATACCACTGTTAGGGCAATCCTGTAAGGCTTTTGCCATCAAGATATCAGCTTCCTTCTTATTTCCATGCCTCGATTCAGCACGAACAGCAGCAAGCCAGAGTTCAGGGTTGTGAGGATTTTTCCTCCTTGCCATGGTGAGCACAGCACGTGCCTTGCTCAGGCCATTCATCTTCTCCTCAAGGTTAGCAAGAGAAAGCCAAAGGGGTGCACAAGTAGGGCAGTGCTTCAAACCCAACTCATAGACTTCATTAGCTTTCTCCATGTGTCCAAGTCGTTCTTCAAGCTGCCCAAGCATCAACCACAACTTGAAGAATGATGGGAAATGTTTCAAACCCTCATCAAGTAATCTTCTCTCCTCATCTGTATTTCCCAATTCTCTCTCTACCATTGCAGACTTCATCCAAACTCTTTCTGTACCACCTCTTTCTCTCGCTTTAGCAAGCAGCATTCTAGCCCTTTCAGGCTCATGGTTCTCAAATTCAAGTTTAAATGCTGCAAGCCAAATTTCCTCCGAGTTTGGTATTGCAGCATAAGCTTCTTGAAGTATGGCCCTAGCAGCAGGTACATCACCAGCAAGCCACTTCTCCTTGGCACCCATAAGCCAAAGAACTTCAGCCTGTGGTGTGTAAGTAACTGCCCTGCGTAACAAGGCATCAAGGGATTCCCTTGTTCCATGACTCTTCTCAAGCTGTGCAGCCTTGAGCCAAATACTTTTTTTAGTCAAAAAGAAAGTAAGTGCATGAGCATAAATGGCTCTAGCAGTCTCTATAGATCCCCTCTTCTTACATTCTTCAGCATCTGCCACCCATGTTCTCTTCCTGTCCTCTTCCTCAACCCCAATACCAATTGTGTTCTTAATGATGGCTTGACAGGATACAATAGAACCCGCCCTCTCAGCAGCCTCAGCTTCCTTCATCCATGTTTCCCTATCAATAACTAACCCCTCCCTCTGCAAAGCCCTAATACCTCTCTCAATAATTTTCCCCACCATGGACGTATTCCCATTTGCCTCCTCCAACTTGGCAGCAGTTATCCAGATTGCAGGCTCCTTGGTCAATTTTTCCCTCGCTCTGTTTAATACCTTCTTCGCATTATCATAAGTCTCTAGCCTTGCCAATGCCAACCACAACTCAACATGTAAAGGACAGCATTCCACAGCCCTATGAAGCAGCAGTCTTGCATCCTCCTCATTTGCCAACTCAACAACAGCCTTCCACAACCTTACTGAATCTGGAATATGCTCTAAACCTTTCCTCAGAACCCTACTTTTATTCACATCATCATGCTCCAATTTAGCAGCCTGCAACCACAACTTAACTGAATTTGGTATACTCTTTGCTCCTTTGGCTATAACTGCTTTAGCTTCATCGGGGCTTGCCAATCTACATGCCTCCAACCAAACATCCTCACTCTTAGGACATTCCTCACACCCCTTCTGTATTAACTCCCTTGCTTCTTTAATCTTTCCAGCAACTTCTTCTAGCCTCGCAGCAGCAATCCAACCAGGTGGGTGTTTAGGGTTAGTTTGTGTGACACTCTTCAACAACAGCCTGGCCTTCTTAATATCTGAAATCTCAGCATCACTGGTGATCTTCATACTTTTCAAATCTGTCAAATAACCCTTTGGATCCACCACAGTCAAACCAGAAACTGAATCTGACAACCTATCTAACTTCAAGGACAACACAGTTCCTCTCCCTTCACCAACAGCAGTCAAGTCAGTAACTGGAGTCTGTGACCATGGCGTTTCAGTCCCACCAGCAGCCCGGCTCTTCGGATCCAAAGCTGTAACGTGCTCCTGCTCCTGTCTTGCTTTTTCAAGAAGCGTGTCTGGTACAGGCACAAAGCTCTCAAAACGCTTCTTCTTGTTCCTCAGTGAGTAATCTCCAATATCGGGTATGCTCTCCCACTCGTGTGCCGATAGTGTATAAAGCTTCCTTTTCAGATCCGCAAATTGCTCAGTGATTTTGGGGTTTGAGGCCCGATATTTTTCAATCTCCTGCTTAAGTCTAGCCTCTCGCCGATCCTTCCTCCTCAAATCCATCCTCTTGTCGATTGCTTCCCATACAGCATCAGCTTCTTTGTCATCCTCATCATATTCAGCAGAAGCAAACAATCCCACATCATTTCCTTCAAACTCATCAAACTTCTGATTCTCATCATATCCCTTATCATCACCTTCGTCTTCATCTTCCTCTTCACCAGGTTTTCCTCGCCCGCGACCTACAGCACCAGTAGCAGCAGCCGTCCCACCAACGGTAGTAGCAGAGCGATCAGGCAGATCAGGAGCAGCACGGGCAGGACCAATATCAGAACGAGTGGTGAACCCAGTGGCACCACGACCAAGACCAGCAACATAATTAGCAGGAGGCTTGGAGTTGAGGAAATCAAGGCGGGGCTTTGATGGCACTGGAGGCTGGGTACCAACGCCGCCAAGGAAAGGAACATGGATGGTAATAGTGGAGTAGGAAGACATTCCAAGGTGAGAGAGAAGGCGGTAATCGCAATAAGTGGACTTTAAAAAGATGCGACATGAAACTTGGAGGCGTTGGTTAGAGACGGGGATAAGGGTCAGGGATTGGATATGGTGCTTGAGAGTGTCGAGAGTGGTGGTGTTGGGATTGATGTCAAGGAAAAGGGTTTTGTCGTTTGGAGTTCTTACGAAAACCATTTTTGCGTTAGAGGGAACGTAAAGAGAGGATCTTTATTCTATATAGGAAATGGCTGTGACCCGACCAGACCTGTAATTCACAAGAAACTGAAGTATAAGGAATCTTAATGAAGGAGAGGGTTAACGCAGCTAATGTTTAACAAATTAGAGCTAGAATAAGGGCTTTTGGCTGGAATTAGATTTTCAGAAAAATGTCTAAAACAAAATTGTACAATTCATCAAATCTGCAAATCAACGAAACATTACTATATCAGTACTCGAACCTGTGTGAATAAAACCCGGAAACCCAACTTCAACCACAGAGTAGCAATATCAACTAAAAAACAAACTGAAGAAAGCCTTGCCGGTGGACAAGGTGCATCTCCCAGAAATGATAAAGAAGCATTCAGAACAACCCAAATTACCAAAAGACCTAGAAAGCAAGAAAAATTAACCTCAAATCAGCTTCAACAGAAAGCCAAGTGTTGATATGGAGCTTCAAACATACCGAGTCGCAGCTTCGATGAGCAAAAGAGATTAGAAGAGATTAAACAACGTCTGTCCTTGAAAGAATTGGATGCGTGCGTGTTTATGAGATAGACCGACTTTAAAATATGGGACCAATTCTCTCGTTTCACTTCAACCAACGATAAGAAACGTATTTAAAGATTTGCTACTATTTATTACTATTTTATAAATCATTCCTAGTCTAGGTCTTATTTAATAATTATTTATTATTTTATGAAAAATTAATTTTCTTTATTATGTTTGTAATTAACATTTTTAAATGATATGCTTTTCTCACAAAAGGGTATTTCGTTACACGTTTGGTAGGAAGTAAAGATATCTCTTCAGTCATGGATGTTTTAAGTAGAAATTATAATTATGTTATTCTAATAAGGAAACCGTTTTGTGCCTAAAATCCCACAGCTGCCTTTTTAATCACTTGTATAATGTCTGCATTATTCCTTGTAAACACATGGACGATTTTTATTATAAGTTGCTTTGCTATTTCTACCCTAAGTATAGTAGTTTAATAAAAAAAAAATATTTCAAGAATAATTATTAAAAAACATATTAAATATTTAATTAAGATAATCATTTGTCTATTGTTAACCTCTTATATCTTTTTTTAGGATCTTTGTTGTGATATCTAATTAACGCTTACATTTATAACAATTTATCGTATAAAATATTGTAAGATCTCAATATCCAATATAATATCTTTACGAGATTATAATTGTTAGATTCAATTACCATATCTTAAGTTAATTAGATTATCTAACTTTTAAATTATTCGCTTTCACGTTCAAGATTAAGGAAAGTATTAGAAGTAATTATTGGTTAACTACCTATTTTTCTTTTTATCTATTCAAGAAATTAATTCAAAATTAATTACTTATTTTATTAGTTAAACCTCTTATCATATAGGAGTATAATGATGTATTTCTTTTTAGATATTTGAGTTAAATAACTTATGTTTATATTGACTTGTATTTTGGATGTATAAATGTACTTTCTCTTCTATAAATCCTTTTTTAAAAGGACACTTTTCTTCCCTTCTCAACAACATTCATTAATTATTTTATGGTTAACTTTATTTAAATTAGACATTAATGTTACTAAAATTCGAGATTTAGGATTTCACTAAAGCTTAATTTAGGGTCCTAGACATGTTCTTCGGAGATAAGCCCACTAGTCTACGGCTACCACTGCTACTGTTGTTATACTGTTGGGAGTAATTCTGGTTTACTTTGGGAAGAGATAAACATAGAAGTTGCAACTTGCAACTTTCGGTGGTTGTCTAGTCTCACTCCCCCTTTACAGCAAATCTTACATTGTTGTGTGAGATGCCATGCACAGGCCTAGACTATAGTATAGCTACCGTGATATAGAGGTGGAGATTTTTAGTGTTGGCCTCAAAATTTTCCTTGGACTGTGTGCTATGGATTTTATTAGCTTCCCCTTTCTTTTTAGGTGAAGTAATTAAATTTATAAAATCTAGTGACAGAGGAAGTTAGAAGCTTAATTTTGTGAATCGTTGTGAATTCTTGACATTTTTTGGTATATAGAACAGAACATGCATGGTAAATTCACTTGCTAAAACACAAGGAAACCGATTCTGAACCATTATATATTATTTTAGTACTTACAAGTTGTGTAACAAGAAAAGTTCTGAAAAGGACAGAAAAGAATAGCTAGTGCGACGTAGAAATGGTCCCCTGGTAAAGATTAGGAAACACACGAGGAAACAAACAACATAGTGATTATACGATAATTGGCCCACGTATTAAGGTTGTTATCTTGTCAGTGTCAAAAAATAGGGTCATGGGGTTAGGTTACAGTTAACAGCCAAAAGCTCTGAAGTTTCATAGTGAAGTATTGCATGCTAGCAAGTTTAGACTCGGCCAGATACAAGTTCATTTTGTCTTTTATGGGCAAGTGGGTGTAATAAAGAGAGTAATCCTGGGGGATTTTTCCATCGCAACTGCTTATGTTTACCTTTTGCAACTTCCCTACACACAGATTATATTAGATGTGGAATTGGAAATTAGAGGTAAAGTGCATGGGCAGAGGATGGAATCTAAGACAGACAAGTTCATGTTCTATGTTTCTTCTTCACTTTATCCGCGTGCACTGGTTAGTACACACACTCACTCACGCATGAAGCTAGCTATACATAAAATATTTTAAAAAACAGTGGCTGTCAAGATAAGGTCCTAAAGCCGAAAGGCATGCAACTTGCTTTTGGAAAATTGGCTCAACCACAATTAGGTATAATGTTCCTATCTTGTATTGCCTAACCTCGCAAACATTCAAAATGCAATAGTTTGGGATAAGGCAAAGTTGCATGAAATGAAAAATATCTTAACCCAAAGTAAAACAAAAAAAAAAAAAGAAAGGGTTGGGGCAAGGGCGACGTAGTCGGACTGGGTACCGTACCAAAATAAATCAACCAGCCTCTAATTTCAATCAAATAGGGACGTGTGTGATTGGTACTATCGTACTGGGGGATTGCCCGTCTAATTCTTGTTCCAATCAATTTAGATAACTACATCTGTGGTCAACTCAATCACTCTTTTGGTATTTTTTATTCTAAAATGGAATTAAGAAAAGTTGAGCTTTCTATTTTAGTTTTACGTTCCAACATACAAAATTGGCATACTTTCAAAACCAAAGATTTTGATAAAATAACTCAACTTTATCATATGTAGTTTAAATAATAAAGAAAGAAAAAGATCACTTTCCTTTCCTTCTTGTACCATAAAAGGAAACCAAATATCTATTTCCATATATATATATATATATAAAATCGAAACCCGAAGTCACTACAACATACTTCTTATGTCTATCAATCGCAGTCGCCACTCTCATTCTGTTCCCATTTGTAACTCTCAGCTCGCCCTCATTCGGTTAGTCCTCCCCTCATCCTCTCTTTGGTGTTCTTCTGGCAATGTTGATCTTCTGAGCATTGCTCTATGTTGCCTTTTGTCGTCTGAGTCGTTTTTGTTTTGATCATTGGGTTTTCTTGTTTGAGAAACATGGTCTCTTTTGGCTTTTGTTGTTGTTTCGATCCGTGCGAGTCGTTTCAGCTCAAGTGCTCGCCCTGTTTTCTGGATTTTACTTCTTCCTCATTCGTGTTTATGTTGATTTTCTTGTGGCATATCCTTATTCATGTGATGTATTCTTCTGTCGATTTCTTGTTCCTTCTTTTGCTTTGACAAGCGCCGTTTCTTGGGTCAAGTTCAAGCTTTTTATGTCTCAAGTGTCAAAATCGTCGGTAGTTTATTGTGCTTTTAAAAGCGAATTCCCTGGTATTATTCTTATTTGAAGTCGGTTTTAGATTGCGCAAAAGCAAGTAATTGGAGCAGATATTGAACTGTATTTATTTTATCCGGACACAACAATTCTGTGTTCTCATAATTTGATACCACAAGATGAATTCATTGTTTCTATAGTTATTCTTCTAGCAGTAGTGCTATATTGTGTGGATGTTTAAGCTGTGAGTATTCGTGTTGTGAAGGCGTTTTGAGTTGTTATGATGAATTCCTATGCATCACTATTTGACTCGTGAAATAAGCGTTACTTAAGATAGGCAGTTCAATGGATTATTTTTCTTATTTTCTTTTCAAAAAGATGTTTAGATTTTTTGGCCAATCAATTACTTATCCTCAGGCACTTGTAGAAAAAGAATGCTTTTTGTTAGGGGATAGTGTTTTAAGATGGAAGCTTACTTTTGAATTCGAACTTCTCTTTTGATTAAATTAGCTTCCACTCTCCGTGTTTTCAAGAAGTTGGATGTTGCCATCAGTGATGTATTTTTTCTAATTGTCCTGCAATGTAATGTGTCCCTGTATCTTGTTTTAACAGAGCTTTGTAGGAAGGGATGCTATGCATATTGAAAAGCAGTCATTTCAACTGAATATCTGATACTTTGCAGCTGCCCTCAGCCCAGGGACTATTGTTTCTGGTTTCTCATATTTGGTGGTTCTTTTTATCAATAGAGGAATTCAATTATTTATTGATGGCGCAAGACACTACTGGTGCTGACGCACATTCAAAGAGGCAGGGTCTACTAAAGGACCAAGTGAGGCTGGTTAAAAGGAAGAACTCTGATAGATATGAGATTGTTCCAATTCAATATACTTTGTCATTTGAGAAGGGGTTTTTTGTGTTTATCCGTGCATGTCAGTTGTTAGCCCAAAGGAATGAAGGAATAATATTAGTCGGTTTAGCTGGTCCTTCTGGGGCTGGGAAAACCATTTTTACTGAAAAGATACTCAACTTCATGCCCAGCATTGCGGTGATTTCAATGGACAACTATAATGACTCTAGTCGCATTGTTGATGGCAATTTTGATGGTAATCTGACTTTAACCTGACACTTCCTTTTGAATTGTTATATTTTTCTGTTTGCCTTTGCAATAGGTGAAACTTTTATTTATTTATTGGGTATTTTTGGTATTGTGCAACTGTTTTATCAAATGTTTTTTCTTAGCTCAAGAAGCAGTAAATGATTGCTCTGTTTGTTGCCTCTGGATTTATTCACACCACCGTCATTCTCTTCTGGCCTTGCTTTAGTGGGAGACCGAGTAATGTCTAAACTGTTGTCCTCCAGTTGAAATTGGGCATGTTTGACAATGACAAACTTTCATGCTAGTTGATGTTTTATTTCTGCCTGCTTGTTTCTGACTATTATGTGCTATTTCGTTACAATGAGATGTGTGATTAAGTTTTTTCTGCTATTATGCGGCTATACAAATTTACAGATTTAGTTATTATAAATGTTTCACGTACTTCAATCATGCTATCTAGATGTGTTTTTTATCTGTTCCGAGCATGTTTAAAGCTGATTTTTAAGTTGTTACTAGGTACTTCAAAAGTTCAGAATCGTATTTCATGGCAGTCTGATGGTTCGAAGTGGATCTGGACTTTGTCTTATTCTTGTTATTTGCTTCTAACGTTCTTTTGAAACAGATCCACGATTGACCGACTACGATACATTGCTCAAGAATGTCCAGGATTTAAAGGAAGGAAAATCGGTTGAGGTTCCAATCTATGATTTCAAGTCTAGCTCCCGTATAGGATACAGGTTGAATCCTGCTCCAGTCCTTATGCTGTTATCTTTTTTCGTGATTATTGTTCTTCATAATGCTTCATCTCCTATTTATGTTCTTAATTGTGAAATAGTATTTTTTCTTAGCTTCATTACCTTCAGAAATTTATCTAATCATAATGTAATTGTGTGATAGAACACTTGAGGTCCCAACATCTCGACTAGTGATTATAGAAGGAATCTATGCTTTGAGTGAAAAGTTGCGACCTTTACTAAATCTGCGTGTGTCTGTAATGGGGGGTGTTCATTTTGACCTTGTGAAGCGAGTTTTACGCGATATCCAACGTGCTGGTCAAGAACCTGAGGAAATAATTCAGCAGATATCTGAAACAGTTAGTTAACTATAATTGTATCATTTGTCAAAGTTCTTGTGGGTGCTTTTGCATGTTTTTCTACTACTGAGCTTCATGTTCTTGTGCAGGTGTATCCTATGTACAAAGCTTTTATTGAGCCAGATCTGCAAACAGCTCATATAAAAATCATAAACAAGTTTAATCCGTTCACCGGATTTCAAAGTCCTACATATATATTAAAGGTCATATTTTACTCTGATCTGCCAGTGGTTTGTTTTTATCTTATTGTTCTTGGATAGCATTTTGCTTCATGATTTTGATGGTTTTGATTATTGCTTCTTCCGTAATTTGTCTGTTTTGACATAGGAGTATTTCTTTTTATGTAGTCAGCAAGGAAATTAGCAATGGATCATATCAAGGCTGTTCTATCTCAAGAACATAAAGAGGCAAAAGAGGAGATATATGATATATATCTTTTACCACCTGGTGAAGATCCAGAGTCCTGTCAATCTTATCTGAGGATGCGAAACAAAGATGGAAAGTACAATCTTATGTTTGAGGTTTGCCTCAGAATTTCATTTGTTATAAATTACAGCTATGGTAGCTACATGCTTTTCCAAATGGTCGAAATACTTCTAAGAAATTATTATGCACAAAAGGTCAGTTGTCCCTGTCTATACAGCTAATTTAAAAGTGACAAGCTTTTAGTTGGCACTTCCATCTCAGAATGACTGACATCTACATAACTAATTTTCTTCCACTAGGAAGCATATGGGAACATTTTTCAAGCATGTTATCTTGACTTGTATTAATTGGACACAGCTGCTTAGAAGTTGTGTATAAAATGTATTTAAATCTGCAAGTTCTCTTAGATGACCTGCCCTAAAATGGTAGAGTTCAATTGTAGAAATATTGTCAACCACATAAAAGGTTTAGGTATTTCTGTAGAAACATCATCAGGAGAGTCTTAATAGTGCTTGGCAACTTGACATTCGTTTCCTTTTGTTTGATTTGCTATAATTGTCAAATGTAGGAATGGGTGACAGATGTTCCGTTTGTCATCTCGCCAAGGATCACTTTTGAAGTCAGTGTTCGGCTTCTTGGTGGTCTAATGACCCTGGGATACACAATCGCTACCATCCTAAAAAGAAATAGCCATGTTTTTTCTGATGATAGAGTGTGTGTGAAAATTGATTGGCTCGAACAGTTAAGGCGGCAGTATATTCAGGTACTATGACAAAATCATTGTTACCTGGCGACTTTTGAGTAATTGATAATTTCCCATGTTTTTATTTCTCATATATTTCAAGTGTGGTTGCCTAAATTTATTGCTACAGTATGTTTTCTATAATGACTAAAACTTGCAGAAAGTTCATATGCTTTTCCTGTCTGGTTAACCCACTTGAACCTGCATAGGAATTGGTTGTTTAAGATAAAAAACGGTACCCTAAAACTATTTGTTCTTTGCTTCTTATGAAATGATTATTTCTTTCCTATGTCATTACCTGGAATGGGGCCCTTATCCGAACCCTAATAACTGGTAAAGTTATATTTATATGCATCAACTAAGATTTACTTGGTGGATGTTGTGAGCTTTTACGATCTCAATGTGAAGATGCAAGTTGTACTTGCTAATATTGCTCTTTGCTCTTTATGAATGTTTATCATGTTATGTAACGATTTCAAGTTCATCTTCTTACTTTTTCTTTGAAAAGGTACAAGGAAAAGATCGCTTGGTAGTAAGAGACATTGCTAAGCAGCTAGGTTTGGAGGGTTCATACATCCCACGAACCTATATTGAACAGATCCAACTGGAAAAACTTGTGAATGAGGTTATGGTACGATAATATACAATGCATGTGGTGCCTTACTTTTTGGAGGTGGTCGCTGATATGATTATTATGCAGGCTTTGCCAGATGACCTAAAAACGAAACTCAGTCTAGACGAGGATCTGGTTGCAACCCCCAAGGAACCATTTTTCCATGACACTGCAGATAGAGTTTCCATGAGAACTACAAATGCCAAAAGGTGCCATATACTGATCCAAGTCTCATATAGCTCTAGGCAGTTCTAGATCAGTGGCTTATATTCTACTTGTACTTTCTGTTTTTCATCATTTTCTATTTCTGTACAAGATGGTGCCTTAATAGTAATTACACATTATAGTGGAATGTCACATTCATACTCAACTCAAAGGGACAAAAACTTGTCCAAGATTACTGGTCTCGGGGTGAAAGGTCGAAGGTACAATGGTAGAATTTTCGAGTCGCCAACAGCTCTTGCAAACCAGGCACGTCAGATTCCTTGTTGCTTGTTGTTTTCTATTTTTCAGGTGCTATGAACCTTTAGCATTTTGAAGTCCTGTTTCTGTTAATTCCTTCTTCACTTCTTCCCAATATGCTCTGCAGGGAGTGGTTAATCAACTTTTAGAACAAATGTCATCCCTAAACGATAGAATGGATGAGTTCACTACGCATATTGAAGAGCTAAATTCCAAGTTAGTTATGACAAATACTTCATCCAGTCAACAGAACATGGTCCTCCAAGCTGAAGCATGCAATGGCTCTGCCCCAACTGCTTATTTCATCTCAAATTTAGGGAATGGTTTCTTGACTGGATTAAAAATGTCCAAGTCCTCATCTTCATCCCAGTTGAGCAAGGAATCACCTTTAATGGAGGAGGTACTATGACCAACTCCATTTATGTTTTAATTACTTGAACTAATTGTTTGTAATGGTTACGAGGGGCTGGGTTATCAGACTGCACCATTTGGGAAGAGGCTTTTGGAATGGGATGTGCAATTGAATAAACAGAACGACTAAAACAATAAAGGTTTAGTGGCACAAGGGTTCCTTCCTGACTTAGTGACTGTACCCTTGATACAAAAGCCCAATTTTCCTAGTATAGCAAATAAGAGATAAGAGATTGAGAATGATAGATGTTACCTCAAGTTTCTTTTCTTTTGTCTTCTTCAAATCCAAATATTGACTTTATGCCTCTTGTTGTATTGTCAATTTTATTTGAAGCAGCTTTCTGGTATTGCGAGGGGACAGCGTCAGATCATGCGTCAGTTGGATAACTTGACCAATATTCTTCGGGAGAGCTTAGGAGAAGGGCACCGACAAGTAAGAAGAAGCAGGAAAAGTATACCAGTCGATACTGAACTCATTAGAGTTCCACTTGTATGCACACTGGCAATTGGTGGTTTAGGACTCCTTTTATTCAGGAGCTCTCGAGCTCAAAACTGAATCCCACAGATTGACAAATTTTCCTAATTGCCACTTCCATTCTATTTTTCCCCTCAGGGGGCACCTCGCGGAAGATAAAAATGGATTTGATCGTTGAGTTTGTAGGAAGAGTTGGGAGGCAAATAAGAGCCTTCAAGTTGTAAATTTGGGGCTGCCCTTGGACAAATTTTGTATTTTTATGGACTTGGTTATTATAACTCAATAGTTAAATGTTGAATTTGATAGTCTAGTACTCGCCGATTTCTACTTTGTCATCATCCCAACTTATACACACTCCAGGACAACGCCCTTTTTTGATGGATTCACAAATATAATATATGCATCTCTTTTTCTCCAAAGTTAAATTGAATTGATGGCTAGACAAGAGATTACATTATTATAGTTAATAAAAAAAGAGATCATGCAGGAGGCCTAATAGCCAGGCTTGCAATTAAATCTTAACAATGATAAACATTGTTATTGACAAAGGCAAACGATCTAGAACTCGAAGCTCAAAGTCCTCCGGATGATTGGTAGTAGAGTTTAAGCAGTAAGGTTGTAGTCAGCTGAAATCTAGCTCTTCCGTGCCTTTAGTTTTGCTATCACTTTTGGAGTAGATTCCGTTTCATAAGTAAAATTTAATTCTTTTGCTTTCTTTGCTGGGTAGCACTCTCTTTGTCTGAATGTTTAATTCTCATTGATGCTCTAGTTGTTGGGCTCATTTTGTAAGAGACCGTTTGCCAATAAGTTTTCCCATGTCCAATTGATTGTTTTGTGGTTAAACTCCTATTTGTGCGGCCTGTGATTTAGTTCTCCTTATACTACATACACTAGAAAACTAGATGCTAGTCTAAAGGCATGCTGACCAGTTTTCTTGATACCTGGTTTTGCTTGCCAAAATTACTATATTAATCCAATTGCATATATTGTGGATCAAGTTACACATTGCAAGAATTAGTTTCCATTGGATGTAAGTGTATTCACTGTTGAAATAGGGATGGTCAAGTGTTTTCTTTTTCTTATTGCAAAGTACACATGTGGAAAAAGTGGAAGCATTGTCGTAAATCTTGTCTTTGGTGTAGAGCTTTTTTTGACTGCTAGGCATATAATAAATGGGGTTTTGGACACCTATTTTATACTATAGAGCATGTTCATTTTTGTACCTGAAGATATCTCTCCCTGAATTGTTGGTGAACTTCCGTAAGCTATGATTAGCTTAGACTATTAGATCCTTTTTATAGTAGTTTGGATTTTGACTAGGCATATTGTTCATAATTAAGGAGAAGCCTCTATAGGGAATGGGGTTTTGGACACCTATTTTATACTATGGCGCATGTTCATTTTTGTACCTAAAGATGTCTCTCCATGAATTGTTGGTGAACTTCCTTAAGCTATGTTTAGTTTAGACTACTAGATCCTTTTTATAGTAGTTTGGATTTTGACTAGGCATGTTGTTCATGATTAAGGAGAAGCCTCTAAAGGGATGGCTCCACCAATACCAGTTATTCTCATTTATGATTATTTCAACTTTTGCATTTTATGGAATTATTAACCTAATTGTCTGTATTCTAGTAACTTGTGAAGGGATCTAAAGTTATGCTAATTATCAAACCAAAACTTGATTTCTTTGCCATTCTTGACACTAGTCTTAATGCTATCTTGAATTTGGTCCCTCAGAGCTACGATGTGTTTCAGGTTCCATAAAGAATTCACTTTGGTTTTAACATTTTATATGTTTTTCCTTTTGAAAGTGACTGTACATTCATATGACCCCAAAGACTCTTTGTCAATAAGAAGCTTTCATAATCTTTTATTAGTGGCTCTTATCAAAATGATTCATAGACCCCATTTTAATTAGGATTACAAAGATCTATCCATTTAATTTTTGCTCAAGTAATTGCTTTCATTTTTTGTCCATAAAAATTCTTTATTGGTTTTCTCCGAGTTTATATGAGTTAAAAGAGGTAGATGTAAATGTGATGCCCAATAAATATTTAAGCTTTTGATTATTAAAGTGATGAGTTGTAATATACTCATATATGTCAAGAATTGATTATTCCAACCGCTTAACTTTTTTTGAACTTTGCCTAGCAATCCAAAAATGCAAGTCTTTTAGTTTTAATGGGGAAGCCTAGATACTTAATGGGGGGGGGGGGGGGTGAGGAAGAGGTGGGACGGTGTTCTTACTTGAAATCCAAAAGCTAGGATATTTCATTTGCTATTTGTAAAGCTTCTGTTGATAGCTAAAAGTCACACTTTCCTACTGTCAGACCAAAGAAACCTTTGAAGATATTTAATAAATCAGCCAAGATTTTAATATATTCCAATTTGGAGCTACTAAGGAGAAATAAATCATTTATAAAAGATAGAGCAAAGAGCTTCATCTTGTCAAATTTGTAATGATATTTAAAATTGTCACTCCTTTGAATATTATTAGATATTAACCTGGTTAAGACCTTAATGTACAACATAAAGATATATAAGCATAAAGAGTCTTTTTGCTTGATGCCTTTAAAGCCTTGTCTTAAACATAATGGTGGGTTCCTCACTAATGATTATGGTATATGAAGATGTTGAGACATTGCTTAATCCATTTTTTAAACTAGGTTAAAATCCCTAAACTGCTAATATATCAAGAATGAACTCCTAACTGATTGTGTTAAAAGTTTTGTGGAAGTCTACTTTCAAGACACAATTACTGATCTCCTTTCTAACGTTGTAATTTTTAAGGATCTCTTTAATAAAAGTTCTTTAATTGATATTGATGAGCTCCTTTAGGATTTTATGTAACCTTAAGACAAGAATCTTGCATATTACCTTGTATATAAGAGTTTAGCACGAAATGGACCCGAAGTCAACTAGTTTAGAGGGTTTAAAGTTTTGGAAATTAACTAAATTTAGTTTTTTTTCATCTCCTTTAAAACAATCCCACTTTCAAAGACTCCATGATTGCACTAGTAATCATATTACATGTTTGTTTCCAAATCTTTTTAATAAAAATTAGCATCAAATTCATCAAGTGATTTATTGGGGCACTGAAGAGAGATTTTTTTAATCTTTAAGGTTTTGATTAGCCTAGTTAGTTGGACAACTTGCTTCTCTGATATAGGGATAAGGAATAAATGATTGACGCCATGCATAGAGAAAGTAACAAGGTTAGTAGTGCTTATAGTTTCCTTAAAGAAGCTATAAGAAAGGTTTTTAATTTCGTGGAGGTTTATGGTTGTGTTCCCTTTAGTATTTGTAAGGGTAAGATTGTATTCATATGTCTTCTGATTATGAGGGAGTTATAGAAGAATTTTATATTTTTATCCCTCCTTCTTATCAGTTCATGGAATTTTTCCTTATTAGCGAATTGTAACTTTTGAGTCTTTAACATATGTGTATAGCTTGACAAAGTTATTTTTTTTCACTTAAGGCTTCTATTTTTTGTATTTAACTTCAGTTGCTTTTGAATTAAGGTTGGCTAGAACTTCCCTCTTTATTAGCTTTGTGTTGTTATAAATGCTGCTGTTACGAACTTTAAGTTCACCCTTTATCGCATTTAGCTTTTGAATGCATTTGTATGCTTTATAGCCCTTAACTCTACAGTTAAGGCCTCTAGTCACTACTTTCTCAAATCCTGGAACCTTAAGTAAGTAATTGTTAAATTTAAAGGGGGCCTTCCTTATGGTTAGTGTTTTTGATATTTATACCTTAATTGAAAAATGATCAAAACTAAGAGAATCGTTAAAGTTAACTCAACTATTTATAAGGTTGGGAATAGGCAGGTCTATGCTAAGTCCAAACTACCCATAACTTGCACTTAACCTATAATTTTTTTTATGGAATAAGCTCATGTCGAAGCCCAATCGCGTTCAAATTATATAGTAGACTTAGACTTTGCCTAATCTGAAGTCTAATCGAGATCGAAAGATTTTACTTAAGCCAAAGCTCAATTGAGCTTTGTGTAGTTTAAAGCTTGATTAACATGGTTCATGCTCGAAAACCCACCCAAAAAGCCTTTGGATCAAAATAAATATTATTATTTACATAATTCAAAGAATATAATATGGTACGGATTACCAACACAAAAATGTAAAACCAAAACAATCACCTTTCTTATTTAACTTAACTCCTGCATCCAAAAGAAAAGTGAAGAACCCTTTCCAAGCTTCCTAAAATTATACCTAGCATGAGTCTCTAAGTGCCTCACAAGGTTATGGACCTTAGGAATAAGAGCTGAGATGAGTTCTTCTTGAAGAGCATTTGATGGGTTCTTTAGATTCTTTTTTTTTTTAATAATAAGTATACAACATCCACTGATAATGTAGGAAAATCCTGGTGCGTGTATCATATACAGGAGGTGATGAAAACAAAAAAATTTGTTCCCGGACTTTCCCGAAGTCCAGGATCTATGTGTTTATACAAAGAAGTACTCAAACCACAACGACCAAAGGAGACCGTTTCTAACGGTATCCACGCAGAGATCGGAGAATCTAACCTAATCAAACTCTTTGATCCGGAAATAGCTAGAACAAAGAAGAGATTGCTAGCTCTTACCTTTGTTCTATGGAGAGCAATGTGAGAGGAGAGGAAGAAGATGAAGCTTGGAAGAAGATGATGGAGCTTCGAAAGAACCATGAAAAATGTTCTTTACTCTTTTTGTTTTTCATGATACTCCTTATTACACTTTCTTCTTTTGTCTTTTGTTGCTTTTGTCTCTTATCCATAAAAGACATTAAATGTAACTTTATTAAAAGTTATCTTCCTTTAATGTCTTCCTTCCACGTTTGGCAGAGTGGTCCAGTCACACTGGGGTCGGTCCTACCGGATTCCGGATGTGAAAAAATACCGGAGACCTGTTTTAGCAATATCGATGTCGCGATCTTATTGGGACATATCCTGATCTTATCGGGATCTATTTGGTTCTATTGCTCTCCATATAATGGATCTTTATCCAAAACCATTTTATGAATCCTCCGAGTCACTCTTATGCGTGTGACCCATTAGGATCCCGGTTATGTTGGCCACTTAGATTAACACTTAATCCAAGTAAGACATGAGCGGTGTCTAGCAACACATCATGAACCCTAATTGGTCGGAAAGTAAGTAGTCTGATGAATGAACCCGTGCTCACCACGAACCAACTTGCGAACCCTCTTATAAACAATTGTTATGCAATTCCTCCTTTCACCATGCTATACCCAACTTGGTTATGAGTATGAGCAAAGTTTCAACTCTCACTAGATTGACTGCGTCAAATTAGTCCAAGTGATATCAGTTCTCATCCTAGGACTCATTACTCTATATGTCAATAAAGACATTCTTTATGATACATGTACTCCAGCCAGAGATTTCCTAGTAATGAGCCCGTCAAGAGGCCGCGGGTATCATCTTCTGCTATCACAGAAGTGGTGAATCCTCTATTGGCTACTCAATTACCTTCGAATACCTTAAGCTATACTCAATCACCACCCTATAAGCGATCTCTGCAAGGCAACAAGGAATGAGGTCAAAGCACATCATCAGTATCCAAGATATCCTTGAATACCTCAAGTCTAAGGATATTTGCACCATTGCTATGATGAGATTATCACTGAAATTAGAATAGGACATCCATGTGAGGATCTTATGGTAGGTCATCCAATGTACTTACTACCTCTAGTAGCATTCACATCTCAACTCTAAACATCTCATGTTTACAGTTTCTCAAATCCACTGTTTGATCAAATCAAGGAGTTTGACATTTGCTAGTTTATTCAGATTAACGATGTCCAATCTCATTAATCCTATGACTAGGGATAATTTAGATACTGACATAATTGCACATGATAGGA